>OZ038453.1:9883646-10090253 GCA_964036195.1 Sphaerolaimus hirsutus | reverse complement strand
GTGGAAACATAAATACGCGTTATTTACTGGTGACGGTGATTTTGTCGTGAAAAATTACGGTATCGTGAATATTTACATTTGCGTGTGTGAAACGGACTTTGCAAAATCAAATATTTACACGTAAGGATTGTTAATGCACCGTACTTTTTGCATAGTTTCGCTTTTGCACAGCCGCTTTTTGCATACGCAAATTGTGAGTACTAAATACATACCGTATTTCCTCGAAATACCCCCTCGAAATACCCCCCTCGTTTAAACGCCACCCCACTCAAAATTACCACTCTGAAAAATAAACCCCCCGGGGGTAATTCGAGGAAATACGGTATATACACTTGAACCACTTACGGATTGTATGCAAACCGACGGAGGACAACCCTTCTAGATGTTGCTCATTTTCTGTGCATTTCGAACACTTTCCCGCGCCCCTCTTCAAAATCTCTCGACAAGATGATTTCAGTTCCATTCTGAATTTTACTCCTGATTTAATTTGATCATTTTTATATTTACCTTTCCCACCACCATACATACCTAATGTATTGTTTTCCACTACGTCACTGAAATATACCTTCCTTCCAATATTTCCTGATGGCTGCAAACTTTTGACACATCGTCTGGGGGCAGTCCCAGACCGTGTAAAGTGCCTTGCAAAATGTCAAATGACATGCAAGGTGTCAAAAGTCATGTAAAATACCCTGCAAAATGGAAAACGTACGTACGTTTGCCATTTTGCAGGGCATTTTACATGACTTTTGACAGTTTGCATAACATTTGACATTTTACAGGGCACTTTACAGGGTCTGGGAGTGGCACCTGGAAATTTTCATTGATAAAAAGCTGTCGGTGTGCCAAATTCTCTGCTTCAATGATCTAAAAGTTTGTGGTCAGCTGCACTGCATTTGAATATCCATTTTAGAATCGTGAGATTTGTGAGTTTATTGCTTATTTCATAAAGATTTCCACGTATTTACCTATTTGTACCTGTTCAGTTTTTTTATGTTGGAAAAATGTGATAATTTTTTTCTGAATCTTGTCAAAAGAAACTTCTAAATATTTACCTTCGCCCGTTATCGAGTGCAATATATAATAATGTATTTACGTGTGTAAACCAAATTACGGTAAACCCTGGACGCTGCATTTGTGCAAGTGTTTTTTTCTACAATAAGCATTCGTTTCACTATAAATATGATACGAAATACATGTGTATTTACCTACGTTTTATCGTAGAATCCAGTTGTTATTTACCCGCATAAACTTGGTTCCTTTCGAGAAATTACTTTTCGATTGCGTAAACAGTATGTAGAGAACGGTTTTAAGAATACGAGATGGGCATATACCGTATTTGCTTGAATAATCCCCCCCCCCCCCTTGAATAATTCCCCCCCTCGAATAATCCCCCCGTGTAAGACTAGTGAGGAAAGAATAATTCCCCCCCTCGAATAATTCCCCCCTTTAAAGATTTGATCACTTGTTTGTGCCCAATATTAACAAAAATGGCACGTTCTTGTGTAAATAAAGCTTATTTCATTTAATGTGTTGATAGAAACATGCTTCAAAATTTTGACAAAACAATTATTCCCCCCTCGAATAATTCCCCCCCTTGAATAGTTCCCCCCTCAAAAAAGTCTGACGAAATAATAATCCCCCAGGGGGATTATTCAAGCAAATACGGTACTATGTCTTACACAACAAAGCGCCAGTGCAACACTTGTATTATACACACTTTCACAAAAAAAACGAAATTAGAAAAATGCATTTATCTGTGCATGAAACGTTTTTTTATTTTTGGAACAATTTTTTTTTTATTAATGATGGAGGGTGAAGATGATGTCATTAGTGATGGAAAAGGCTCCGGTAAAAATGGCACCGCATTGCACCGGCACCGGTGCCATTTCTCAGAAAGGGCACCTGGAAGCTGGCACCGGCAAAAAAACGGCACCGCACCGCACCAGCACCGGTGCCATCCTGAAAAAAATAGCACCGGCACCCTGGGGCACCGGCCGATACTGATGTGAAACGATGTGCCCACACACACTAATTTTCACCGTGACTTCGTGTGAAAACTGAAATTTTTCAAATGCGAATTAATGAACACGGTTGAATGATTTCATTGAATTTCAATTTGAATTCAAATTAATGAAAGTTAAAATTTGAAAATTTTACAACTAAAACACATATAGCGTACAATAAGAGTAGGCTGAATGTCGCCATGTGGCCATTTCAGTTTTCACACGAGTCACGGTGAAAACTAGTGTGTGTGGGGCCGATGTGACTGATGTGAAAACGATACTGATCAAGACTAAAAGTTAAATTTCAGCATTGATCGCCCGGGTTTACCAATCGTCAGACTTGTTGGAATGTGTCAATATCAACGTTCGTAGCGATCAATTCTACTTTTTTTGCATTCGTCCGATGAAGGTTATCTGCAGAGTTGCGAAAGTGTATTTACACTTACCCGAAATACCCGGGTAAATGGGTATTTATATTTACACTTACACTAACACTTTCATAAAATACCTTTTTTACACTTTCCTGAGCAAAATACCCGGGTACGGAAAGTGTATTTTTTTCGTTCAGATGGCCCTGTTTTATGCTTTTGAGAAAGCATAAAATAGGGTCAAGTACAAAAAATAACTGCACAGTGCACACATGCAGTTATGCATTGAATGTAGAAAATACGGCAAATGTACATACTAGCCTTTGATCTCGAACCTTTGATCAGTACTCGTGGTATTCTACAGTTTCATCATACTTTTGTAAAAAGGACAAGATCAATGGAAATTCACCAGCTGGACACAAAGTCAACTGGCTTTTGCATTGACATTTGCTGCATGCCCAATCTTGCATTTAAGCAGTGTGTATCGCATTGCTTAATCAGTAAATATCAACACTGAAAAAGTGCCATTATTAGGGAACTTCATATCACTACAGTATTTGCTACAGTCTGAAATGTTCCATAAAAGGCAGTAAAATGTGATATGATGCATAAAAATGACAAATATATTGATCTAAAGGTGAAAAAGTGGTGTATTCTAATGCTCCACAGTGAGAGCTCTTTATAAAAAAAATTTTTACACTTACACTTTTTTTACACTTTCCTAGGTATTTTGAAAATACCTTACACTTTTGGTATCCATACTCAAAATTTGGAAAGTGTATTTACACCAGAGTTGTGAAAGCGTATTTACGCTTACCCGAAATACCCGGGTAAATGGGTATTTATACTTACGCTTACGCTTACGCTTTCGTAAAATACCCGTACGCTTTTTTACGCTTTTCCGGCCAAATTACCCGGGTACTGAAAGCGTAAAAAAACGTTTCACACGGTCCAGTTTTATGCTTTTGAAATAGTGTAAAACAACAAAAAAGGAAATTGAACGAAAACGCGTACAAAAATTTTGACTGCGTGTGTGCAGTATCATCACACTAAAAACAGCAGCAAATGTACAAATTCTGTTGAAATACAAATGACTCGTTAAAATTGTCTTGCCTAACAATATCGTAGCTTCAGATTAGGAATTTTTGGGCTGAAAATGGATTCCGAAATGTGTCGCTGAGAGCTTTATTTTGAAACAGTTCACTGAACAAAAACAGACAGAATCCGGGATGCATTACCTTTGCCGCCACTGTATGTGAGTAAATATTCACCTGGTATGCATATTTAGATGATTGTGAATGCATACATAAACTTGATGCATAATAAGTATGCAACTGTGTACTAATTTAATGTGAAAATATGAATGACAATGGTGTATAAATTCATCTAATAGTGAAAGCAAGGGTGTTTTCTGACGCTCAAAAGCAAGAGCACTTTCTAAAAGAAATTTACGCTTACGCTTTATTTTACGCTTTCCTAGGTATTTTAAAAATACCTTACGCTTACAGTATCCATACTCAAAATTTGGAAAGTGTATTTATGCTTCGCTTACGCTTTCCAAAAATACCGGTATTTTAACAACTCTGATTTACACTTACACTTATACTTTCCAAAAATACCGGTATTTTAACAACTCTGGTTATCTGACGTATCGAAAAGTTGTAGTTTTTTTCAAAAAAGAAATATTTCGAAATATTGACTCGCCGCGGTCCAGCGAAACGGTACGTGCGAAATATTTTGTAGCGTCAATGTTTCACTTTTGATTGACATTTTACACTTTACACGCACTTTACCACCTTTCTTCCAAATAAAACTGCGACAAAACCGGAGAGCATCTGTGTCTTCGCTTTTCTCCTTTATTTTCACAATCTTGGCACTGTGCCAAACCAATATCCGCGGCTCAAAAGCCTATCCGTTTCTCAAGCTGCATGATTCAAACACTGACACTTTTACACCTAGGTTGCTAAAACCTTGTATAGGCCCCAACGGTTGAAATCTATCTGAGTTTCGAGTGTCTTGTACAAAATAATGGCAAATGTGCAAAAAACATAAAAAAAACATCGCTTCATGGAGGGTTAATGCGGAAATAATCGCTGAACTAGAAAATTGGATATCTAAAGGAAGGATACGTAATGAATCCAAACGGATAGTCGGTGACTTCAATGGGCACATCGGTAATGATGATCTCGGATGTCCTGGCAACTCTGGGCTAATAAATAACAGCGGTCGGTTAGTACGTGAGTTCATGGTAAACACCAGTCTGCGACCTTTAAACCAGGAATTTACGGGTTTATGGACATATGAGCAAGTCAATGCAAAATCCGTCATTGATTTGTGCTTCTTAGATGGCGCCCTGTGCGTATCTAATGGTATGATTGATGAAACAGGAGATAAGAGCAGTCTGGATTCAGACCACAATGCTATGATCATGCAAATTAATCAGACAATGTCATGAAAACAAAACTTCACAAAAAATGGAGGCCAAAGGGAGCTATTGAAGAAAGAAAATTTGAGGACCTCATCTCCAATAAAGCAGTGAATACTTATTCTGAATTTTTGGGCTTAATTCGAGGTGCAACCACGCATTCGGTGTCAAATTGGGTTGTGCTACATGTTCCAAAAGTTATTAGTAAGCAATGTACAAAAATTTCAAAGTTACGGGTGCACATTGACAGAAAACAGGGAGCACCTGAAGATTGCATTAAAAGGGGAAAGAAAGAACCTGCGTATAATGAGAAAAAAAAACATCTAGAAAGGATAAGGAGAGAAAAATTGAACAGCTAAATGCAAGAAAGGATAATATGCAAATAAAGGAGGTGTACAGAAAAGTGAATTGCATAAGAAAAGATAACCTCAATACAGTACACACAATCGAAAATGCCCAGGGTGAGCAAATAACAACTGCCTCGGGTATGAAGAAAGAATTAGGAAAAGCCTGGGACATAGTGACAAAGAGTAATCCTGGTGCGAAGCTGGCAGATGTTGGTACAATACCTGTGATTTCATGTAAGCGCAAACAACTAATAAAACTATCAGATAAAATCACAGCGGTTGAAGTAGAAAATGCCATATTCAAGTTGAAAAATAACAAATAGGCTGGCACCACCAGCGTACATCATGAACACTTAAAACTGCTCAATGAAAAACATCAGAACACACTGGTTAGGGTATTTAATAATTGGCTACAAGGTGCAGAGATCCCTGATGAAGCAGCACTCTGTAAGATGGTGCTACTACATAAAAAGGGTTTGAAAAGTGACCTCAGAAACTACAGAACTCTGGGCCTATCATGCAACATCAAGAAAGTTTACATGTCAGTACTAAATCGCCGATTAATAAGGTGGTTGGAAGACACTGATGCACTCACGGAAATGCAAGGTGGTTTCCGACCTAATCGAAGAACACTTGACAATTTCCAGATACTGAAAACATGCTACAACTACGCACAAGCGAACAGTAATCCTTTTGTGATTTGCTTCATTTACGCAGTAAAGGCATTTGATAGGGTTGATAGAAACAAATTATGGTTTAAGATCAAGAAGATGGGTATACCTGATATACTAGTGGATGCAATATAGAATGTATACAAAAAAACAAGGTGATCATGACATATGGTGGGTTTGAGAGCGACATACTCAATTATCCCATCGGTGTGGCTCAGGGTTGTGCACTAAGCCCAACTCTATATGCCATTTATCTCCATGACTTAGCAAGTGTACTCCTAAAGACAAAAATGGGGGCAAAATGTGGAAAAAATGAACATAAAATCCCGGCTCTCTTTGCTGATGATATTGTTATATTAGCAAGTAAAGATAGTGAGCTACAAACACTAATAAATAAATTTAGCAATTGGGCATGGAAGTGGAGTGTTAGTATAAATACAGACAAAAGTGAGGTTTTGCGTTGGGGGTTGAATAATATTGGAAAAAAGAATTGGTTTATAAATGTTGAGGATCCCAAACTAGAGAAGAGGAATATATTAAGAGAAGTGGAAAACGTACGCTATCTGGGCGTTACTATTAACACAGGGGCGAATCCCTTCAAAGTGCACAAAGAGAGAGTAGTATTAAAAATGAAGCAGCTAAGTAGTTTGGCTATTAATGCTGCAAAAAATACCATATCTCCATTGTATACCGGAAAAACCACCTGGAAGGCATATGTTGAACCAGGTAGCATGTATGGAGTGGAAGTAATGGGCCTTGATCACAAACAGCTGGTGGAAATGGACAAAATATATCTTCAAACGATGAAAAAGGTGTCTCAGTTGCCACGTAGCAGCAGCACTTTGGCACTGCTATCAGACTTAGGCCGGGTTTTTACCATCAAAGAAATACCACCAACTGGTTTTGACTAATGACAACTACATGCATAGGATTAATAGAGGTCGGTGGCTGTACAGAGCCTTAGAAGTAGATAAAGATCTATTGAGGCATGAAAGGTTAAGACCTGACAACACGAATATTGCAATGGTTAACACCTGTAAAGAAGCCATTGAGCTGAGGTTAAACACAGAGAGATTGAGGTCAATTGACATAAAAAATTACATCTATAGGCATAGTAGAGCTCAAGTTGATCGTCAAATGGAAAAAGTATCTGCAATAAAATATAGGTTGAATGATGCACTAGAAGTGAAAGGTGTGCACTTCAATGAACTTAACTGGTTTGCAGCAAGACAAAATGGCTTGCAATTCTGGGACAAAACAGGGAGAAAAATCTGTAAACATTGCTCTAACAAATATGTGAAAGTGCCACTGAACGTGCACCACGTCACTTACACTTGCTTAAGAAATACTCGAGAACGTTCAGCAATGTCTACAACTCGATGCACGGTTCCATGCAAATGGACATCAGACTTCCTTCAGTCAAACGTGTGTCACGCACATCGACGGCAATGTGATTTAATGATATGGAAATGCATGAATCAAGACTAGTTACTGGGTAGGCCTGGTGGCCTGAGAGAGGAGTGAAACCTTGCAAGAGGTATGGCTCCGGATCTCATTATTATTATTATTATTATTATTATTACCTCGCCTCGAGTACCTATTGAAAGTACGCAAGTACAGAAAACGTATTTCAAACTGGCTTTGTACAAGCGTTATCAAGGCATACAAGAAAAAGAAGGCAAGAAAAGCTAAAAATAGAGATAAAATATCCAAAAAAGCATCACAATACACAAAACACATTACCTAATTAGTGAATGTGATGGTGGAAAAGTTTGAAAATTTGTGATTTTGACAAAAATTGGGGTAAAATTTCCCAAAAATACCCCCTTCTACGTTCCAGTGAACAACAGTGAGCGTATACAAATGTTTGTTTATCTCTCCTCACTTCATATTTATTCATGTGGTATTCAACAGAAACATGACCAACGATGGGTAAGTTGTCAAAATAAAAACACTTTCCATATTTTGAGTTTTTTGAAAAATAAATATCTGTGTTTTGAGGGGGGGGGGTTTCATTTAAAAAAATATGAGTTTCCATGTTCTATTTCTGCGTTTTTTTGTTGTAAAAATTAAGTTTTTTTTTTGTTAATAACTCAAGTTTTTTAAGTGGAAACTCCAGTTTTTTTCTAATAAAAACTATTTTTTTTACAAACAGTTGCATTTTACAGCATTTTGATGTGGAAACAGTGGTTTTCTTATCATATATAGGTTTTGCACACGCTTAGATCCCACATATCATCTGCATACTTATTCACGTGTTGAAAAAGTCCACAAAATATCAAAGCATAAGCATGTTCACAACACGAGCAGCAAGCACGACATAAGCGTAAGTGGATACTCTACAACTGTTTGATTCCATCCATTGTCGAGATGTGGACACCATCTAATTTTTTTTTTGGATACATACCGTATTACCTCGAAATACCCTCATGGGGGTTTATTATTTTGCCAGCAAATTTTGACGGGGGGGGGTTAATTCGAGGGGGGTTTATTCGAGGGGGGGTCTATTATTTCGCCAGAAATTTTACGAAATTCCCCATACAGAGACGTAGAAAAATACAACATTGTCAGAGACGTATGAGTGTTTATAGGCATATACAACTGTATACACACATAAACCCTTCCCTAAGGTCACTCAGTCACCGTTTTTAACGTGTGTTCTGCATAATACAGTTCACACACTGAGGTATTTATTGTGTACATGCTGTTTACACGGTATTTTGGGGGGCGGTATTTCAAGGGGGGGTTTATTATTTCCCCAGCCCATTTTGAGGGGGGGTTAATTCGAGGGGGGGGGGGTTAATTCAAGGGGGGTATAATTCAAGGTGATACGGTATTTTATCATTAACCATGGATACCTTATGTATGTATGCAATAACTATGGATGAATACTACACATAAATACCGTATTACCTCGAAATACCCCCATGGGGGTTTATTATTTCGCCAGCAAAATTTGAGGGGGGGTTAATTCGAGGGGGGGGGTTTATTCGAGGGGGGGGTTTATTATTTCGTCAGAAATTTTCGTAAGGATCGTAGTAAATAGTAGGCATTTGCGTACCCAAAATAGGTAATAAATGTGTCCAAACAGGATATGTTTGGACATAAAAACGTAGATAGCTACACAAACTACTCTATGTGTTGCTACAATGCAAATTAACCGTAATATACATCATGTACATTGCGTACATGACATATTTATTATGTACATGACGTACATCATTCCGAAGGGGGGGGGGGGGTATTTCGAGGGGGGGGTTTATTATTTCCCCAGCCCATTTTGAGGGGGGGTTAATTCGAGGGGGGGGTTAATTCAAGGGGGGGGATAATTCGAGGTAATACGGTACATGCATACCTTATGTGTGAACCAGAGTTGTACAAATACTGGTATTTTTAGAAAACGTGAACGTAAACGTAAATAACTTTTCCAAATCAAAATTATAAATACTTAAACGTAAGGTATTTTTAAAATACCGGGGAAAACGTAAAATAAAACATAAACGTAAAAATTACATTAAGTGCTTCCGCTATCAGAGAATACAAAAACAGAATGTTTCTTTCAACATTATGGATGTTCATATGATCTACATCCTTATATACGGCTGTAAAAACTTATAAATGGTGGTTATTGTTGCATTTTTCACGTTTTTCTCTCAAAATTCTCACTTTGAAAAAATAAACCCCCTGAGGGTATTTCGAGGAAATACGGTAAATGTTTTTGACTTTTTATTTTCTTTTCAGTTCTCCCTCACAAAAATACGTTCCTTCAACTTTTTACTTTTCACTTGCAAATTGGTGTTTGAATTCTCCAATTGCAAAATTAGAACTCCTCAACATTAGAACATGTTCAACTCATCATAATACAATACATTTTTCAAACAATACGGTTCCGTGTAGCATATTTTTTTACGTTTTCTCTGGTACCTGGGTAATTGGTCTAGGAAACCGTAACAAAATGTAACGGTATTTTTGGAAAGCGTAAACGTAAACATAAGTATAAATACCTGAATAACCGGGTTTTCGCAGCTCTGGTGTAACGATGGCAAACCCTCCAAAAAAAAAATATTTAAATTTTTAAGTGTTTTTTCCGAAATGAATTTTTGAATTTTTCCTGAAATGAATTTTCGAATTTTGAATTAAATTTTTGAATTTTTGAATTTTCTAATCTTTTTTGGCAATTTTCTAATTTTTTTGGCTAATTTTCGAATTTTTTAAAATAATTTTCGAATTTTTTTTGTAAAAATATTGAATCTGAAGTTATTAATGAAGAATTTGGACTGTTTTGGAAGTGGCTATACTCGGCAGATGTGATACTCTACAAATAGATATGATTTATGTCTTCGGCTGGCAGACAGCCAACCGAAAACTTGTGAACCGACTCCCCACTCCACTCCACTTCATCCCAACTCTGAACCGGTTCAGTGAGCTGTAAGTTCACTGCCAATGGCGGTTATGATGTCATGATGGAGTGTTACCTCCAGAAAAATGCATAGTGTAATGTTGCCCGAGTATAGCGCACTGAGCGTACTCAGTGCATACAGTGCTAACTTCACAAGATACAGGTAAATACTTCTCAAACCACTCTTCTTTGATAATATCTTTGATCACGCTCTCTTATACTCCACCCTGCACACGTGGTTCCCGCTGGAAGCGTGCCAAATATTTTTCTACGCATGTGATTTTTATAAAAAGTTGAAAGAATTCATCTCAGTTATAACGTGATACGTTAACTTATTCACAACAATGATTTTTTCATATTTTATACAAAAATAGCATGCTTTATGATTATTGGCACACTTCCAATGTGAGACATAAATCAGTACGACGACAGAGTATCATGTTCACCGATTATACTTATAAATATGTGCAGTTCCCATGGGCCGTCCCAGACACCTGTAAAATGCTCTGTGAAATGTCAAATGTTATGCAAAGTGTCTAAAGTCACGGAAACGCTGCGTAAAATTGCAAATATGTTAACCATTTTCCCGGGCATTTTCATAACTTTTGATATTTGCATGACATTCCACATTTTACTGGGCATTTTACATTTCAACGTTTTTGGACGTTTTTTTTGTTTTGTTTCGCTTTTTCATACGCACCGTGTACCAATTGTCAATTTATTGAGCACGTTGAACTTAAGAGTACGTTTTGTTGCCTTGAATTCCCTGAAAAATTCGAAAAGTATTTTCGAATTTTTGAATTTTCGAATTTTCGAATTTTTTGAAAAATAAATTGATTTTTAAGTGTTTTTTCTCGGGAAGAAATAAAAATTCGAAAATTATGAAAAAATTCGAAAATTCGCAAATGTTTTCGAATCTTTTTTTGCCATCGTTACTCTGGTGTGAACTAGGGTTCAAACGGGACCAGTTTTTCGGACCGGGACCGGGACCGGGACCAGAAATTTTCTAATGTCGGGACCGGGACCGGGACCGGGACTGGGTGGTCCGGACCGGGACCGGGACCGGGACTGGCTTTTTTCAATTGTCGGGACCGGGACCGGGACCGGGACTGGGGGGTCGGGACCGGGACTGGGATTTGCCGAACCATGTACCTGGACCGGGGTCTCGTTTGAACCCTATTGGTACGTAATATCCAGCCAATGTTGTTCCACACACCTCCATTGTGTGAAGGAACACTCTCAATGTATTAGCCTTTTCTTATAACATTATTCAAGCACTATTCCAATCCCATCTTCACTTGAAGTCATGGAAAAACGATGTATTTATGTAACAAGTTACGCAAGATACTTGTAATAACACCTAAAATAGATTTTTTGGCAAAAATCACCACTTATAATACTACAACATGGCTCCAAAGCCATTGTATTGCCATATAGACATCATAAGATACTGCTATTTGTCAGACATTATTTACATGTACATGTTGACCACATAGTAACTATATTTGGGAGCTGTTGAGAAAAACATTTTATGAAAAAAACATATTTCTTTAAACCCAGGTCATTGAAAAATACGTTACTTTCCATCCCTTGTCGGGACCGCTATAAAATTCCGGGACCGGGACCGGGACCGGGACTGGGTGGTCGGGACCGGGACCGGGACCGGGACTGGCTTTTTGTAAATGTCGGGACCGGGACCGGGACCGGGACTGGGGTGTCGGGACCGGGACCGGGACCGGGACCGCCCCAGTCCCGACTTTTTGCCGAACCATGTACCGGGACCGCGGTCCCGTTTGAACCCTAGTGTGAACATACTCACATTGTTCAGTTCAAATCATGTGCCTGAAAAAAACTATTAAAAAAATTCCGTATTTTCTGTTTCCGTGTTTCTGTGTTCTCCAAAATTCTCCGTTTTCCGTTTTTCAAAATTGCAGAGTTTCTGTGTTTCTGTGTTAAACAAAAACACGGAAACTCAATGATGTCGATATTTAATATGTGTGTTTTTGCCATCATTGAACATGACACAGAGGAAAAATGCAGTGCAGTGTGTGAAAGAAAAAGTACACAAAAATGGTAACCTGCGGCATGGGCAACAATGTGTACGCAGTGTGTACATTAATAACTATACTCCTCCAGTCACTTTACACCCTGCACGCGTGGTTCCTGGTGGAAGCGTTCCAATATGATTATCGTGGTATACTCGGCGTACATGATACTCTGCCCTCGCACTGATTTATGTCTCGCGTTGGAAGCGTGCCAATGATTATCAAATCATGCGATTTGCGTGAAAAGATGAAAAAAATTCATCTATGTGAATATGTTAATGAAAAACATTGTAACAACAATCAATTTTGTCATATTTTTATGGAACTCGCACGCGTTAACCACCGTTGGCCCACTTCCAGCGGGAACCACGCGTGCAAGGTGTAAAGTAATCGGAGTATATGAGGAATTTCTATAAAAAGCTAGCGCCGTAGATTCCTAATGGCAATCTGCTCAGTGGTAATCTGTACCATTGGTAACCCAATTGAGATTGCCATCTTTACATAGTGGATTACCATTTGTACATATGGATCACCATCAGTACAAGATCGGTTAAAGTAAAAAATTCATGTGCTATGTATTTGTTATGTGCATTTGTATCAGTCCTTACATACTGACCAATAAATGTAAAAATTAGTGTTGCTTATTTATAATAATCAGTGAACTGCAAAGTATGCGCAAAATTCTATCATAATTCAATGAATACAATCCTGTGATTAATTTTGTAAATTAATTATTCCATAGTAAAAATGAAATATTACAATGAAAAAACTGTATAATTTTTGATTCATTATTCTGATGTGTTATGGTAGGTTTCCATACTAAGTGTGATTTCCACCATGTATACATGCATATAGTATTCAACCTACTTGACACATAGGTAATCACATTCACTTTGTTCACACTGTATGCACTTGATACATGTAGGAAGACAGAAGCAACTTACATTGAGGACTACCATCAGTACATATAAGATTACCTACTGTACATATAAGATTACCACCCGTACATGCAAACTTCTGCATATTGTTCTGTGTAGGATTACCATCAGTACATGGGTGGGGATTACCATTGCAGAGATTACCATCAGTACCCTCTGGTTGCGCCCACTCTGTGTAATGTGTAATGTGTGACGTTAGTCTCAATCAATGTAGGCAAATAATATCAGGTAAATAATTACTAGTGCACGTTTAGCAAAAACATGTTCACGTTCACATGTCATGGGCAGCCTGCACCCGGGGTGTTTCACCTCTGCAAAGCACCCCCCGGGGTGCTATGCTATTTAGGTTTCAAAAACGTCACTCAATTTGAATTGTTTAAATATGTATTAAGGTGGACTTACAGCATAACGGTCAATAGGAGGTGATGCGACAAATTCAACGTCACCAAAAGATGACTTGTTTTCATTTTTTCAAGTTTTTTATTAAAAGGTCATGTATTATAATCAATATTTTGCAGAAATTTATTATGTGCGAGATGTGAAACTCGAATTAGAATGAAAGACGTTCGATGAAAAATGGCCTGCCGTGAAATTAATTTTGCGGTGATGGCCTAAAATCAATTTGTCGGCAGTCATTGCATGCAATAGCCATCGACAAATTGATTTTAGGGCCTCGCCGCATAATTGATTTGATGGCGGACCATTTTTCATCGAATGATTCAAGCAAACAAAAAAATTTAGTAATAGCCTCAACCTCAAACCTCAGCATACTCAGACCGCATCAAAATTAGGCAAGGGACAAGTGACTGAGATGCAAAAAAGTGGTGGTGCCCATCGGGGGTGCACTGATACGCACATCTGCCCGATACGCACATTTGCCCGTTTTTTTCACTTGACACTTTTTCAAGTGATTTTCAGATATGAGTCAAGTGAAAAAAGTTGCGCAATGACATTAGTGAACTTTTTTCACTTCACTCATATCTTAAAATCACTTGAAAATATGTCAAGTGAAAAAACAGTGAAAAATAGCCATAACTGACATGTATAGGGTCCTGTAGACTAATAGTAGTACGTAGATGGTATAAACACTGTTCTAACGTGATTACGACATTGTTTTAATGTGTGTTCTGCACTATGCAGAACACAAACTGAAGTATTTGTCATTTACGTTCTCTTTACACCCAATCTGGGGGGGTATTTCGAGGGGGGGGGGGTGATTGTTTCATAGTGGTCTCGAGAGGGGGGGGGGCGGGTCAAATGAGGGGGTATTTCGAGGAAATACGGTAATTGCTGTACGATTTTGTACCTGTTAGAAATGCATACTTCTGACCAAAATTCCTACTCATCCGCGCAGATTCCATCAATCTCATTTAGAATTTGATTGATTCACATCCTTTCAATACTTTTTTACGCCATTTTTCGATCATTGCAAACGTTCTGATTTATTTTGGCGGCGCGCGGTAAGGATGGCACACTCGCTCTATTGCGCATTTATTTCCGGGGTACCCCACGTCACGAAATACCCCCCTCAAAATGGCCACTTTGAATTTATTAGCACCCTCCCGTTAGCTGCCGTTCTTTTTTTGCCAATTTTTTACACATTTTTTATGGACACAGTATTATTTTTATTGAACGTTGAGCAACTTTTTACCATACCAGAGCATCAATTTGTCATCAAATATCAATATTTGAATGCCTTGAATGTTATGGTCGTTTGTTATTATGGTTATGGATATTATGGTCGAATCTGAATGAAAAACGTTGTATGAACAATGGTCCACCGACAAATCAATTTCACAGTGATGCCCAAAAACCAATTTGTCGATGATCATTGCATGCAATGACCGACAATTAATTGACTTTTTACACCTAACGTTTCTCATTCAAATTCGAATTTAACCACTTACACATAATAAATTTTTGAGAAAAATTTACTATCAAACATGAATTTTAAATAAAAAACTTGAAAACATGAAAATAATGAATTCTCCGGTGACTTTTTATTTGTCGTATCACCTTTTATTTATCGTTGTGCTGTAAATCCGGCTTAAACCCTGTTCTAACATAACACAATCATTGTTTTTAACGTGTGTTCTGCATTGCCCAGATCACAAAGCGCGGCTTCTGTCATTTACATTCTATTTACCGTATTTCCTCGAAATACCCCGAGCACTATGCACAAATAAGACACATTTAGCCTAAACAGTTGGCTTAGCAGCGCGCGTGTACATTCAAATAAGTATGGTAGAGAAATACAGGGTACAAATTCAGCTAAAAGAAACCATTAATCTTGCGGGGCGCCAAAATCGGCAAACTTGGGCAAGTTACTTATCTGTTTCAATTTGTCAGAAAACATTGACGCAGTTTGGAAACTAATTTGATAGAGTTGGAAACTGTAAATAGTATTGCAAACTGTTCCTAGATATAAGTAGAGCAGGGTATACTTTCAGAATCCAATAATCACTCCCTGAAAACGTGCATTTGATAATTGAGCACATTGGGGTTCTAATTGATGTAAATGGGGTTTGTAATTGAATTGGGTGCAAAATTCTGTATATAAATGTGTCAAATACCTAATCTGAATAAAGCATTGCGAAGTTAATAGAATATGCGTATGCAAAGGGCTTGGTAAATATGTGCTAGTCAAACATACAGGGCACCATTTCTCTATTTGGATGCTGGCGTAAGTAAATACATTGCAGATAGCGTTTACCAAAAACTGGTGACATTTTACTGGGCTTAACTTACCTATTTTACAGGTAAACTGTGTAAATATATATATTCAAATGACTAGTTTATTAAGGCAAATCAAATGAGCCTAATTTTGCATTCATAAACCTAAATATAACTTAATTGACATTTTAACTTGAATATTCCACATAAACCTACAAATGACTTATAAGACACTTTCTTAATCAAATATTTCCCATGGATAAATAATATAGTGCATGAATTAGAAATTGTTTGCGTGGTTGAATTATATAGTGCGTGAAATAAGTAAATTGTGCAAATGAATAAAATGGACAAAATGAGCCTAATTATCAAATCTCAGTATTCTCTCTCCATCCATTCCACTACAGTCAACACAATTGTAGACATATTATGACTGTGAAGTCACGGAATAGCATTATAAGCAATATCTTTAAAAAATTTTTTTTGTCAACTTATTACGTATACCGCCTTTTCATGAACATTCATGATTTCAAGTGGAGTTCAGCATGGAATAGTGCTTAAATAAGGTTGTAAGAGAAGGCTAATGCATTGACAGTGATGTTACACACTGTAGAAGTATGTGGGAGCACATTGGATGGATATTATATACTACACTAACATATCATGGCTTATTATTACATGGTAGCATGAATAAATGGAAGACTTTACCCTCAAAATGTCCCAAAACTCATGAAAACACTCACTACCAATGGTAATATGCATGAAAAAGTGTGCGCTCACACGCCAAAAAATTGCAAAATACCTAATGCTAGTCTACCAGAAATTTTGCTTTTGATAAAAAAAATATTAAAATCAGTTTCCACCCTGTGATTTAAAAAAATCAGTCAAAAAAATAAAGTGCCAACCCTAGTGAAAAATTTCTAAAATATCATTTTATTCTCTAAAAACATGACCTGACCACCCAATAGATGGATGACTAATTATTCACTTTTTGGAACTTTTCTAATAGACGCTGAGCTGGTTAATGATACTTTTTTATTAGACACTGAGCTGGTAAAGATACTTTAAAGTGAAGGGTTTGATGATTAAAGTTATGTAGAGAACCACACCTCTAAAACGCCTCCATTGCAAAATTTACTTTGGGGGAATTTTAAAGTCTAAATTTTGTAAAATTCCCCCCAAGTAAATTTTGCAATGCAGGCATTTTAGAGGTATAGTTTTTTACATAACTTTAATCATCAAACCCTTCCCTTTAAAGTATCAAAAACCAGCTCTTCAATTGTCTAAAAAAAAAGTTCCAAAAAGTGAATTATTTGTCATCCATATATTGGGGGTTCATGTTTTTAGAGAATAAAAGAATATTTCAGAAATTTTTCACATTTATCTCACATTATTGAATAGTGTATAGTAGGGGAGGAGTGTTGGTAACACATCCCCAAAATTTTTGATCTATACCCCTCCCACAGCTCAGAAATCAGTGGGTGCTGGACCTGTGCGGGACACCGAAAAGCCAATAATTTTTTTTGCACTTATGGCGACAAACCCTGTAAGGGGTCGCTGTGACCCCCCCCCAATTCATGCAAAGTAGAGGGGGGTTGCGCCAATATCTCCCCAAAGTTTCAGTTTCTGGTGCGCCCTAGAACTGGGGATAGGATGTCACAAGTGAAATCAAAAATAGGGTGTCGGACGTGACCGGGAAGGTGTTTATAAAAGTCTACAGACTTATATAAGTATGTAAATGGTGTAAAACAGGCTGTAACGTACACAGTCATTTTTTTAACGTCTGTTCTGCATCGTCCTGATCACAAACATTATCTTTGTCATGTACGTTCTGTTTACAGTCAATTGGGGGTAGGGATGGCACGGGGGTAGGGATTTTTTAACCATCTTTTTAAAAACAACAACGTTTTTCATTAAAAACAACGTCTTTTTATAAAAAAAGAAAGGGTCGTTAAAAAAGACGGTTTTGTGCCATCCCTAAATGGGGGGGGGGTATTTTGAGGGGGGGGGGGCTAATAAATTCATAGTGTCCATTTTGAGGGGGGTATTTCGAGACGGGGGGTATTTCGAGCGGGGTGGGTATTTCGAGGAGATACGGTACACTAAATTTTTTGGGGGGTATTTCGAGGGGGGCTATTAATTCAAAGTGTCCATATTGAGGGGCTATTTCGAGGAGATACGGTACTTAATCACCAATGATCGACGAAAATAATAACACACTACGTGCGTTATCGATACCAGGCTGCCTGCAGTTGCGGATTAACAGTCGAGCTGTACCACTTGGACAAAAATGACACCTAAGCCACATTTGTGCTCACTGCTGCAATTGCCGCTGATGCTACTGTTTCAAAATTACGCGGTCGCTGATGGGCGAGAAAATATTCCTACCCATGTCAGATTAGCTAGAGATTTGCTGCGAAATTACGACAAGAATATGAGACCATTGTTGAATCAGTCGGAAATAATTCATATTGAAATTGACATGAAGATTTTTTCCCTTTTAAAAGTGAATCCGGCAGAGGAGACACTAACTTATTCACATTGGCGATCTAGCGTTAGTTTTTTTTTCTATTTGGTTTCAATTTCAAGTTGTAATTGAAATGGTGCAGTGTGAGTCCGAAAACGTCCAAATGTAAATTTTATTGTGATGTGATGATTAAAAAATATTACTCATGTGACTCTTTGAATTGGTTTGGGCCAGTCAGTTATTTGTTTACGTATTTTTTTGAAGTGACAATTTTTTGAAGGAGTAATAGGTAACATTCTGCCAGAATTTGCACAGATTCATAATATAATGGCGCTGCACATGCTAGTTTACTCTCAGATTTTGGTAAACTCATAAATCAGCTGTGAAAGCATTTGAGTTTACCAGAATGACGTAAACTGCAGTTGATGGGGATTCTGAATAACTTATTCCAGTGAACTCAAAAGCATGCAAAGCCAATTTATGAGTTTACCAAAATCTGGCGGTAAACTAGCATGTGCACGCTCAATACAAATGCCCCCCCCCCTAATTTTCAAAGGTAAACATATCATATTCATAGATGGGCAAACCCCAAAGGGGACATGAATAATAAGGGAAAATGATTCAATGAACATAAACTGACCTGAACACCCAAGTAGTCACTACTGAAGATTGGTTGAAACATAAAGTTTAACGGTTCAGACAAATCACTCAAAACCCATCCAACTGGAGGAATGCAAGTGAATAGAATGTAGTGGACTATAACCGCAACATCAGCCACCATGGTGTGATCGTGATGGTGTCCCACAACAAATGGGGTTATGTTTTATACCACAATTCAATGGTCATGCTTTTTTCTTGAGCAAGATGATTTTTATGGAATAACTGATGAGTCTACATGTGTATTTGCATTTACTTATACACCTTGTGATAGATGCTGTATTTTTGTTGTTCAATCCAATACCAGATGATTTTATTACCTGATACCCGACACCCGATATTCGATACCCGACAATTCTATTACCCGATACCCAACATTTTGACCAGAAAACCCGACCCGATACCCGACCTCAATACCCAAACCCGAACCTGATACCCGCAAAATTTTTGGAACCGATACCTGATACCCGACCCGAAATTTTGAGGACCCGATACCTGATATCCGAACCCGAAAATTTTGAAATTCCCAACCCTGGGGGGGGGGGGGCATTTTGAGGGGGGTATTACGAGGGGGGGGCATTTCGAGGAAATACGGTACTTATTTCTAAGAATGCGAGCTAGGATAAAACCATGTACCTACATACATTTTTTTGAAAATATAGAGCCCGTGCCTGTTTCTAAAAATTAAAACAATATTTCGTATGTTGGATGGAACATTTACAAACTTTACATACGCAGACTAAAAAAAATACCCTGAAATTCATTCACTTCATTAATGTACTTAAAAAATAGTGGATTTTATGCTCCAATTACAAAAAAAACTCAATTTACTCAAAAATACCTGAACAAAAACTCATACGCAATTTTACCCAAGTACTATGTAGAAAAGTTATTGACACAGGTACTTTTGAGCATGGGTTAACATCAAAGTATTTACCAGTACCGGTCCTTTTGAAAAGTTTGGTACTTCAATTTTTTTCATCTCCAGCTAAATTTTCAGTTTTTCTGCTTTAGCCCCATTTTCTGGCTAATATTTCTGTTTTTCTACCTTTTTACCAATTTTCGGCTCAATTTTCAGTTTCTCCACTTCATTTTCCCTCCTTCTGCTTCATTTCCCCTTTTTCCGGCTCAACTTTTTGTTTTCTTTTTCAGCCAACCTGGTAAACATGCATGAAGGTTTTCAATTCTATGAATTCTGTTTGTTTCCAGGAAAATTCTGCAAATATTTGTTGACACTTTAGTGTCAGGCACAATAAACATTTCGTTTTTGCCATTTTTAGTCGTGGACAGATGAACTGCTTCGTTGGAACCCAGAGGACTATGATGGAATCGAGTGGATCACAATGCACAGAAATAAAATTTGGATGCCAGACATACTTATCTATGAGGGGTAACCTGTGGGCTCATTTCACTTTGCTCTTTTGATTTCCTTTTGAAGTCCATAATAATAAAAATTTTGAGTTAGCCACGGAAATTCCATCTGGGGCTACTCCCGCACATTTTTCATAATTTTCCATAAATTTTATGACCTCACATGCCCATATGGCATAGTGCCAACTTTGACATTTTTGGGAAAAAATGCAAAAAAATTTGGGCAAGAAGTCAACAAGTCCACTTAGTTTTGGGCTAAAAGTTGACAAGTCCACCTTCCGCAGCCTTTTTTTGTTGGGAAAAAATGCAAGAAATGTGATAAATCCATCATGGACACTAATTTCTAAAAGTCGACAAGTCCATAAATTTCCCATAAGGCAACCTCTTCATTCTGGGAACAAAAATGTTCTCGAGTGCAAGAAGTCGACAAGACCATTTCCCTCCGCAAAACAGTTTTGTTCTGTCCGAGTAGAATTTTATGGACACCCAATTGTTCACATATACCTACGTTGAGAGCCGGGGCTGAAAATTTGAAAATTTGAAAGTTTGACTTGTTCACTTTTAGGATTAGATGCCTCATTTATGTTCCGTCTACGACGTACTGCTTTCAATTCGATGAATCAAACTAGACGGAGCTATTTTGTTTGGTCTTGCTTCATTGATTGTTTTTCTAAAGATGTGCATTATTATTTAGTCCATTCGCAGGGGGAGGATTATTCAAGGGGGAATTATTTTTTCCTTACGCGTCTTACAGGGAGGGGGGATTATTCGAGGTGGAATTAATCAAGGGGGAACTATTCAAGCATACGGAAGTGGCACATGAAACACCCATAAAATGCCATGTAAAATGTCATGCAAAGTGTCAAAAATCATGTGAAATGCCATTGCATTTAGTGCATGTTCCATAGAATAAATTCATACACACAAGCCAGAAAATTTTGACATAATTTTGACATAATGGCAAAAATACTCTTTCTCTACTAGCAAAAATTGGTCTACTGTACTTAAGTACTCTCAAAAAGTAAGGGTACAGGTGAGTACATATACTTTTTCAAAGTATGTGTATGCATATTTACCCAGTACTTGATTTTGCATACTTTTTGCGAAAAAAGTAAATACGCATCATCAACTCTGCTAATAACGTGATCCATGAACATGCGCAGAATGGGATACGAAGTACCCCAGACAGACAAGCAAGCATTTGTTAAGGTGCAGCACAATGGAGAGTGTCATGCTGCGATGCCTGAGGTAGTCAGAGTGAAATGTGAATTCAATGTTGGCGATTTCCCATTTGATAAACAAAACTGCACCAACACTTATGCTAGCTGGAGTTACAGTGGCCTTTGGATAAAATTGACGCCAGCGCACAACCCGAACAGGATGGAAAAGTTCAGGGAGGATGGTGGTAAGCAGAGTTGAAATTGGGTATATACGTTTACTCTGAAATATGCATAAAACAGCACACTGAGTAAATACCCACGGGTACAAAAGAGCCCAGGGTCAGTTTCTAAAAATGATAAAAATATTTTGTAAACTGGTGGAACATTTTAATGAGAAATCAGGTATCTCATTTTTCATTACAATCTCAGGGGGAAACGTGCAGCCCAATAAAGCTGCCATTTTTCGTGCAGGTGCCTACAACATTTGCCTACATATATGCCAAGTGGTACCCCATGGCGGGTCTGTGCCTGTGCGCATCTTAACCCAGTGCACATGTAAGAAATATTTCCTGTATTTTTCTATCACACTGACGTATATTAAATAAAGAGGTCCTCGTACTGTCAATTCTCTACAAAATACACCGAATAGTGTGCCTGTCGCTCAATATTAATGTACTTAAGTATATTTACATACATATCAGCGATTATTGGCGCAAATGGCAATGGCGTCAGCGGCCATCTGTGATCCGTCACCGTGTAGGTAAAATTTGAGGTGGGGGGTTGAGCCAACCCCTCCCCCAGTTGACTGGGCTCAGTAGACAAACAGCCACCCACTCAAAAATACTGGATATGTCTCTAGCCCCCCGATCATCGGGTTTACATGTGCACCGGGTTTACATGCGCAGCGAGTTCTGGCCCCCCCATGGCACACCCTGTTCAGCTGCTACAGATTGATGAATATTTTTTTCCAATTTTTAAATTCCAAATTTAAATGAGAATTTTCAAAGAACCACACAAAATACAGCTGCAGCAAAGTGCACAGGCAATTTTTTGTGTGCTGCCAACACAAATGATGAATACACCTGTGATGTTGCTTTTTCAGAAAAATTAAAATTACTTATGGCTTGCCCACAGCCATCTTTTGACTGCTGGTAAGTTGGGAGTCTATTTTGGCCCCTGATCCACTCACCCCCAAAAAAGTTGCCCCCAACAAGCAGGCATGGGTTACAAAACCATGTCAACAATTATTTTTTACTTTGTTATTATAAAAATTGTGGTTGAAATTGAAAAAAAACTGTGATTTTCAATTTTCTGGGTATGATCACTTAATTTGTCTGGTTTGATCAACAATGCCATCATTGTGTGGGGCATTAATATTTTCCAGAAAAAATGTGAAAAAAATCCTTTCTGCACCAAGGGTGGGCTGAGGGGGGTGCCCTATAGGGCATACATAGTAAATACTTTGGAGCACCCTCACACAGGATAAAAGCCTATCAGCTTGCATGTGGAATTTGTAAAATACAATTAAGTGATTTTCTCATTTAAATTTTCCACCAGTTTATGTTGGAAAATTTACAAATTTTCATACGCAGACTCAATAAAACACCCTGAAATACATTAAATTGATGCATGTACCGAAAAATTAGTAAATTTTATGCTCCAATGACAAAAAATACTTCAATTACTCATAAATACTTGAAAAAATAGTCCCAACCTTTAGGCATATGGTAAATTTTTTGCATCCTATTTGAACCAAAATTGCATGTTATTCATTAAATAAATTATATTTCATGAAATGGGATGTAAAAATCTCCTTAAACTTTTTGACAAAAAAATAATTACACCCTTGAATAATTCCCCCTTGACAGCTAACTACCACTTTCCCTCCATAGACATCTTCTCCTCTGGGTAGAAATAGTCTGCGAGGACTATTTCTCCTGACTGGGGGTAAAACGTCCTTGGTAGACAGGACTATATCGACCCATTGTATAAGTAGTATTTATTACTTTAATACTACTGACGGGGGCATCTGTTAGGCTGCATTGATTATTGATTGCTATTTATATGCATATAGCTCTATACACCAGAGTTGCAAAAACGTATTTACGTTTACCCGAAATACCCGGTTATTCGGGTATTTATACTTACGTTTACGTTTACGCTTTCCAAAAATACCGTTTTGTTATGTTTTCCTGGCACAATTACCCGGGTACCAGAGAAAACGTAAAAAATAAGTTAACGGAACTGTATTATTTGACAAATGTAGTGTTTTATGATCAGTTCGTCATGCTTAAATGATGAGTGGGTGCCAATTCCGCAAGTGGAGAACTGAAACAATTTAAAAATTATAAGTAAAAATTTGAGAGGAATGTACATTTATCAGTGAGAAGTGAAATGAAGTCAAAAGTCAAAAACTAGTGTCTTCTTGTGACCTGCCATGTGTCCTTTAACTTGCCATTTCATTTGCCACTTATAAATTTACTGTTTTTTTACTTTTCACTTTATTACTTTTACTTCATTCAACTTGCCATTCTCCACTTAAGGAATTGGCACCATATGACCCTACACGCACTAGTTGACAACGACGCCAAATCTCAACCGGTTTCGATCCTATCCCAATTCAATATCCCGATCCCATAATTCATTTAAAAAAATAGAGGTAAAATACAGGTATGTAGGTAAACAGATGATGTCAATGAAGATCATAGGAACATTACATAATGTTGTAAAAATGTTCTTTTTATATTCAGTGATAGTGGAAGTGGAAGCACTTAATATTAATTTTTTACGTTTACGTTTTATTTTACGTATTCCCAGGTATTTTGAAAATGCCTTACGTTTTAGTATTTATACTTCAAAATTTGAAAAGGTATTTACGTTTACATTTACGTTTTCCAAAAATACCAGTATTTGTACAACTCTGCTATACACACAACAGAATTGCAACATTGCATTGCAAGGTGATGCATTTATATTGATCTGCAGGTCAAATATAGTCTTCTGACTGAAATACAATGGAATTATACAATGAAATATATTACAATATTACGATTAAATTACAATTTGATGTTTGTTGGGCAATGGGAATGTGTGCTATGTGTTTGATTTTTCGTATTTATATGATGTGATGTAAGTAAAAATACATTTATTGACGCATGGCACTCCACAATTTTGCACGCGTCAATTAGGCTGCATCGATTATTTTTTTGCATGAGTGCATGAACAAAAAGTGCATGCAAAATCAAAGCTCTATATCTCGACCATTTCTCCAAAAATTTGATTTGATGCAAGCATTGTTCTTGGATCACATTGGCTATTTACACAGGTCCCGGCAGGGGACTAAAAATTTGTCCCCTGCTGGGGACGAACGTCCCCGGTCAGGGACAAAATTTCTTTGTTTACTGAAAAAAAATTTTTCTCACTGGGGACGTTTGACCCCGGTTGGGGCCATTTCGACATTGCCGGGGACCGGGCCCCGGCAGGATTTCGATCACTATACAAAAATACAGTGATCGACAAAAATTAAAGTATGAATAAAATAAAAACCGGTAACCGCCCGGAGCTAAAATTTGGCATGCGTACTCACTAAACGAAGGAGTACACGCATGCCAAATTTGAGACTAATCGAAAAAAATTTACACACCCGCCCAAAGAATATGCATCGGCGGGTGTAACTGTCTTGCAAAAATTTTGTGCATGCTAATTTGGTGATAATTCACCTTATTAACATGCAAATAACCCATACACGCCAATTATCCACTTTTGACTAAAAATTATTTTTTGCCGGGTCCCGGTCCCCGGCCGGGACCTGTGTAAATAGCCGATCACATTAGATAAAAGGAAAAATCAAACACATAGCGCACATTAACGTGGCCAAAATAGATGCCCCAATAGAGCAATTAGAGTGGGCAGGGGGAAGTAGACCTACTCAATGTACTATTTAATACTGTATTGTATGGAGGACTTTTTCCTCGCACGTTATAAAAGTAAAAGTACCGTATTTCCTCGAAATACCCCCTCGAAATACCCCCCCTCCCCTCGAAATACCCCCCTCAAAATGGACACTATGAACTTATAAATCCCCCCTCGAAATAACCCCCCCCCCCAAATTTAGTGTATAGAGAACGTAAATGACAAAGGCTGCGGTTTGTCATCTGGGTAATGCAAAACACACGTTAAAAACGATGACTCTGTTATGTGAGAACAGCGATTATACATCTACACACTTATACAAGTCTTTAGAGTCTTATAAATGGCGATTTTTGTTGCATTTTCGACGTCTGCGTACGTTTCAGACGACAATTTTATTCTTGGTATCAAAAAGTTTCTGGCGAAATAATGAACCCCCCCTCCCTCGAAATACCCCCCCCTCGAAATACCCCCCCTCGTTTAACCACCACTCAAAATTCTCACTCTGAAAAAATAAACCCCCCGGGGGTATTTCGAGGAAATACGGTAGTCCTCAGGCGGAAGTAGTCCTCACGGACTTTTTCACCCCCAGGGGGAAGATTGCCCATGGAGAGAAAAAAACCTGGAATCCATCATGCCAACGGTGTTATTTCGAGGGGTTATTTTTTATGCAGCTTGCTCAGACCCTAAGGGTAGTTTGACAGGTGTCAATTCATGGGGGGACTTTTTGAGGAAATACTGTACACAGTTTTACCCGAAAAGAAATGAAATCAAGAAGTACCCATATCTTGCCACCCCCAGAATGGATATTGGAGGAAATAGAAGAAAGAACTCGCGAGGATATTTTTTGGGTGACTGGGCGAAAAGAAGTGTTCTACGAGGTACACTTCAACATCATCATGAAAAGGAGAGCACTTTACTACATCTTGTCACTGGTGATGCCAATGTGAGTGTTTATTTCTAGTAAACTCGGTGGACATTATGGAAGTCAATGAGCTAAAATATTCATGTTAAAATCGCATAAAAAGTTTACCGTAAAGAATTTACCGTATTTCCTCGAAATTTGTTTATTTTTTCAGAGTGGAAATTTTGAGGGGGGTATTTCGATTGGGGGGGTCTATCATTTCATCAGAAATTTCCACGAAATTCATAGTACGCTCTTGTATACCCAAAACCGGTAATCAACGTGTCCATGTAGGGTATATTTGGATATCAACGTCTATCGCTACACAAACTAGTAAATGTGTAGCTGCGATGCACACTGCGACCAATATTTACATCGTGTACATTGCATACATGATGTACATCATTCCAGATGGGGGTATTTCGAGGGGGGGTATTTTTTCCCCAACACAAAAACACCTGGAGGTATTTCGAGGGGGTGGGGTTAATTCAAGGGGGGGGGGGTATTTCGAGGAAATACCGTAACTAAGTTTACCATGGATCCAATGGAATCCGCCCATTCAAATTCAAATTCAAAGATATACGTTAACTCGTACCTAAAAACCGAATCACTGACTCGTTTCATATCCGCCGAGTTTATTGATGCTTTTTTGGGGTTGTTTTTGTGACACTTGACCTAAAGTGAATTTTGACACTATTCCACCACAACCTCAAAAATCCTATAATGCATCCTGGCTAGGGTGTCAAAAAAATTTTTTTACGGAAAACGGAAAGGTAAAATTTTTTCACTTTACGGAAAACGGAAAGGTAAAAAAAAATTTCTGCCGGAAAACGGAAAACGGAAAGGTAAAAAAATTTCACTCAGTGGAAAACAGAAAACAGAAAAGTAAAAAAAATTTATCAACTGAAAAACGGAAAACGAAAAAATGAAATGCCGGAAAATGGAAAACGGAAAGCAAAATTTTCACGGAAACGGAAAAAATAAAGTGAAATTTGCAAGGAAATGGACAAATTTGCATGCAGGTTTGCCTGTTTGGCTTTGATTGTGGTAGCTGTACATTCTGCAACAATGGATCATGCCAGTAACTTCACTTGTAGTTCAAGCTTAACTGAACCAACAAAAAATCATGAAAAGGTAGCAAAAACACACTACAACAACAATAAAGTTGGAGTAGATGTGTGTCGACACAGGGCCCACAACCCCAAGACACAGTTGGGAGAGTAAGTTTATTGCACAGTGCTGAACTGAACATGCATCACAAAAGGTCACAGGTGGTGTGCACTTGAAACATAACAAATGCGCATTTGGTAATAACCCCATCTACACTACTACTCAACTCCTCAGGGGGTAACCGGATTATATGACCTCGGATAATCATAAAAAGGTAAGAGATACAACTGAATTTACAAGTTTCACGTATCTGAAGTTACAAAAACCAATTGAACAATATTTGCATATAAAAGCTTATACACAATCCTCAATCCTCAAGAGTTTCCTCAATCAAATGCACAAATTTCACATCTTGCATTGACAGCAGGTCTTTTATCCAACATCCATCAACTTGGACTTCTGCTGCACTTTCCGTGATGTGTTGCATGAGGGCTTGACCATTCGGCAACATTTGCAGAATCAGCAGTCTTCCCAAATCAATAGGCGGGTGGTCGTAACTTGATGTTGCAGGTTGACAAATCAGCCAAATCAGTTTGTGTGGTGATGTTGCGCAGACTGGCCAGGTAGTTGGGATTTCCAAGCAGAATCAAGCCATCGGCAGCAAACATCTTGACTCCGAGTTTTGTGAGCATGTCTCTCTCTTCACGTCTTTGTGAGCATGTCCGATACAGATTTGGATACAGATAAAAATTACAAATGACACAAGAACCTGTAGAAACAACACCATAGTGGAAAAAAGTAAATACAGATTGGAAAAATAATGGAAAAATGCCAGAAAACTGAAAATTGAACCAGAAAATGGAAAAATGGCCTGGAAAAATGGAAATGGCAAGGTAAAAAATTTTCAGCTGGAAAACGGAAAAATGGGCCGGCAAAACGGAAACGGAAAGGTAAAAAATTTTCAGCTGCTGGAAAACGGAAAACGGAAAGGTAAAAAATTTTCAGCTGCCGGAAAATGGAAAATGGAAAGGTAAAAAAATTTCAGCTGCCGGAAAACGGAAAACGGAAAGGTAAAAAATTTTCCTGCGGAAAGGCAGAAACGGAAAACGGAAACGGAAATTTGACACCCTAATCCTGGCCACCTGGTGAATGTTGATGAAATGATGTGAAATAATGAATGGAAATGGTGTTTACCTGATGTCATTTAAAAGTGAAATCTAGGGTGTTTTCCAATGCTCAACAGCAAGAGCATTTCCAGAAAATTATTTTTTGTTATTTTACTCATGGCTAGTGATGTAAAAGCGCCATGGTGCTAGCGCCAAAGCAAAAAGTTCCATGGCACTTCTGGAGCTTGGCGCCATACCCATGAAAAGCGCCATTGCGCTTTTGGCGCTCGGCGCTGTTTTTGACTGGCTCCAGGAACAAAATGCCTGGCGCTGGCGCTTGGCGCCAGTTTTCTCTGGCGCCATTGGCGCTTGGCACCAGGGCTCGGAAAAGTGCCATGGTTACTTTTGGCTGAGTACTACTGATTGAGAAGTCCCACAGAAAAAGGGTGCTAGGTGCCAAGGGAGCCATGGCGCCATTCAGAACGTGGGCGCCAGGCGCCAATGGCGCCGAGGAAGGAGGGCGCCAAGCGCTAAGGGCGCCAGGATAAATAAGTACACACAATGCCCTGCGTGTGCTAAAAAATTTTTCTCAAACACTGTAGTGCACACATTAACTTCCATGTGACTTTCAGTTCAAACATGCAATGTTCGACAAAACAATGCACTCACTTCACATTGATTTTTAAATGGATGTTATCTTGAAGTTGACGCAAATGGAATTACGACGATTTGAATCCATTGAATTAAGAGTTTGCAAGTTCGATGGTCAATCATTGACAGCTTTTGATCGGTCGGATGCTTCTGATGAACTGGAAAATTTCCATCCATTGTCACTACTTTGTTGATTTTTTCAGTGAATTTACATTATCCACTGTAGCATTGAAAAAACGGCCGATTTTGAGAAAATATAATTAAATATTATCTCAGAAAATCTCCCAAGAAAAAAATATAATTAAATCTCTTGGGTCATTTTTGAAAATATAATTAAATCTCTGAGAAAATCTCTTGCAGTTCAAAAAAATCTCATAATATCTCTCAACTTAAAGTATGATTTAATCGATATTTCAAGGTGTTTGAACCATTGAGAGTAGATATAAAGCACATTATGTGTTGTTAAACCTTTTCATTCACGATGACATATGATAACAGCATATTGTCTACTGACAGCATTTTGTACTATACTCCAGTCACTTTACACCCTGCACGCGTGGTTCCTTCTGGAAACGTGCCAACGATTTTTTTACGCATGCGATTTTCATACAAAGTTGAAAAAAGTCATCTATGATATCACGCTCTACGTTACTTATTCACAACAATGACTTTTTCATCTTTTATACAAAAATCGCATGCTTTATCACCATTGGCACACTTCCAACGTGAGACATAAATGAGTGCGAGGGCAGAGTATCATGTACACCGAATATACCATGTAAACACCTTCCCGGCCACGTCCGGCAGCCATTTTTTGATTTTACTTCTTATATCCTATCCCCAGTTCTAGGGCGCCCCCGAGGCTGAAACTTGGGGGAGATATTGGCGCAACCCCTCTCAGGGTGGGTCGCCGCGACCCCCCAATTCATGCAAAGTAGAGGGGGGTTGCGCCAATATCTCCCCCAAGTTACATCCTCGGGGGCGCCCTAGAACTGGAGATAGGATATAAGAAGTAAAATCAAAAAATGGCTGCCGGACGTGACCGGGAAGGTGTTTAGTATCTGAATAATGAACAAAAATATGATTTAGGTACATTTTTCCCCGTAGAAGAATACATTGCTTTCACATGTGATGATCCCCACAGAATTTATTAGATTACCTTTTCACCAAAATTTGGTAACTATATTTCCTAAGCATGCTGTCAACTCTTTAGTTGTTAAAATAGCTAGAACACAGTGCACAAATTTACCCGGTGCTCAAGTAAACAGCAACCTCCAGTGCCAATGTAGACCTTCGGTACAGCCCCCATACTTTTGAGTACTGGGTTTTCATGGGACTGCAGGGGTTCAGTATGGTTCAGGAGGGGTTAAAACGTATTTACGTTTACACAAAGATACATACACTTGAGTACTAAGTAAATACATCTAAATTATCCCCCTTGAATAAACTGCACCCCTTGAATTAACACCATTCAAATTTTGCTGGCGGCATCATATACCCCATGGGGGTATTTCAAGATAATATGGTAGTTAAAAATAGATGAAAATTGGCAAAAAAGCACATGAACTAGCGAATTTGAAGGTGAAAATGGGCAAAGATAGAGATTTTCTCGAGAGATTTTGTCAGATATTTTACGTTTTTACTAATTTTACTAGTTTCCGTTTTTACCACAAAAATTTGTCGCGGCGGAGAATTGTAACTTCCGGTCCCTTTGCGCTTTTAATTGCGTGCGTAATTAAATAAATGGTTGTTTTTATGGTACGGGGATTTTACACGCAAATCAGGAACGGCGCCAGTACCCCTTGGGGTCCTGACAGTTCCTGAGGACGGACACGGCAACTTACCAATTCCCTTTCGTAATTGCAGCCAGCGGATTACTTCGATTACTTGTTAATAAGCCGTAATTAATAAAATTCAAATTCAAATTCAAGCAATTAGTATGCTTCAGGGGGACCAAGTTGGATTCACGGGAACTTTATTTAGCAATATAATCAGAGTCAATTTCACAATAGCTCAAGTGAGTCGTATAGCCTCTAGTGGGTGAAAAAATGTAAAATCAGCGCGTTTTATAATCACCAAAATCTACCATAATAGAAATGAATACTAAATCTGAGACACAACAATTAACCGTAATGAGCGAATTATAAGGTGAATTCAATGATCACTGGAAAACTGTTAACATAGCGTACAAGGCACAAGCAATTTAATTAAATGCGGGAAAAAATAACTAATTAAATAAAAGGGTGCGAACGTGAATTAAACCAGACGTGAAGTAAATGTGATTATCAATGACGTAATTAAAATACAAATTATCTCAAAGGTGAGTGTCTTAAACTGGGTTTCTATTCAGAAGTTACGGTACATTCTAGAGCAGGTGGTGTGACACGTGTTATCAACCTGCGCCCCTTTAGGTGAAAAATATTTTATAGTGCGCCCGACCAAGGCCACAGAAAGAATGCTCCTTTGCGGGGGTTGTTCAAGGTTATTGCATTGCCGGGTAAGGGTTGGAACTTCGGGCATGAACACACGCCACAAGACACTAGCACTTGTGAGTTCACCAATCACCCTAGGTGATGGGAATAATTAATTGGCACCGCTGTGCTCTGCACTGTAAACTGTGCTCTGCATGTGTCTTGCAGTCGCATGTCGACAATAATTGCCGTTTGCCACTTTTCCACCCATTACCTAGTCCTAAATAAAACTACACTTGGTCGGGGAATTTTCTGAATGTTATCTATTGGGGCGTCTAGGTGTTTTAACAGAGTCAACACCTTTTAGCTTAACAAGAAACTTTAAAGCTTTTCTAACCCATTCCCAGACACTGCACCCTTTTGACTAAAATATGTAAACTTGATAAAAACCTAAAAATTATCACATTCGAACGTACACATCGGCAAGTGCATTTACAAAAACGAAAGTAATCACTTAATTAACTTAAATATGTGGGTAACCTAATTAGCTTAATTAATAAAACATGAAATAAAAAATTAACATCACACGGGGAGTAATTACGTAATTAACGGAAAAGAAAATTTATTATATAAAATCATGGCCGCAGTAGTGTCCATTCGGGCGTACCGTCCTGGGGCTGCGGCTTCGTTGGCGGATTTGCAGTGCACAGCGAACCGCACATTCACTGTGACTTCCCTGTGCACCGCGGGCCGTCATTCGGTCACACATGGTCGTCCTCGAGTCGTCGGAGTGTCTGCACAAAATTGTCGTTACGTTTTTACGCATCATTGGCTAACCATATTTCCACCTACAATTTTCTCAATCAGAAGAAAATATAATTAAATCTCTCTGGAAAATCATGGAAAAAATATAAATCTCAGAAAATCTTATATTTTCTGAGATTTTCTGAGATTTTTTAAATATAAATCTCCCAGAGATTGTTTCAATGCTAATCCACTGACAAGCTTTTCTGAGTTTTTTTCTTATTTACATACAAAGCACCAGAGTTGTCAAAATACTGGTATTTTTGGAAAACGTAAATGTAAACATAAATACCTTTTCCATTTTTAAAGTATAAATACTAAAACGTAATGTATTTTCAAAATACCTAGGAAAGTGTAAAGAAAGTGTAAGTAAATTCTTTAAAGAGAGTGCTTTTGCTGTTGAGCCGAGACCATACGTTTTGCCCATACGGCGTATTGCACATAGGCATTAGCTGCACAATTTTTTTTGCTGTGTTGCACAAAGCTAATATTGCACATACGCACCGACAATAGCCATAGGGTCTGCCCATAGCTGGAATTGTGGGTGGCTGTTATGGGGGGGGGGTCCACCAGACTTTTGTGTCATTCCATTCTGTTGTACATTTGCTGATTATGTAATTGCAAAATTTTTATGCAATTTGACCCTGTATTTATGTGATTTTGTTGTATATATATTTATATATATATTAATCATTAATCCTTGATTACGTCTCCCCCGAATAAGTCCCCTAAAAAATCACTGACAAAAAAATTATTTTACACGTTGAAATACTGGGTCACTTGGCATAATGAATTTATACATCACTAATCCAACCTCAAAAATGGAATCTACAGGTTGTGCAGATTATTTTAAGTATTTAACAGTCCAAATCGGCCAAGAAATAGCCGAGTAATTAAGCTTCAAAGTCAACTAGCCAGATCGGTCATGTAAAGTCAACACCTTTTTATCGACCCACCTTCTTGGGATTGGGGGACGATTCAAGGAAACAAAACAATTTGGTTGATGTGCAACAGAATGGGGTGACAAAGTCTGGTGGACCCACCCCCTAAAATGCATGTCTTCCCCAATTCCAGCTATGGGTCTGCCACAGATGCCATTTCAATGTTCATTGATGTTTTTTTTTCCATTTCGACAGACTTTTTCAGATTCACCGCGTATCAATTATTGATCGATATCGCACATAGAACTTAAGAATGTGTTTTATGTCCCTGAATTCCCTGAAAAATTTGAAAACTATTTTCGAATTTATGAATTTTTGACTTTTTTTAATTTTTTCAAAAAAAAATCGATTTTTAAGTGATTTTTCCAGTGGTGGAAAAAAAATTCGAAAATTCCAAAAAAAATTTAAAATTTAAAAATATTTTTGAATCTTTTTTTGCCATTGTTAGTCTGCACACACTACCGTATTTCTCCGTTTATAACACCCGGGGGTTATACAAGATTGGAGCAATTTTCAGCGAACTTTTTGATGGGGGTGCTATACACAGAAATTTTTAAAAAACATAAATAGTACTTATGACTTCTAACGTTAACACGGTAACAATACATTGTAGTTCTTCATTAACATCGTATTTATGACCAAATAAGGGCGTTAAAATTCCCGTGTTCTTTCATTTTTTAAATGCAAATGTCCCACACAATATGTAAACCATTCAATTCGAGCCATTTTTTGAAATCTAGCATAGCACCCCCGGGGTGCTATAAAACTATATAACACCCCGGGTGTTATGCACGGGGGTGCTATAAACGGAGAAATACGGTAGTTGACAACTGAAATTTCCAAAACTGATTAATCTGTTTTGAACTCATTTGTGTTTACCATAGTGAATGATTTTTAGTATCTGTGAACAGTAAAAAACTCAGCAGATTTTTTGGAAGTATTTGTTCTATGGTTTTTTTTACAAGTGTGAATACTTAAACTTGGCACATGTCCAAGCTCCTTGAGTTTCAGGTAAACAATTTAAAAGATTCACGATTTTTGTTCGTGTCACCGATAATGGCCGCGGCCCGCGGAATGCAAATGGAGACCCACATACTAGTTGAAACTTGTGTTTACTTAATCACATTCCGCTGCCATTATCGGTGACGTGAACAGAAATCGTGCATCTTTAATCTTTTTGGTATGAAATACAGAGAATTTGGATGTGTGCCAAATCAATGTCATTCCTTTTTTGGAGGAATCTGTCTGGGCTGCGACGAAAAGATCCAACCTAAGGCCTTACAATCTGACTTTCTGTAACTATATGTCTATCAAATTCATATTGTTCTCTTATAAAAAGTTGGATTGAATAAAATGTATCATGAACTGAATGGAATCCTTCCATTCAAGCTTGAATAAAAAACATACGTAATTGGTAACCCAGGGTCGAATCACTGATTCATTTCATGTCCACCGAGTTTACTCAATATTAGTTTTTTAATCTGCATCAACTTATTCATTCTGGCAAACTGAAATGTGTTTAAAACAGATTTATCAGCTTTGGAATTTTCAGTTGTCAACTAAATAGTATGTCTAGGGCCATATATTTGGTGACAATGGCTATTACTGGCTATCATTTGGAATAGCTGTTCTAGCCATGGTTGGTTTTAGTAAAATTCTTTTTACTAAAATTGTATTTTATTTTTATAAAAATTGTATTTTATTTTTATTTTATTCATGTTCCATTTAATTTATTTTATTTTATTCTAAAATGTCATTAATAAAATAAAATGAAACCATTTTACAAAAATTTTACAAATATTTTACAAAAATTTTACAAAATATCGGAATCTTGGGTGCAAGGGCATAAAACAATGCAGATGAATACAAAATAATTTAATGTAGACTTGTGACATGGGATGCGACATAGGTATAATATCTTGAATTTTGACCCTCACGAGGGCCGGATAGATATGTAGCTAATTGCTCCTCCCGAGGTAAAGATAGCTAATAATTTGTTGTTTTTTGAGGGATACGGGGGGCTTGCGGGGTTCAATATATAGGCTTTTTCAAGGTATGGAATGAAGAAAATGGGTAAAAATCACATAAATTAGTGATTTTAAAGGTGAGAATATAGATTTAAACATGTAAAAATTTACAATCTTGAGCAAAAAAATTATTCAATCACAACAATGAAAACAACAACAAAACACCAGTTCTGCAAATTGGCAGCTAGCATCTTGAGCAACAGGATAGAAAACTTTTTATAGAATTTTTCAGACACTCCAGTTTTTGTAAAATTTTACTAAAATTTTACAAAAATTTGAATTTTTGTACAATTTTACTAAAGTTTTACTAAAATTCGCATTTTAGTAAAATTGTATTTTTATTTTATTAATTTTCCATTTTATTTTATTTTATTTTATTTTATTCTTCAGTTTTCCATCTTATTTTTATTTTATTTTTATTTTTTTCAGAGATTTTGCCAACCCTGGTTCTAGCTCATCTATTTATATTCCCTTCAGAGAATTTTGAATAAAAATGAGACTCAGTTTCACTGAAGCAATAATAAAATTAATTTTCAATATTGGCTAACAAATCAGACAACTGAAATTTATAGTTTTTCAATCAACCCCAAACACAACAGTGACAGATAGTGCCAATGGCCATAAATATGTGGGTAATAGGTATAATTGACACTACTATGCAATGAAGGGCAGCTGTGTGTTTGCATTAACTTGCATTATTGTAAATACTGTGAATTTGGACCCTCCACTAGGGTTCAAACGATATATCGTATCGAATATTGAATATCGGATATCGACCATTTTTTAATATCGAATATCGAATACCGATATTGAAAATTTTTAAAAAATGTCAAATATCGATATCGAATATCGACCGTTTTTTGATATATCAAACCTATATTGTGTCCCTAAAAAAAGTTATCATTTTCATTTTGAGATATTTATGATTGATCTGATGTGCTTGATCTGATCTGAGAATTGTATTAGATGAGTAAAAGTATGTACAGTACTTATAATGTCATTTTTGTTTGAGTGAAAATGAAAATACAATGGCCCTATACACACTAGTTTTCACTGTGACTGATGTGAAAACTGAAATGGCGACATGGCGACATCCAACCTACTCTTTTTGTATGCTATATGTGTTTTAGTTTCCAAATTTTCAAATTTTAACTCTCATTAACCTAAATTCAAATTCAAATCAAATAAAATCATTCAACCGTATTCATTAATTTGCATTTGAAAAAATTTCAGTTTTCACACGAAGTCACGGTGAAAACTAGTGTGTGTAGGCACAATATGTCACTTGAAATATGCCTTGCTATACCAAAAGCAAATCACAATATCGAATATCGAAAATATCGAAATATCAAATATCGAATATCGACCATTTTTTAATATCGAATATCGAATATCGATATCGAGGTTCCATATCGTATCGATATCGAATATCGAGTTTCAGAAAAAAGTATTGAATATCTAATATCGATATCGAAAAGTCATATCGTTTGAACCTTATTCTCCACATTTGCACATGGATACAGACGATTGCACATGAGGCCTGCGCATACTTTGTGTTATGGCAAATGGATACCCATTTCAGGGGTGAATCTTTGCCCGCCATGGGGAATCTTATGTCCCATGTGCAATTAATTAATTTGTGCAAAGCGCTGCACTTATGGGAGGTTTATTACAAATGTGCAATACGCGGTTATGCGGAATTGGCTATTCCCCGTTGAGCATCGGACAACACCCTTCTTATCACTTTTAGATGAATTTGCTGATCATTCCATTCACTTTTCACATTATTCTCATCAAACACACAATCATCAAAACATTGTCGTCGGAATCCACCATCCAACCCAAAATTCACAATCTGACGCCACAATAATATCCAAGAGAATTTTTTACAACACACTTATATTTCGACACAATTTATATTTCTATTGCTATTTTCAGTGAGCTATTGCACATGTGCAGTTTTTTTGACACATGTTCTTCTTCAATTTCTTTTTTGTAGTTTTACACTTTTTCAAAAGCGTAAAACTGAGTACAAAAATGTAAAGTGAAAACAATTTACTTTTACACTACGTCAAACATGAGCAAACACTTTTTTCTGGGAAAACGTAAAACTGAGTATTTTTTCTCACAAAAAATGTGAAAGTGAGTATTTTTTCTCACAGGACAACTAAGAAACTTTGTCAATTTTTACTCTAGAATATATCAAAGATGTATTTTTACTTCCGATGACTGTTTCTTAGGAAAATGTCCTACTTTTCTCATTTTCTGTCTGTCAAAATGTCATATTCTATGCCCTACTTACCTAGATACGTTTTCAGCACTTGCGTACTTTCAAGAACTACGCGAGTCAGTACTTACCGGTATTTTTTTCGAGTGGAAACATAAACGTATTTACGCAGTACTCAAGTATCCATATTTATCGAGCAAAAGTAAATACATTTTACCAACTCTTGCAGTTTTGCAATCGCTCAAGTCACACTACTGGGGATGTTCACGCCATCGAATGTGAAATACGAGCGCGAGACCAAAATCGAACTGGGCCTCACCGGCATGCTGTCCATGTCCGTCATGCTGCTCGTCGTGTCCGGCCTCACGCCGCACAGTGCGACGGAATAAAGCGTCAACTGAATGGACCTTTCGGCAAATAGAAAACGGAAAGGTTGATGTCACGCAGGATATGACATATAAAAGCTGCGATCTGTTGGGACGCGGTTGATTCAAATTTATCTGAAACTGAAAAAATAATAATAATTTTTGGATGTGAGAAAATCGAGTATGCACATGCATCCTCTCGGTTTCCCCAGTTTGACCAAAAATTGGGACTTTACCATTGTTAAGCTTTGGGAATAAAAATACGATATTACCTCGAAATACTCCCATGGGAGTTTATTATTTCGTCAACAAAATTTAAGGGGGGCGTATTCGAGGGGGGTTAGTGGGCCCACATACACTACAAACATGAAATGCTCGACCATTTTGGTTTTTGACAAAATAGTAAGAAACACTGTACAATTACTGAGCAGGGTATCGTAAACTGGTGAAAAATATAAATGAGAAAATCACTTAATTGTGTTTTACAAATCCCACATGCAACCTGTAATGCTTTAATCTTATGTGAGGGTGCCCCTGAGTATTCACTATATATATACCATAGGGGGCACCCCCCTCAGGCCACCCTTGGTGCAGAAAATAATTTTTTTCACTTCTTTCCTGGAAAATATACATGAGAATACCATACAAATTTTTGTTCCTGATGAAATTTTAAAATTTTTTTACTTTTTTTCTGGACATTTGAGACCAAAAGGTTTTTTTGACAAAAGGTTTACAATCTAGTAAGTATTTGCAACTTTTCTACCCCTTGAGAAGCCCCAGAAGCCCCACACAATGATGGCATTGTTGACAAAACTGAAAAAAAAATTTGGAGAGAAACATATGTTTGAAAAAAAAACAATCCACAATACCAATCTATTCATAGAGCACATTGGGGCCAGAATTGGCTTGCTCGGTGTCAAGGGCAACATATGGGAGCTGGTGGGCCCTGTTTTTGCACTCAAGTATTTTTTATAGCTAATCATAAAAATTGCCCTGTGTAAAGAGGGCACTCATGTGACAGCGTGTCCAGCACCTGCAGCGTCGTGATGCAAATTATAAAATAAGTGTGCCCATTCAATGTGAACACTGATAAAAACCTATGGGGGCCAATGGGCAATGTGCCCTGTATCTAGTGTGACTGGGCCAGACAAATAAAGAGGTCATGTCCAGAAAATCAAAAATTACAGTTTTTTAAATTACAACCACAAATTAGGTAGGTAATCACAGAGTTTAAAATCATTGTGGACATAGCGTAGTGGCACATGTCTGTATATTGGGGGTAATTTTTGTGTGGGGGAGTGGGCTGGGGGTCAAAATACACCCCCTACTTGCCAGTGGGTCAAAAGATGGCTTTGGGCAAGCCACAAGGAATTTTTATTTTTTGATAAAGCACCAACACAGGTGTATTCATCACTTGTGTTGTCAGCACACCAAAAAATGGCTGCACACTTTACTGCAACGATATTTTGTGTGGTTTTTTGAAAATTCTCATTTATATTTTCTAGGAAAAATTGGCAAATGACCTTCATCAATCTGTAGTAGCAGAACAGGGGGGTGCCATGGGGTGCCATGGGGTGCCACTTGGCATATATGTAGGCAAATGTTGTGGGCACACCCACAACAAACGGCAGCCATATTGTGCTGCACGTTTCCCTGTGAGATTGTTATGAAAAATGAGGTATACTCGACGGACATGATACTCTGCCATCGCACTAATTTAGGTCTCACGTTGGAAGCGTGTCAATGATGATAAAGCGTGCGATTTTTGTATAAACGATGAAAAAATCATTGTTGTGATTAAGTGAACGTCTAGCGTTAAAACAGAGATGACTTTTTTCAATTTTTTTTATGGAAATCGCACGTGGAAAAGGTCTTTGGCACGCTTCCAGCGGGAACCGCGCGTGCAGGGTGTAAAGTGACTGGAGTATACCTGATTTCTCATTTAAATGTTCCACCATTTTACTGTTTTGTCAAAACCGTTTACCAAAATGTTTAGCATTTCATGTTGGTAAACTAGTGTGTGTGTGTGTGTGTGCACGTTATTTCATCGTAATTTTTGTCTAATTCATAGTAAGGGAAATGCTTATACATACCCAAAACCGGTAAATAATGTGACTGAATAGGATGGCCCTATCGACTTACATCGCTACACTCACGTGTAGCTGTGATGCAAACTGGCAGATTTAACAAATGAGGCATCTAATTCTAAAAGTCGACAAGTCCACAAAATGTGATTTGGAGTAAATCGCATTTTAAGTTTCATTTTTAATTCCAGGTCCGTGCTGCGTGTCCAATGCGTAAATGCATTTGACGCAATTCCAGCACTCTGTGTATTTCCTTTTGGAGGCCGCCCTTCTATTTATTTGGTGCCCCAAATTATGTTGAAAAGTGTACTTTCTGTTGAAGTCGTCTTTCTATTGGAGATATACTTTCCTAATAGAAGAAATACGGTAGGTAAGTAGAAACAACAGATGTAGAAGTTCCAACTTTGCAACACAAAAATTGCAAGTTGCAAAAACGGGAATGCTACAAATTGTCAAATTGTCATGTTCAAAATAGCGGGAAAGGAAAAAGATTTTTTGCCAGACCCTAGCAACGGAAAATGGAAATGTGTATGTTGACGCTTCGCTAAGAACTTCCCAAAAATCGGTAAGTGTGCCTATTCTTCCATTTATCTGGCTTGTGTCTGGCGTTCAAACTTGACTCGACTTGTATTTAATCAGGGCCGTATCCAGGAAGAAGTCAGGGGGGCTGCAGCCACCCCCCTTCCCGGGACGAGACCAGAAAGTGACCGGAAAATGCGACTTTTTTAACGTCAGCGTAAAAAAATTTTAACCCAAACATAAGTATTATCATCAGATTTGCTCCTATCATCCTTATAAATACACTCAATGTTGTGCGTTCTGCTGTTTTGAATGTAAATATATTTACATACATATACAGCATCCTGTGGCGCTGGTGCCAACGCCAATGGCGCCATTGCGTGGCGCCTACTAATGGCGCCAGCGCCACGGCGCCATTCCGCCATTATGTAGCTAAAATGTTAGGGGGGGGGGGGGCTGAGCCCCCCCCCTCGTTGGCATCCGTAAACAAGCAGCCCCCACCCCACTCAAAAATCCTGGATACGTCCCTGCTTGTTAAGCCGGAATTAGAGCTCAGCGTCGATTCGACGTAAAATGACGACGTAAAATGATGTCGTAAAATTAATTACACGAGTGTGGATCATGCTACGGGCCTACAATTTGTTAAGGATAATATATGAATCAATACCTTAATTGTGTCCAATACTTAGTGTTATCAGCCACAACTAGAGCGAATTGAAAAATTCAATTGTTATCATTCTACGTCATCATTTTACGTCAGGGAACAAATTTTACATTTCACGTCAATGATTGCAAGCAACCGTTGACGTGAAATGTAAAGTTAGTTCCCTGACGTAAAATGATGACGTAGAATGATAAAAATTGAATTTTTCAATTCGCTCTAGTTGTGGCTGATAACACTTAGTATTGGACACGATTAAGGTATTGATTCATATATTATCCTTAGAAAATTGTAGACCCATAGCATGATCCACACTCGTGTAATTAATTTTACGACGTCATTTTACGTCGTCATTTTACGTCGAATCGACGCTGAGCTCTAATTCCGGCTTAATCAACGATGGCAGCAAAAATTCAAAAATGTGTAATTGTTTTCAAATTTTCATTTAACCACTAGAAGATCACTTAAAAATCGATTTTTTGTATCGATTTATGCAAGGCCACCAAACAATGTGCAGATTGTTAAAAATTTTCATTTGGAGTTGGCAAAAAAGTAACAACTCAACTAAAAATAATTTTTTTTTCTAGAAATCGCCAGTTCAATCGCCAGTCATTCGATCTAATCTCGCTGCCATGACAAATATACCTATGTCCACAAAAGACAAAATGCATTATAGGTACATAAAAATAAAATACATTAGAATAATATAAAATAGTGAAAATTCTGGCAGAATGTCATTTCCACTTAAAGTACTTGCCATGGAAAAAGTGCACCTCATGGGAAGAAAATAAAAACACTGATCCCCATACAATTTTTGAATATACCGTATTACCTCGAAATACCCCCATGGGGGTTTATTATTTCGCCAGCAAAATTTGAGGGGGTGTTAATTCGAGGGGGGTTTATTCGAGGGGGGGTTTATTCGAGGGGGGGTTTATTCGAGGGGGGGTTTATTCTAGGGGGGGTCTTATTATTTCGTCAGAAATTTTCATAAGGATCGTAGTAAATAGTAGGCATTTGCATGCCTAAAACAGGCAATAAATGTGTCCAAACAAGATATATTTAGCTACACAAACGTAGATTAGCTACACAAACATGTCCATGTGTAGCTGCAATACAGATAAACAGTAATATACATCATGTACATTGCATACATGACGTATTTATTATGTACATGACGTACATCATTCCGAAGGAGGGGGGGTATTTCGAGGGGGGGGGGGTTATTATTTCCCCAGCCGATTTTGAGGGGGGGTTAATTCGAGGGGGGGGGGTTAATTCAAGGGGAGGGGGGGGTAATTCGAGGTAATACGGTAGGTACATAAATATAGATAATATTCATACGGATGCAGTATCTTGGGATGGGAGTAGCAGATCTACAGATGTTGTCTCTGTTCATATGCCTGCTGAAATAAGGACTTTTATCATTGGCGCCATTTTGGTGCCCGGCGCCATTGTTGCTGGCGCCATTTGTTGCTGGCGCCCTTTGGCGCCTGGTGGCATTTTCCCAGATGGCGCTGTGGTACCGTTGGCGCCTGACGCCATTTTCTCTGGTGCCTTTTGGCACCCGGCACCATTATATTGAATGGTGCTAGGCAACATTGGTGGCTGGCACATGGCGCCATTGTTCCTGGCACTATTCCATCACTAAATTCAACCCAAAAACAATGAAAATTGTCATTGACAAAACAATGCATTTACTACAAATTGATTTTTCCAATGCATCCAAAGTAGGTGAAAATGGAATTTTGATTATTTGAAACCATTTATTTACTACTTTGCAAGTTCGACAGTTCATCAGTCATGTCAGCTTCCGATTTAGATAACGTCTGATGAACTGCTTGGTGAAAGATTTCTATCCACTTGCACCACTTTGTCCATTTTTCTGTCAAATTTAGACTACCGTATTACCTCGCATTGACCCCGCTTGAATTACCCCCCTCGAAATACTCCCTAAAATTCGGCTGAGGAAAAAATAAACCACCCTCGAAATACCCCCCTAAAATTGAGTTTAAAGAGAACGTACATGACTAGTGATGGAAAAGCGCCATGGCGCTGGCGCCTGGCGCTAGCGCCAAAGCAAAAAGCGCCATGGCGCTTTTGGCGCTTGGCGCTAAAACGCTCTGGCGCCATTGGCGCTTGGCGCCGTGATCTGAGAAAGCGCCATGGCGCTTTTGGCGCTTGGCGCCATTTTCTGGTGGCGCTATTGGCGCCTGGCGCTGGCATTTAAACTAGCGCTAAAAAAGCGCCAACCATGATTATAAAATTCTTATGATTCAGTGCAAATAGACAAGCTAGTTGATCAATTTTGAGAATGACTGAATAAATATTGATAAATATAAGGGAGTAAGCGAATATTTATTAAAAAAAATATTGATTAGGTAATATTTGGGGCAAATGTATATACTGTATTTCCTCGAAATACTAGGGTGTCAAATTTCCGTTTCCGTTTTCCGTTTCCGCCTTTCCGCAGGAAAATTTTTTACCTTTCCGTTTTCCATTTTCCGGCAGCCAAAAAATTTTTACCTTTCCGTTTTCCGTTTTCCGGCAGCCAAAAAAATTTTACCTTTCCGTTTTCCGTTTTCCGGCAGCTGAAAATTTTTTACCTTTCCGTTTCCGTTTTTCCGGCCCATTTGTCCGTTTTCCGGCTGAAAAATTTTTACCTTTCCGTTTCCGTTTTACCAGGCCATTTTTCCATTTTCTGGCTTGATTTTCAGTTTTCTGGCATTTTTCCATTGTTTATCCAATCTGTATTTTTCTTCAATTGGCTCATCACATTGTGTTGTTTTTGTCTCTTGGAGCAGCATTGACAACTGGGATTTCAGGGTCAGTGAAATAGGTGCTGTGAACCCAATTGGGTCATATGCTGACACCAATAATTTATTCAAGTTTTGTCTGGTTGGTGTTGTGATGCTGTCAATTTGCAATTTTGGTGTTGATATTGCCAGCATGTCTGTTCGGTGATTTTATTTCATGCCCATTACTGTGACAATTTTATTCACCTTTGGACTCATGTTGTTTTCTGCTATTTCATTCATGACTGATCTGGAGTTTGATAGCCATTCCCTCATGTTCATAGAACATTGGTTAAATAAAGCTTTGACTTTGTAATATAGTTCTAAAGCTTCAACTTCATTCGTGACACTCATGATGAAGTTATCGATGTAAATGTTGTTTATTATCATTGCCAACTGGTTTTGTTCCCCTTCATTTTCTTCATATTCATTCATGTTGTTTTTTGTCACATTTAAATGGTATTTTATGACTGCTCCCAAAATTGCTGGGCTGCAGACAAGTCCAAACAGTACGCGTTTAAAACAAAGTACTATTAAGTTATTTTCAGTTACTGGTTTTGAGGCATCTTTCAGCCAGAAAAATTGTGTGTAGTCTCTAGCTTGGTCATGCAATCCTATTTGCAAAAATCCCTTTTCAATATTGGCAATTAATGCTAGATTGCCTGCCCTGAACCTCAGGAGTAGGCCCAGTGCTAATGGTGTTGTAATTGGTCCTCTAAAAAGGCACTCGTTGAAACTGGGCTGACCTGCCGACCCGTTGTGCACGATTCTGCGTGATGTCGATTTGCCCGGCGTGATTACTGGCTGGTGTGGCAGGTAATGAATCCCCTTGTTGTCTGTTTTGTCGTCACAGATCTCAATCATTCCCTTTTCTAGTTGGTCGTCCAAAACTTTCCGGTATTGTTCGAATAAGTTTGGATCTTTGTTGAATCTTCTTATCAGTCACAGCAAAAACAGCGCTGGTGATCTGCCGTGATCTGCGGTGAAGTGTCTTCACGAGGCACTTCAACGCACTTCACAGGGTGCAAAAGCACTTCCAAACGCTTCACAAAATTTCTCGTGAAGGCACTTCACAGATGGCCAGGCACTTCAAAAATTTGTTATGCATTCGTGAAGTGTCTTCACGAATGGTGCAAGCGGTGGGACGTGCAAAAGCATATAATGCATTTCTGCGGTGAAGGCACTTCACGAAATACGAAACGCTTTCCTGAAATGGGCGGCGTTTGTGAAGTGCCTTCACGAATGGCATTCGTGAAGCGCGCGTGAAGTGCATTCCAACGGTGATCAGGCTTGATCAGGGTTGGAAGTGTGATCACGAGCGGTGAAGTGCCCAGTGATCAGGCGTGATCAGGCTCTGAAGTGTGATCACGAGAGGCACTTCCAACCGCTTCAGTGCACTTCACGAGCGTTTTATTTGCTGTGAGTGATTTAAACCATGCCAAGGCTTCTGCTTTTCCTGTGGGCAGGTCACTGATACTTTTTTTATACAGCCAGTCAATATAGTATTGTTTGTTGTTGTCATTGAATTTTATGCTATTTATTATCATCTCCTCTGCAATGTTGTCAGCAATTGCAAAGGGGTCATCAGTGATTCCCACTGCTTCTAGACTGTGAAATTGTTGTAGTGTTTCCTTTCCTATGGCCACTATGGCTACTTTTTGATGATTTTTTGATGGTTCAGTTAAGCTTGAACTACAAGTGAAGTTACAGGCATGATCCATAGTTTCAGAATGTACAGCTACCACAATCAAAGCCAAACAGGCAAACCTGCATGCAGGTTTTCCTTCTGCAAATTTGTCTATTACCGTGCTAATTTCACTTTATTTTTTTTCCGTTTCAGTGAAAATTTTGCTTTCCGTTTTCCGTTTTCCGGCATTTCATTTTTCCGTTTTCCGTTTTCTGGCCGACAATTTTTTTTTACCTTTCCGTTTTCCGTTTTCCGCTGAGTGAAATTTTTTTACCTTTCCGTTTTCCAGCAGAAATTTTTTTTTACCTTTCCGTTTTCCGTTTAACGTAAAGTGAAAAAATTTTACCTTTCCGTTTTCTGTTTTCCGTAAAAAAAATTTTTTGACACCCTACAAATACCGTTAGGGGGTGTTTCGAGGGAGGGATTTATTATTTCGCCGGGAGTTTTCGTAAAGGATCATGTAAAGAATAGGTATTTACATACCCATAACAGGAAATAAACATGACTAACTAGGACCCATCAACGTACGGCTGTTTGGCTGAAAAATAGGTGTATCTCTTGGGATTTTAACGATGTATGAAACATTGTAGTGGTTGATTGAACTTTAATGGTAAAAGTACTATCGATTACTGCGACATCAACGGTATGTCACAGCTACGAATTTATTATTCTACAAACGAATTGCAGAAATTTTTTTTGGCGCTGGCGCTATTGGCGCTTGGCGCCATTACCCTCTGGCGCCATTGGCGCTTGGCGCTGAGGTTCAGAAAAGCGCCATGGCGCTTTTGGCGCTTGGCGCTATTTTGCTCTGGCGCTATTGGCGCTTGGCGCTGGGGGTCAGAAAAGCGCCATGGCGCTTTTGGCGCTTGGCGCCAAAAGTCTGGCGCTTTTTCCATCACTATACATGACAAATACCACAGCTTGTGATCTGTACAATGCAGAACACACGTTAAAACTGATGATTAAACGACGTTAGGGAAGGGTTTATGCGTATACCGTATTTCCTCGAAATACCCCCCCCCCCCCTCGAAATACCCCCCCCTCAAAATGGGCACTATGAATTTGTGGTCCGGGAAATGCATAGCAGACGTTCAAAACACTTACTGTGATACGTTAGAACATAGTATATACTAGTGATGGAATGGCGCCATGGCGCTGGCGCCATTTGAGGGCGCCAAAGGGCGCCGCGCCATGGCGCCATTGGCGCTTGGCGCCCTTTTTCTGTGGCGCCCTTGGCGCCTGGCGCCCACATTCTGAAAGGCGCCATGGCGCCCTTGGCGCTTGGCGCCCTTTTTCCGTGGCGCCCTTGGCGCCTGGCGCCCTGCTTTTAACGGGCGCCAAAAAGGCGCCAGCAGGGTTTCAAGGTGAGTGCTGTATAAATGGTAAAAAAGATGAAAAACGCATTCATGGATGATCTCAATTCGCCAGAAAAATGGACGAAGTGGTGTGAGTGGGTATAAATCTTTTGTGCAACGGTTCATCAGATGTGTCTGACAGATCAGAAGACGAGAATGATGGAACGTTGAACTTGTAAAATCATAAATCAACGGATTCAAATCGTTGCAATTCCGTTTTTTTTTGTCCATTTCGAGGAAACATGATTGGAAAAGTCAATTTGAAGTGAATGGATTGTTGTCAAATGACAATATCCATTGTGTTTGAATTGTCATATGAATTTTACTAATTTTTTTTGTTGCTAGTGTTGCCTGTGTTCATTACACCCTGGAGAATGCAAATTAAGTAGTGAATGCATGTACTAGGGTGCTGTAGAAACACTTTTAGCACACGCAGGGTGTTGTATGCCCTTATTTATCCTGGCGCCCTTGGCGCCTGGCGCCCTATTTTTCAAATGGCGCCATGGCGCCCTTGGCGCTTGGCGCCCTCTTTCCGTGGCGCCCTTGGCGCCTGGCGCCCGCTTTCGGAATGGCGCCATGGCGCCATTGGCGCCTGGCGCCCTTTTTTCTGGCGCTTTTCCATCACTAGTATATACCATCTACATCCTTCTATAAGGCTGTAAAAACTTATAAATGGTGGTTATTGTTGCATTTTTCACGTTTTTCTCTCAAAATTTTCACTCTGAAAAATAAACCCCCGGGGGGTAATTCGAGGAAATACGGTATACAGTTATATATGCCTATAAACGCATATACATCTACCGTATTTCCTCGAAATACCCCCCAGGGGGTGATTGTTTCATAGTGCTCCCGAGAGGGGGGGGTTAAACGAGGGGGGGGGGGTATTTCGAGGGGGGGGTTATTTTGAGGAAATACGGTATGCAATTGTTGATTTTTCTATGTCTGAGTATAGGTAATTTTCTAAAATTTCTGGCAAAATAATAGACCCCCCGGAATAAGACTCCCTCGAATTATCCCCCCTCAAATTTTGCTGGCGAAATAATGAACCCCCAGGGGTATTTTGATGTAATACAGTACTTCTCTTTGTGGGTGTGCACGCTAGTTTACCAACGCGGCACATCGATCAAAAATGTAAACTGAAACGCGACGCGTCGCGCGTCGGTTTACATTTTTGATCGACGTGTGTACTTTAGTTTACTGTGGTGTTTCACTTTCTGCGGTTAGTGGTTTCGGCAAGTCACAAAAGTGCGACGCGTCGCACGATTACACACGAATGTGACACAGCTGGGTAAACTGGAAGTGACGATTATGCGACGCGTTGCTTTCATCGCGCGACGCGTCGTATGCGACTCGCGACGCGTCGTACAGCAAAAAATAAGGAAGGATTTATTCCCCGAGACTTATCAGGTGAGCAGTAAATTTTTTGACTTTTCAAATTCCCTAACGTATCTTTGTTGCGAAACGTAGACAATTTTGACGTGACAATTACGTTTCATGTGCGTTTGTGGTGTATCTGCTAACATTTGTTCTTTATCGTGACTGTTGATATTTATTCGTTTTTGTTACTTTTTACTTCAATTTACAAATTGAAATCTACTCAACAGATTTATTGCGTGATTTCATAATGTTTTTACGGATAGAAAAATGAAAGATTACATGGACACGTGATTTGTATGGAAGTGCGACAAAAAGACATGCAAGTAAGTGTGACAAAAAGAAATGCAAACTTTGTACTCGCTAATTTTCAATTTCAATCTAAAATCGTAAAAAAAGAAATCATTCTCCTTCTCGCTGTAACAAAAACTAAGAAAAAACAAAAACAAGACTATATTCGTGTTGACAAGAGTTACACTTTTGAGCAAAATTTAAAACTTGTTTACCAATTTCATAATTGCAAATTTTGACAATTGTATCTGGATGACAGTAAAAAAGTACATAATGTTTCAACTTTGAAATGTGATAATTTTGGAATATTGAAAAGTTACCAAAAAAATTCACTGTATGAAAACGTAACATGATTAAGAAAGTGCATTAAAACATATTCACTACTTTCACCACTTTCACATGACTGAAGCCTTCTGTGCATGTAAACCCGGTGTGCATGTGGACCCTAATTTTCACTCAAATTGGACAATTTCCATACCTTTTTATATATTTTCACCTTTGAAACCACTAGTCCATGTGTTTTATTTTTAAGAACTATCAATTGCTCCAGAGGAGTCTACCCAATCCCCTGGAGCCTTGTGGAAAGTCAACATGTAGAATATCGCTGACATGCACATGGGGTAAACATGCACAGCGGCACACGCCCCTTTCACATTACCAAAAAAAAACATTTCAATCATCAAAATCCTCCAGTTCCTTGTAATAGTCTTCATTGATCGCCTGAGAATGTGTGCAATTTCAGTATACCGTTCTATTTTTTAAAATTTTTAGAAGTAAACAGTTTACATCTATGAACATCTGTAATGGTAAACTTATAGAAAAGTTTCCAACTGTTTCGCAGAAATATATATGCACACTGGGAACTGTACATATCAATTACTGTAGAATACTAAAATCTAGTAGACACTGCACATTGAAACATGTACAACACCGAAAACCACAACGTATTGAACCGAAGACGTACCGCAAGTTGTTTGGCATAGTGCTCCTCATCCAAAGGGCAATTGCGCGGCGTCGTACCGGCGCGCGATTGGCGGATCGGCTGTGGCACGGTAGGGCGCTGTTCACTGGTCGGCGGCGGTTTGCTTGTCTGCACATTTTCGTACTGTAAACATAGATTACAGTACGAAGCAAAATATCGAAGCAATTTTCTATCCTAACCGTTTCGTTCCCGGCAGCCGCTTGCTCGTTCTTCTTTGCACTTTTGCGCGCGCTGGCCGGGGAACTGGCAGTAGTCTGATTCTGAGTTTATATTATCAGTTTATAATGGCAACAAAGTTGTACAACAGAAGCACTGCAGACGGAAACTTACTGTCAGGCGGTACCGCTTCGCAGCACATTCTGTGTCCGGTACACGCTGGCCAGTGCGTTTCTGGGCACTTTGCGGCAGTACGACGCCATTGGCCGTTTCCGCGGGCTGTAAAAAGCGGATAGTTTTTACTTGCTTCTTAACAGTGAATTATAAAAAACAGAAATGTGTCAGTCACCTCGGCATACTGCAGCTGTTGATGCTGGCGCTGCGGCGCCTGCGATGCCACAAACGAGTACGCGATGCCGTCTTCAGTGGCATCCACCTGGTGGCAGAACTGCAAAAATACATGTGAAATTTCAATTTGCAGATGGTATTGCACATGAAGAAGTAATTAAATGTCTTACAAACCGGAGCGTTTTGTAGGGCTTGCTGCAATTGCGCCTTAAGCTCAAACCGGGTCGCCTTAAGCTTGGCAGCCTGGGCAACCTCGGAAGCCTGCCTTTGCTGCAAGTGTGCGGCGATGGTCATCGATGTGTATGCATTCACCGGTGACGTGTATGGCAAACTCGGTGACTGCACATTCTGTTGCGGAGTGGGCAATTTCTGCACGGTGTACAATTCGCCCTTTTCCGTTGGCACAGATTTCTTGGCTTTTTTCATAGACCCGGCAAGTTGGTCCAGTTGTTGCATCGGCTGTAAGTACGATATGTCACTTTATCATAATCATTAAGAAAAGCACTACTACAAAGAAGTACCACTGTGCACACTGATTTACTGAAATATGTATAAAAATGTGTAAATTGTATTTCATCAAAAGTAACAAGAAGTAAATCTTTTAAATTACACATTTTCAATTTCCCAAAAGATGCATCTTAAGTAGTGTGTTGACACAAAAGAAAGAGTGCAACCCTCACAATTTCAGCCAGGTATTGTACCAGACTGTCGTCTGTGTCCGGTTCAGCAACTTTTGCCTCCTGCTGCAGAAACGCAAAGTTGCCCGGCAGTGTTTTCTGATGTAAGTAACATTAGTAATTAGTACAGGGTTGTTAGTTACATGCTGTTTACATACATCATGAAACACCACCGTTATACTCACCTGCACCGGCGTGACGTTGTAGTCCATTTCCGCATTCTTTTGCGGCGCGGCGAGGGGCGACACAATGAGCCCGCTGGTCCTGCGGCAGCGGCGTTTGAGCAGCGCACTGCCAGACGGATTGGCAGCCGGAGCCGCAACCATCAGCAAACTGGTCGTTCCAGTATGGCCCAAGTCCTACGAAAAGTTAACATTGTTTACAAAACGTTTTAAGTAAATTACTTATTCCTACTTTTAAGTGGTTACGTTGAGATACCTTAAAGGCAACAGTCCTGAAAACACACACACTCCATCCACAAAATGTTTATCAATCAAATAACCTGGTTCATGATGAAGTCCTCGATCATGTCACAGAACTTGTTCATATCGGCCTTCAGCAGCGTGTTGATGACGCCGATTTCCTGGTGCACCACGCCGATGAACCTTTTGTTGTTGATGAACAAGCAAATGCAGGGCAGTTTGCTGCGCTTCATGTCCGCATTCACGCTTGTGCTCTGCAAATTAGCACATTTGAAAGATATGGTAGAATTGACTGAATACATGACAATAACGAATAGTTTACTGATTGGGTGCACTGCGACAGCATGCTTTCCATATTTTGGCGCATTGCACGGACCGCTGCAAAGTCCATCTTGTCAATAATGGGCGCGCACTGTTCCAGCACGCTGTGAAACTGGGGGTTCGTCAGGGGCTCGTGCACGCGGCATGTCTGGTGGTGGTTACGGCAAAATTCAACTAAAATGGTCAAAACGTAACACTTAACAACAACAATTTACTATTACACTTTAACGTTAACACAAAGTACATTTTTCTTCACGCGTTACAATTTTCCCGTTACACTCATACAACTCGCACCTGGTTGTTGTCCTGCGCCATGATGGGCGCATTGTCCTGCGCCATGTTGGGCACCTCGTGAAAGTCCTCCGGCGGTGCGCTATCGATCGTTTGCACCGTCCGTGGCGCATTGTGGGTATCTGCGGGTGGGACGGCACGCAGCCTGTTGAACTCGGAAATCAACGAGTTGCCGGAAACTCGGAAATCAACGATGTCGGGAAACACTGAGTAGTTGTACCAATTTTGCGTAATGCAAATGCGAAGTTTACGTATACATGGCCCGGAAAGGGCAAACTCACCGGACTTGTCTGCATAGTATTCCATGTGCCGGAGAGTCGCGAAATTCAGCTTCATGATCTTACTGTAGTAGTGCGCCCCGAGGTCCTCGTTTGACACGCCGCTCAGACGGCCGCCGTAAATTATGCGCGCTTGGGTCAACGCTCTCTGAAAGGACAGTGAAACAGTGTTACGTGTATGGTGTAAAACAAAGTTGCTTACTTAAAACTGAAAGTAAATATTGTTTGCACTTGCCGTAAAATGGAAACTGAAACCTATTTGCACTTGCACAAAAACAAATACGGCAAAATGTTTTGCACTTGCCGAAAAAAGGGAAACAGATACATTTCCCGCACTTGCCGTAAAACGGCATACAGAAATTTGACACAGCAGTACTCGTCAACTGTAAACTGAGAAGTCTAAAACATGGTTAACCTTGAACTGCCGCTTTTTCGTGTCCCACATAGACTGCAAAATGCCGCGGCGGGCAGCCAAAGCGTCTTTGTTCGTTGCAGCGGACTCGTTGGCCACCTCGCGGGTCAACCACATCTTCTGGTCGGGGTAGTTGTCGTACGGGGGCTCGAAGTAGCTCTCCCTTGTGAAGTTCTTCACCGACCTGTTCACCGCTGGGTGATCCGATCGCTGAAAAAAGAAATGAAAGAATGGTTACAGAAAGGAATCTTTAACTATCAAATGAAAGTAAGCAGTAAACTGCAACTAACGTTCGTTTGCCTTTCCGGGTGATTCAGGTCGTACTTGGTGCACTCCTTCATGCTCCAGCACCTGCGATGTGAGTAATGTATGTGTTCACAACGTCCATTTACTTGTGTGATAAAAAAATACAAACAGAAACAAACAGCAGGTATTTCTGGAACAGCTCGTGGAACTTCTCCCAGAATTCTTCCGATTTCTCTGCCGGAATCAGCACACTCGGCCGGCCTCCGACGCTGACGTAATCCTCCGACGTAATCTGAGGTCACTCACACACTGTCTTAACTGTCCAGTATACTGTTTCCAGCCATGCACGTTTGTAAATATCCTGTTAAATACGGGTAGCCTTCCGGCTAACCGTTTTATCATGATATTGTACGAATTGCAAGGCAAGCAACAGTTTACATTTACTTGCAGACGGTGTGTGACTGTCACCGGTTTTTTCGTTTTTTTTCCGGCCACTTTCAGCTTGCTCGGGCGCTTTTCAGTCTTCGACTGGGCCACCGCCAGCGACCGCTCATTGTCATTGGATGGCGTTTGTTACGTTGTTGGGGCCGCGGCCACACGGCCCCAACGGATTCATTTCCTGAGTTACGGGAGGTATGTGAGATTGTCACGTAACTGAAAATGTATGGGAAAGTCACAATTATGCATGATCCGGAACTATCCAAACCGAAGGGGTTGGAAGTAGTGTTTTGTAGTGACAATTACACAGTGTTCTAAAACACAGTGTGTTTCAAATTCATGTATACAGCAAGACTCGCTGGCAGATTTTAGAATGGTACAAATCGTGGAATGTGTCTATATAGTTACTGCTTGAAAGATGAAAGGTGTGGGTTCAAGCGAATCATGTTTACTGTGACAACCCATATCCCGTGAAAGTCGGGGATTTGGCAGTCCCCATCCCGATCCCCCTCCCGGTCTTGATCCCGATCCCCATCCCGATCCCGATCCCCATCCTGATCCCCATCCCGATCCCCATCCCGATCCCCATCCCGATCCCTTCAAAGTAAATTCCGTTTTAACCGTACTGAAAATAACACACTACTGAGACATTTTTGATTCCAACTTCCGATGCATGAGGTGAAAAAATTTTAAAACAGAAAGATGGGAAAAAGTGATTTTACAGAAGGATTTTGGTGTAACAAAAATTGAAATATGGAACCCACATAGACAGTTTTTGATTCCAAACGTACCTGCAGAATGTGCAAAATTTTCAAAACAGAAAGATGGGAAAATTTTATTTCACATGAAACATTTTGGTTATACAGAAATATAAATATGGAACCCACTTAGACACTTTTGATTCCAACGGAATATGCAGAAGGTGAAACATTTTCAAAAGAGAAACATGTGAAAAAGGGATCTCACATGAAACATTTTGGTTGAACAAAACTATATATGGAACCCTGTCAGACACTTTTTGATTTCACACATATACGCAGAGTTTGCCAAAACTTGGAAACGGAATTATGGAAAAAAGTCATTTTACATGACCGATTTTTGGTATAACCAAAATATAAATATGAGCCCATTTCCCTACTTTTTTGATTAATATACGTCTCCTTATTTCACAAAAAAAAACAATCGTACTGAACTCACTTTGGCGGTGATTGTGCCCTTCACCTTCTGCACGCCACTGCTTTTTGGTTGGCGGTCAGTGCACTTATCTGGCACGATCAGATCGCCATACTGAAATATGTAAGAGTACATCTATTGAAGAATTTACCAAACTGAACATTCTTATATTGAAACTTCCGCACACTTCAAATTTACATTTAATGAAAACAAAGCGCAAAAAGGATGAAAGTAAAGATGTAAACTTACTTCATTCAGAGGGGCAGTTCTGATCTCACACGTCCTGTTGTGCTGCTCCCTCAAGCGCTTCTGTTCCGCAATCTTCTCGGGGCTGTCCGGCCGAATTGGTAGGCCGGCCTCCATCGCTGCGCGTGCTTCCCCATCCTGCAACACATTCAGAAACGTCTAAAAGATGTCTCAAGAACACTGAAAGAATTCTTACTGAAAGTAAACTAACGTAAATGTTGTGACACCGCGGCTTGTCACAAACAAAGAGCTCCCACTTTTGCTTGGGCTTGGCCTTCTCGGCTGTGGCAGTGTCTTGGCCAACTGTCAGCATCGGGGGCTTGGCCTTCTTGGCTGTGGCACTGTCTTGGCAAACTGTCGGCGTCGGGGACTGCAAACCCCCAACAACGACAGTTTTCACTTTCTTCTGTTGCACGGGCGCCGGCAATTCCTTGGCGGTCAGTACAACGGGCGCGGGTACGTGTTGCGCCGGCGCGGGCGCAGACATGGAAGCCGTAGTGCTTGCAGCGGGTGCAACCACTGCGGACGGCACAAGGGGACCACCGTACACGTTTGTGGCTGCCGCACGTGCCTGCCGTTGCATCTCCTGCTGCAAAGTTACAGTGTGTGTGTGTGTGTGTGTGTGTGTGTGTGTGTGTGTGTGTGTGTGTGTGTGTGTGTGTGTGTGTGTGTGTGTGTGTGTGTGTGTGTGTGTGTGTGTGTGTGTGTGTGTGTGTGTGTGTGTGTGTGTGTGTGTGTGTGTGTGTGTGTGTGTGTGTGTGTGTGTGTGTGTGTGTGTGTGTGTGTGTGTGTGTGTGTGTGTGTGTGTGTGTGATCAAAGGATCAGTTTGCATCTACATTTTACACACTGGGTAAAAGGTGCTACAGTATGTTTGTCACAGTGTGCAAAGTTACACTGTCATGGCAACATCAGTTTACATCTACTTTTTACATAAGTGGTGAAAAGAGCAACAGTAGTTCACGTTGTGCAAAATTTCAGGAAAGTGTACAGTCAGGTATTTCTGATTGAGTGTGTAATGCCGGAAAGAGAACATATACAAATGAAGAAAAAATGACAAACCAATTTTTTATCTTTCAATTCCAGCCTTTTCTTGTCTCTGCGCCGCTTTGCCCCCAGTCTGTCATTTTCCAACTTTCTCAGCCTTCTTTGCTCCTCCATCGACAATTTTTGCTGGCGCGCTTTTTCCTCCTCGCGCGCTTTTTCCTGCTCCTCCAAACAGTCACCGTCAGCGGGGACTTCGGGCTCAGCCGGAGACTCCTGACTCGCAAACAAATCCTGAAAAGGAACATTGTGTACACTTTTGACACGATGGAAAGAGAATTCCGCATAGTTGAAACAAATGAAATGTGAGTTTACGAAAAAGCACAGAAGTTTGCTAAATTACAGCTGAATTTAGACAAATTTCAAATAAAGAATATAATGTATGTGTAGAAAAAGTTCAGAAACCCGTACAAATATAAGTAGCAAACCTGCGACAAAACCCTGCCAAACGAATGTGCGAGGTGATCGTCCGGGACAATCACGCGCTGCGGCTCGGAAATGTCGCGCTGAGAAGTCTGCGCGGCCTGCCCTCTGGTGCACATGTTTGTGCCTCGGCCGCGCACGGGCGGTCCAGTCGGAACAGTCTGAAGTGGGGCAAACGATTTGTAAACATTGGTTGGCTTATCTTGGATTGTAAACATTCGTGTTGGCTTGTAAACATTTGCGAATTGTAGATAAATTGGCACACATGTCCAAAACACACTTGTACTCAAACAAAAATGATAACTAGAAAACACATGAAAAGAAATGATAAGATAATTGTTGGGAGATAACCAAAGAAATCGTATCAGTAACCTGTTCTGGCGGCTGGCTCTCAGTTTTCTGCTTTGGCGGCCATCCACGTTTGTTTCCATTTTTGCTTTTGCCACCATCCAAAGTAGTTTCCGCGGTCGCGGCAACGTTTTGGGATCTGCCGCGCACCATACCGCCCAAAGTTTGGACCATTTTCGACGCGAAATCAATCGAACGGTCTATTTTTGACTTTTCCACAAAATTTTCGCTTTTTATTTCTTATCTTTGAAAAATATGGATCTGTGTCAAAAAAAAGTGACACATCGTGATACAATTTTATGTTATTTATGGTTACTTTTTTTAATCACATGTTTCATTTCTGGCTATATGCCAGAAATGTCTGGCATATGGCCAGAAATCTGAAATATCGATTTACAAAAACTGTCGCCAAAAAAACGTTTCAAAATGGCGCACGATGAATCCATTTTGGGACAAATGCAAAGAATGAACGAAGCGCTAGAGCGGAATTTGGATGAAACTGCGCCACTAACGCACAAACAGAAGAGACAAATATTAGCAGCTTTTTTGGCAGTCAGGAACATGTTGTTTTTGTATGATGTGGACAACGACGACAAAGAACAAGAGCAGGAACAGCAGAATGCTGCGCAAGAACAGGGTGATCAGCGCAGGAAAAAGTACATGACACCGTATTTACTAGAAAGGGCGCGCTCCAGGGGCAATTACTGGCGAGCTGTTATTGCCTGCAAGAACACCAATCCAGCATGGTTTTACAAACTGTGCAGGGTTCATTGTTTCACAATTTCTGTTATTTACGTAAAATATACAGACATATATAACATCACTTACTGTGTTGTGACATTTTCATGTTATTGTTTACAAAGTCAAAATTACAACAACATTGCAATCAAACAGTAAACTGATATGTATGAATGAACTCAGTTTACCGATAACGTTCACAATGATTACAAATTAATTACAGCTGTGGCCAACTGAATTCGAACAGCTGCACGCGATGCTTACAGCTGTCGACCCTGAAACTGGTGAACAGTACCTGAGAAAACAAGATGAAAGAAGACACATCGCTGTAGTGACAACAGAAATGCGACTGTTTTACTTTCTGTATACATGCGCAAACGGCCGGGAAGTTGAAGATTGTGCCGGCCAGTCACAGGTGATACCATTTTGCATGCTTTTAGATTGCTTTATAGTTCATTGTATTTTGGAGAAACGTTTACAGATTTCCGGCGCTACAATTAGAACGATTATTGACGAAGTGTCCACCGGAATAGTGAAAGTTTTGAAGGACCACTTGAAACCTATGGGGAGTGATTTAGGGCAAATGAAAGATTTCGCGCAGCAATACTGGAAACTGTGGCAGATGCCGAACTGTGTGGGGAGTCTGGATGGGAAACACATCCGTATTTGCAAACCCGCTGGTAAGTACATATCATTTTACGCATTTTACTTTTGCCCTCATGTGTGTTGTTTTCAGTAAACATAAACATGGTGAGTCGTATGCAACGTCACGGTAAACTAAGCATCACATTTGCAGCGCTTGCGACGCTGGCGACGCGTGCGTCGCCTTCAATCAGAAATAGTCGCCAGTTTACCAAGGTTGCAAAATTTTTTGTGAAAACGTCGCTTTTCGTCACATTTTGCGTCGAAAACGTCGCAAAATCGTCGCAAAATTTTCTTGAGTTTGACGCCAACCACCACCGATTTCAAAGTAACTTCATTTGGGTCATGGGAATGTTGTGAAAATGATTTTTGGATGTACTTGTAGAGAAAAATATTGCGCTTCTTCTGACGTACCTGGCTTCTCATAAAAGTTATCTAAAAAAAGTTATGATTTTTTTTAAAAACTGTAATTGGTCTGGCGACTGTAGAAAAATGACTAAATTCACAGTGATGGGAAACAGTGCAGTGAGGTGGAAATGTTTACAGTTACAAAACTAAATGAAAAATGCCTTGCAGAGGGTGGAATGAGGTACTGGTGCTACAAGGGCTTCTTGTCGATTATACTGTTCATCAGCGCCAGCGCGGATTTGAAAATTCAGTACGTGGACGTCGGTATGCCGGGGTCACAAGCAGATGGTGCTGTGCTGATCACGTCTGATTTCGGGCAGGATTTGATGTGAGTTTACATCCTTTTTGACATGTTCCAATGAGGTGCTATACATTTACACATGATAAAAGTGATACATTTACACAGACATGGCAGAATGCTTATGGCGCCACCGTGCTTGCTGCCCGGTGCAGATGCCAACGAACCTGCAAACACCATTCCGAGTTATTTTGTGGGTGATCAAGCGTTCGCGTTGCGCAAGTGGTGTATGGTGCCATATGCGCTGCATGCAGATGACAGCCAGCGACACTTCAACTATTGGTGTGTTTGAATATTCTGAAAGAAGCGTTGTTTGGTTAAACTGAAATCTAAATTTGACTGCAACTACTGCAGCTTATCCCGAGCTAGGCGCACTGTCGAATGCGTCTTTGGTATTTTGGCTGGCAGATGGCGCATACTGCTGACCTGTATCGCGATGGAACCGCCACGCGTACAAAGACTGGTTATGGCCTGTTGCCACCTGCGTGATATCTGCGGGGAAAGTGCTGCCAGCCAATTTTATGAAAATGGCGATGAAAAACCACAAGACGACCCGAACGACACTGTTGAGCAAAATGTAAGTTTACCTTGCATATTCACTGTTACAATTCAACATCACATAAATTCATTTCCATATACAGCTGCAGTGGCGACAAGTGTACAATAACATGGATACAATCGATGACGTGCCAATGCGAAGGGACATTGACGAAAGAGATGCGCGCCCCATCAGGGATGCAATCAAGCAGTGGATGATGACGGCCGCCGGTCATGTTGCGTGGGTGAATCCCGCTGACTGCTGAATTTGCAACTACGTTGAATATAAAAATCAAACTGAAAAATTTCCGTTGCAGTGGCAGTTAGCATTAAAGTGGCACTGGAATGGTAAACTGATGTAACAAATACAAAAAATTCATTTTCATGCTATCTGCTACAGCTAGACTTAATTTTTTGATTGCAACCGGTTATAATGGTCGTTCTGTAGTACACTGTCGTTGAATTGACAATTTTCATTCACTATTCGATTTTTGGCTGATTTTTTCTTTTTTAATTGTGATTAAATCATAATTCGCCAAGTCTTTCGTTTCACGCCGCGAAAAATTGTGTGATGTGTGCATCTCATGTTCCTCTTCCATGTGTGATTTTTTTTTCCGGATTCAGGCTTTTCGTTCACGTGCTAGTGATTTATTTGCGTTTTATTGAAATAAAATCATAAAAAATCGAAAGTTTATATTTCATGTCCGCCGTGTACACCAATCAATAGCGCAATGAAAACTGATAATTTAGAACGTTTCAATAAACAAAAAAACGTAACACGTGATTTTATAAAAATTTATATACACAAAAAACTGATAAATTCAATAAAAAATCCAATGTTGCACTTAAAAATATTTTGAAAATTTTGACAACATCTACACAACGTACTGTACACGATGACACAAAAAAATTGCATGAACAATGCTCCGTTCTTCCACAATTAAAGAAATTAGAAATTAACGTTTACAGCGTAAATTCACATCACAGGCAAACTTGAAAAAAATAAAGATGGCGGCCTAAACTCCGCCCACTTTTACTATGCGTGAATTTAGCTGGTAAACTAAAAAATTGAGTTTACCGCCAGTAAACTGAAAACGCCAGTAAACTAGTGTGTGTGGGGCCTTTACACTCAATTTGGGTGGGGTAAACGAGGGGGGGGGTATTTCGAGGGGGGGGTTTATTATTTCGCCAGAAATTTTTTGAAATCCCAGTACTAAAATGTCGTCTGAAACGTACGCAGACGTCGAAAAATGCAACAAAAATAGCCATTTATAAGACTCTAAAGACATTTACCGTATTTCCTCGAATTACCCCCCGGGGGTTTATTTTTTCAGAGTGACAATTTTCAGAGTAAAACGTGAAATTTGCAACAATAACCACCATTAATAAGTTTTTACAGCCTTTTATAAAGATGTAGATGGTATAAACGATGTTCTAACGTAACACAGTAAGTGTCTTGAAAGTCTGTTATGCATTTCCCGGACCACAAATTCATAGTGGCCATTTTGAGGGGGGTATTTCGAGGGGGGGGGGTATTTCGAGGGGGGGGGTATTTCGAGGAAATACGGTATAAGTGTGTAGACGTACAAACACTGTTCTCACATAACAGAGTCATCGTTTTTAACGTGTGTTCTGCATTGCCGGGATGACAAACCGCAGCCTTTGTCATTTACGTTCTCTATACACTAAATTTGGGGGGGGTATTTCGACGGGGGGGTTTATAAGTTCATAGTGTCCATTTTGAGGGGGGGTATTTCGAGGGGGGGGGGGTATTTCGAGGGGGGGGGGGGTATTTCGAGGGGGGGGGGTATTTCGAGGAAATACGGTATTATTCATTTACAAAGCGTTTACCTTGAAACCCTGTTGGCGCCATTTTGGCGCCGTTTTGGGGCAGGGCGCCACAGAAAAAGGGTGCCAAGCACCAAGGGCGCCATGGCGCCTTTCAGAAAGTGGGCGCTAGGCGCCAAGGGTGCCACAGGAAAAGGGCGCCAAGCGCCAGTGAGGCGGCGCCCTTTGGCGCCCTCTTATGGCGCTAGCCGAAAGGCGCCATTCCATCACTACTGGCAAGGGTGCGCTTGCCGATTCCACCGGTCTTGGAACATCCACGACAATAATCTCTCCCGTCTATAACGTTTTTTCCTGCCGATGCACCTCCTCGGCCATTTTTTTACAAGAAGGTATACTTGAGCGAACAAATTTTTTTAGTAAGCCCATTCATGCGTTCAGAAAAGCGATTTTCAATCAATCAATTTTCTGGAGAAAATCTCTCGCGCATTTTACATGCGTGAATAGGAGACGGAATGTATCTAGTATGACTGATTTTCTCGGTTATTTTTTTTCAATTTTAAAAATATATAAAATATACCGTATTTCCTCGAAATACCCCCTCGAAATACCCCCCTCAAAATGGACACTATGAACTTATAAACCCCCCCTCGAAATACCCCCCTCCCAAATTTAGTGTATAGAGAACGTAAATGACAAAGGCTGCGGTTTGTCATCTGGGTAATGCAAAACACACGTTAAAAACGATGACTTATGTGAGAAAACTGATTAGGTATATGTCTACACACTTATACAAGTCTTTAGAGTCTTATAAATGGCGATTTTTGTTGCATTTTCGACGTCTGCGTACGTTTCAGACGACAATTTAGTACTTGGTTTTCAAAAAAATTCTGGCGAAATAATAAACCCCCCCTCGAAATACGCCCCCCTCGTTTAACCCCCCCTCAAAATTCTCACTCTGAAAAAATAACCCCCCCGGGGGTATTTCGAGGAAATACGGTATATAATATATAACTATATCACCGAGAATTTGAAAAAATATCGATAATTTATCGATAAACTATCGAAAAATTATATCAATCATTTATATTTATTGTGATTTACAAAAAAATAAATCACGGGTGATTTTTGAATGCTAAGCACACTGCACAGAATACTAAATGCGCCACAACATTTCGTGTTGACACAAAGACTAGACTACATTTCCCACCTTTTTAAGGCATATTCATGCTTGAAGAGCTGCTTATCATTGGTGTGCAGGGTTGGCTGCATAAAATTCATTTCACTAAAATTGTATGCATATAGGTGGTATAAAGATTGCATTTAATTCTATTCATGTTTCATTTTATTTATTTGAACTTACAGAAAGTCATGAATAAAATAAAAAGACACTATTTTAGAAATTTTTTATCAAACTTGATAATGTTGCTGGGCGAAATTTGTTTCCGATTCCGCAAAAAATATGAATTTTTCCACAATTTTACAGAAAAGAAAAAAATTGAATGCAATTTTATGCTTCATTGCCAAATTTTTCATTTACCGTATATCCTCGAATAAGTCCCCCTCTCGAATAACCCCCCCCCCCCCCCCCTCTCGAATAAGTCCCCTCAAAAACTTCTGATGAAAAATAACTCCCCGGGGGACTTATTCGAGGATATACGGTATTTCATTTTCTGAGATTTTGCAGCCCCATTGGTCTGGCATCGATGTTTTCCACTACGAATCTCTTGCTCCACTGCAATGGTGCATCGTCCGGTTCCGTGCCGCCCAAATACCTACTATGGGTGACATTCGTTAATGCCAATATTCGAACGCATGTCAAACGAAAATGTGGCGAGGAAAATGGAGTGAGTTTGCTATAAGATACCTACTTTTTATTGTGTAGGGTTCAAAAGGGTTTGACTTTTCAGGATCGGGACCAGGATCAGTAATAGTTTTTTATTTTATTTTCAGGTCTGGGATTGAGTTATTGAGATCAGGATCATGATTGACATTGAAAATTTTCACGTACAGAATTTTGGGCAAAAATTTTTTGAATTTGTAGTTTTTAGCTTTTTACCTAAACAAAGAGTGCTAAATTGGGATAAAGCCCACGTCTCTTGTAAAGAACAAAAGCGCACAAGAGCAAACTGGCCTCGGCATTGTAATGGCTAAATCCTGATAATTATTGGATTCAGAAATAGGATTCGGATCCTATTTGAACCCTAGTGGTATGTGTAGATAGTACATATGTTTTTGATACACGCAAATCCTTGAATAACCCCCTCGAATAACTCCCCCCTGTCAGCGAGGTGAGGAAAAAAATAATACCCCCTCGAATAACTTCCCCCTCGAGAGTATAGCGAGATTAAAGCTACCCGAGATTTAACCATCGACTGTAAAGCCAATGTACCTCGCTAGGTAAGCCAAAGTATAGCGACATTAAAGCCAAAACGGTCATAAAAAATGTGTCATTATTAAAGCCATTGTGTGTCATTATTAAAGCCAATATGTCGACTCGCAAGCCGCGATACAAACCTTATGATACACATACAAAATGGATGTATAGTTTTTAAATACATGTGGCGGTAAGTTCACAGCCATTTTTGGGGTAATCCGCTTTTGAATGGACATGTGTTTATACCTAGGTATAAAAATACCGAGCTATTGAGCTCTATTGAGCTAGATTAGGGGATAAAATGCAGCATCAAATTTCACCACTTTATATTGAGATATAATTTTAATGAATTCTGTTATACTCGGCGGACATCACACTTTGGTTTACAATAACCACCGTATTACCTCGAATTAACCCCCCCCTTGAATTAACCCACCCTCGAAATACCCCCCCTAAAATTGAGTGTAACGTGAACGTACATGACAAATACCGCAGTTTGTGATATGTACAATGCAGAACACACGTTAAAACTGATGATTAAGTGACGTTAGGGAAGGTTTTTTGGGTATATACAGTTATATATGCCTATAAACATATATACATCTATGTAATTGTTCGATTTTTCTACGTCTGCGTATGGGGAATTTCCGAAAATTTCTGGCGAAATAATAGACCCCCCCCTCGAATAAACCCCCCCCCCCCTCGAATTATCCCCCCCCCCCCTCAAATTTTGCTGGCGAAATAATAAACCCCCTGGGGGTATTTCGAGGTAATACGACAATCTGAAAAATGAACCAAAAATAATACAGTCTTTTCATCAAAATATTTAGATTTTACTATGTGATAATTAAATAAGAAATTGATCACAAGATTTTTTTCATAAAATTATGGTAGGATTCTGCGCATACTTCGCGGTCCGCCGAGTATACCTAGATATGTTTGTCCAATTATACATTACAAGTACACCGTGTGCTTTTCACTTGCAGCACATGTTTTTCCAGTACATTTTCATCACTATTTCCCATATGAAAAGTGAGTGTGATATATATTTATTAGATTTGCGAGTATTTTTTCCGTCATTTCATCCTACATCACGCATGTTTATCATTAGGTCACGTGTAAATCCATATTTTGGTGTTATTTGCGCACGCGGCACGCCCTCGTGTATCCTCTGGCACGTAAATAAATACATATAAATATGAAGTAAATGTAATGTACACATGGCTTTAATAATGACACAAAATAACCACTATGTACGCATGGCTTTAATAATGACACAATGGGGTTAAATAATGATACACTATTGGTGATGGGTCGATTGATTGACTGCGGCTTTAGAGACGAGGCACTTTGGCTTTTATCTTGATGTACTTTGGCTTGCGAGTCGATGGGTTACGATTCGCTGTGGTTAAATAATGGGTTTCCCTCTATTATAGTGTATACACATCATTTTATTGTTGTTGGACAGTGAAATATCTGAATTACATGAGTTGACAGACAGCATCAATACAATGGATAAAGGCCTAGTTTCTGAGGAAAAAATAACTCCCCCTCTAATAACTCCCCCATTGAATAACTCCCCTCAAAAACGTCTAACGAGATGTAACTCCCATGGGGACTTATTCGTGGATTTTGGGTAAATGCCTCATTCATGGACGCAGGGCGATGGGGTGGTGATGACCAAAATAAAATCGCATAGGCTCAAAACTTTTGAACTGGTGAGTGACTTAAAATTTTTGTTTTCTAAAAAAAGCTAGCACAGCAATCACGCTATGACTTATAGATAGTGATGGAAAAAGCGGCTGACTTTTGATGCCAAGCCAAGTGCCAAAAGCGCCATGGCGCTTTTCATGACCATGGCGCCAAGCGCCTTGCCTTATTGCAGAGTTGCGAAAGCGTATTTACGCTTACCCGAAATACCAGGGTAAATGGGTATTTATACTTACGCTTACGCTTATGCTTTCGTAAAATACCCATACGCTTTTTTACGCTTTCCCGGCCGAATTACCCGGGTACTAAAAGCGTAAAAAAACGTTTCACTGGGTCCAGTTTCATGCTTTAAAAAAGTGTAAAACAACAAAAAAGGAAATGAACAAAAACGCGTACAAAAAACTGACTGCGTGTGTGCAGTATCACACTAAAAACAGCAGCAAATGTACACAATTCTGTTGAAACCGAAATACCCGGGTAAATGGGTATTTATACTTATGCTTACGCTTACGCTTTCGTAAAATACCCATACGCTTTTTTACGCTTTCCTGGCCGAATTACCCAGGTACTAAAAGCGTAAAAAAACGTTTCACTGGGTCCAGTTTTATGCTTAAAAAAAGTGTAAAACAACAAAAAAGGAAATGAACAAAAACGCGTACAAAAAACTGACTGCGTGTGTGCAGTATCACACTAAAAACAGCAGCAAATGTACACAATTCTGTTGAAATACAAATGTCTTGTTAAAATTGTGTTGACTACCAATATCGTAGCTTCAGATTAGGAATTTTGGGGCTGAAAATGGATTGCGAAAACTGTTGCTGAGAGCTTTATTTTGAAACAGTTCACTGAGCAAAAACAGACATAATCCGGGATGCATTACCTTTGGCGCCACCGTATGTGAGTATATTTTCACCTGGTATGCATATTTACCGTATTTCTTCGAAATACCCCCGGGGGGTTTATTGTTTCAGAGTGAGAATTTTGAGGGGGGTTAAACAAGGGGGGGTATTTCGAGGGGGGGGGGGGGTTTATTATTTCGCCAGAAATTTTTTGAAAACCAAGTACTAAATTGTTGTCTGAAACGTACGCAGACGTCGAAAATGCAACAAAAATCGCCAGTTATAAGACTCTAAACACTTGTATAAGTGTGTAGACGTATAATCACTGTTCTCACATAACAGAGTCATCGTTTTTAACGTGTGTTTTGCATTACCCTAGATTACAAACCGCAGCCTTTGTCATTTACGTTCTCTATACACTAAATTAGGGGGGGGGGTTTATAAGTTCATAGTGTCCATTTTGAGGGGGGGTATTTCGAGGGGGGGGGTATTTCGAGGGGGGGGGTATTTCGAGGAAATACGGTACTTGATTGTGAATGCATGCAGAAACTTAATGTATAATAAGTATGCAACTGTGTACTAATTAAATGTGAAAATATGAATGACAATGGTGTATAAATTCATCTAATAGTGAAATCAAGGGTGTTTTCTGACGCAAGAGCACTTTCTAAAAGAAATTTACGCTTACGCTTTATTTTACGCTTTCCTAGGTATTTTAAAAATACCTTACGCTTACAGTATCCATACTCAAACTTTGGAAAGTGTATTTACGCTTACGCTTACGCTTTCCAAAAATACCGGTATTTTAACAACTCTGCCTTATTGTGATGTTCTTTGAAGTGTTCTAAAAATAAATTTAAAAGTGCCGTTCGGCGTTAAAAGTTTGATGTTCGACGGCATTTTCCCCTCCTGGACATTTTCCTCAAATTTTCTATTTCATAAACACACGCACCCACATCCAGGACTTACTAGAATCGATTCGATGCGTGCATCGCATAATGCGACAGTTGCAGACGCATCTGGTGCCACTTCCAGACCCCGTAAAGGGTCCTGCCAAATGTAAAATGTCATGCAAAGTGTCTGAAGTCATTTAAAATGCCCTGCAAAATGGCAACTCGGTTGCCATTTTGCAGGGCATATACCATGACTTTTGACACTTTGCATGACATTTGACATTTGACAGGGCTCTTTACAGGGTCTGGGAGTGCCCCCTGGATGACGAAACTGCAAGTGAAGAGATGTCCAACTTGTGGACGCAGGTCTGCTTCAGACTGGATGTGTGCTTCCTGGTGTTCTTTCTCACGCTCAATCTGCTATTTCTACTCTTCTTTTTTATCTACTAGTGATGTATATTGATGGCTCTTATCATTACCGTAAATCCTCTATTAATGTGACTGTCGCATTATTGTTTTCAGCAGATTTGTAGGGGTTGCACTAGGGCTCGAAACTCGATTTTTTTGAAACGCGAGTTTGAGTCACAGCGACCAACTTTTTCCGGTCGAGTCGGCGAGTCGAGTTGGGCAAGTCTGTTAAAACTCGAGTCGAGTCTTGGTAAAAATGTCGAGTCTCGAGTCAAGTCGGATGTGTTACGTTATGGTATAATCTTTGCAGAAATTTTAGATACTGGTTTCTCTACCAATGTTTTCATACATTAAGTCAGCAGACGTATCGCCCTACAAACATTTGCGTCAATCTCTCCGGTGGAGAGTGCATGACGTTATTATTGTGACACAATATTTCAAGGATTGGAATGGGTCGGGTCACTAACGATGGCAAAAAAAGATTCGAAAATTCGAAAACATTTTCGAATTTTCGAATTTTTTCGGAATTTTCGAATTTTTATTTCACCCTTGGAAAAAACACTTAAAAATCGATTTATTTTTCAGAAAATTTGAAAATTCAAAAATTCAAAAATACTTTTCGAATTTTTCAGGGAATTCAAGGCCACAAAATACATTTCTGAAGTTCAACGTCTAGATCAATTGAGATTGATATGTGGCACATATGAAAAAGTGTAATGTAATGGAACAAAACATCAACAAAAACGTTGGAAGCCGCGGCGGCAGAGGCCGACCCATAGATAGACTGTATATTCTGCGGACATAATACTCTGCAATCACACTCATTTATGTCTCGTTAAATTTATGTATGGAAGCGTGCCAGTTATGATGAAGCATGCGATTTTGTATAAAAAATGACTGTAAACCCATAAATCCTCAAATAAGTCTTCCTCCCCTCGAAACCCACCCCCCTGTTGTGAACGTGAAGAAAAAATCACTCGTCCCTCATTTAACTCCTACCTCAAAATATTCTGAGGAAAAAATAACTCCCGGGGGACTTCTGTATCGTTCCAATTTTAGTATATGTCCACGAGGGACTTATTCAAGGATTTACGGAAATGAATATCATTATAACAGAGATGACGTTTTCAACTTTTCATGAAAATCGCATGGGCAAAAAAGGGGGTTTAAAGTGACTGGAGTAAATGTATTATAGTATTTTTAGGACGGGGGTGGGCGGTAGCCACTGAACCAGGGACGTAAAATTAGCCAGGATTTTTGAGCGGGGGGGGGGCGGATTGTATACGGAGCCCGGCGAACGGGGGGGGCGGCGCCCCCCCCCCCTAAAATTTGACCCCTGCGGTAAAGGAATGGCGCTTTGGCGCCAGCGCCATTCGTAGGCGCGACGCCATGGCGCCAATGGCGTTGGCATTGGCGTCAAATAGTGCTGTACTTGTATGTATTTTACATACATATACAGCGACGGGGGCAAATTTTCAATGCTTTTTTGGTCCCAAACCACAGGTACCACTAAAATATACCGTGCGTCGCCGAAATGCGCGCTTGCGCGCAAAATTTTTCTGAACTGGCGACAAAATCGCTTTACGGAAGCGCCATTTCGGGCATATTTTCTTGTCCAACCCCGCCCCCCCCCCCACTGGCTACGTCCTTGCACAGAACACGTAGTTGTAGCTCAGAACTGCTTGGCAAAAATTTCGATATATAGGCTTTTTTGGGGTGTAGAAGGAAGAAAAGGGAGAGAAATTGCTAAAAGTAGGTGTAAAATAGCACAAAATGGGTAGATAAGAGAATATAGTACTAAAATAGGTAAATAGGAACAACAACTAGTGATTTTGGAGGTAAATATCTATGAAAACGTATGAAAAATAGTGATTATGAGCAAAAATTGGGGTTTGTGTTTCTCAAAAATTGCTCCAGATAGGTAGATAGCTGAGCAATTTTGGGGGGTTAAGGGGGTAGTAGCCCAAAATTTTGCCTCTGGTATAGATAGATAGCTGAGCGCCCTCAGGGACAGATAGATAGTTGGGTGGTTTGGGGGGTTACCCCCCCCCCATTGGAGACCCCTTGGTCCACATGAGTGCTTCCACCATTTGTGATGCTAAATTGCAGTGAAAAAAGGTTCAAATTCAATACTTTTTCGAAAAAATTCGAAAACTAACCAAAAAAATTCGAAAACTGCCCAAAAAGATTCGAAAATTGCACAAAAAGATTCGAAAATTCGAAAATTCGAAAATTTAATTCGAAATTCGAAAATTAATTTGGAAAAAATTCGAAAATTCGAAAATTCATTTTAGAAAAAACACTTAAAAATTTAAATACTTTTTTTCGGAGGGTTTGCCATCGTTACGGGTCATGTAGTAAAATATGGCCCTTATTCCAGTGTCCAGTTGTGTATTATACAAATGCGAGTGAAATGTCAAAGTTAGCCAAAACTTGTTAAAAGTTGCTCCACTTTGCCAATTTCCACCTTCATAATCACTATTTTTGTTTATATACATGGTTATATAGCTAGTGTTATATTCACATTTATAGCGGATTTTGCAATTTTGGCCGACTGCCAAGTTTGCATACTGGGACTCTTCCATTGGAACGGAGCCAACAAATAAAAAATTAAAAAAGAACGGTAAAACGGTTGTTTAAAGAGTCAAATTTTTTCGCTTGCAACGGGCAACGTTGGAAATGTAGGTATATATATATAGGGCGTTCCACGGATGCCGCGAAGCGTACATTTATCTTTTAATATTTTTTCTTTTTCAATTCTGAGCATCCAGCTGGAACCCAAGTATCGTGTTCGCTCTATTCGCGAGCGAATTCTAACTCTCGATTTTGTAGGATGAAATGTCCGCTGGCTTTACTTAATGAGGTTTAAATGCCAACAGTTCATTTAAACACCAAGATAAAGCAAAAATATAACTTTTTGTCATACATATACATTTTCTGGATGTTGCCACAAATAAAGCTGTGAAAACAACAGCCTGGTGATGGAAAAACAACAAATTTAATAACCTGGTTCTTTAAAAAAAATATAAAAAAACATTGAAATACATATTTTTAAGGAATTTGAGATTTCTGTGACTGATCTGCTAATCATAGATCTTGTGTGATCAAAAATGCATGCTGTGCACTCAAAATTTTCACACATCTCCCAAAATTTATACTAGAACTTGTACTCCCCTGAACTTTTCATCCTTTGTCTGCAGCCCCCATCAGGATACATCCCTGCTGCAGACAAAAATAGGTGCTCTGATGCAACACTGTCTAGAGTAGGTGACAAAAACACATACTATTACCTAGACATATGTATTATTTATTGTAGTTGAATTCATTTTCATTTATTCATTCCAATCTGAATATTTCAACTAACCTCACATCTTTTTGGATTGGTGTCTACATTGTGCCAAGTATTTGAGGTGTTGTGTGTGTGTCAAGGATGGTGTGTGTGTTTCATTATGTAGAATTGTATAACAATAAGGAACTTGAGTTCAGGCATCATTCAATACATATGCCAAGCCAATTAATGACATATCTTGTATGTGGTGTTGAAATGCATGCATGTGTGCAAATTTTTTAAGAAATGTTGAAAAAATGCAAATAAAAAGTCGAGTCAGGCAAAAACCTGAGTCTCGATAGGGCCATATTTTTCCGGTCGAGTCAGTCGAGTCGAGTCGTCCCTCAACTTTACCCTCGAGTCGAGTCAAGTTCGAGCCCTAGGTTGCACTATTGGAGGGGTCGCATTAATGTATCGATTACAGCTCAAACTACCTATCGTAAAATTATGACATAATCTGCCTACACACACACTAGTTGTCACCGTGACTTTGTGGGAAAACTGAGATTTTTTCAAATGCAAATTAATGAACACGGTTGAATGATTTGAATGAGTTGAACACCTTGGATGTTTCCACCATTGTTTGAATTTTTTTGTGTTTGTATTTCTTCAACGTGATTTCTACCTGCTATTCTATCGGAGGCTGCCTTTCTATTTTTTCGTGCGTGAAAAAGTGCCAGATTCTGCCGTTATATTGGAGAAATGTCGTTCTGTTGGACGAAACACAGTAATCAAACGCAAAACACTGCTATCGATCGTTTCCATCGACAGAAGGGATCGTCGACATTATGTGAACTTGGCATTTTTCCATTAAAGTCTTATTTTGTATTAGGATACGATTACATTTTGTACGAATGAGAGTAAAAGACACAATATTATTGCCCAAGTCACTGATAATGTCCGCGCAATGTGATTAAGCCACCGGATATGGTCGCTAATGACCGCCGACACACTGGCATGCAGCGCCATGTCCCCTTCGTCAACGGCAGTATACAAACGAGATATCCATACGGGCTTTTGGACAGGTGCCAAGTTCACATGATGTCGGGATTCGGACAGAAGCTACAAAATACAATACGAACAGGCGCGAATTGTTCCATGTTCATCAAGGCCGCTTATTGCCGAATACATCTTTTCCGTATTGGCAACCGTCCAATTTTTGGAAGTCTCACAAAAAAAATAAAAAATAAAAAAGGTCGTTCCCCACTTGGCTTTTTCGCTCGCAAGCCTTGTCCGCCTCAAATTAAACCAAGAAAATATCTGCAAATATGTCAATCGGTGTGCCGATCAAAGTGCTGCACGAGGCTGAGGGTCATATCGTGACACTTGAAACATCCACAGGTTTGAAAAACTTGACTTTTTTGGTGTGTTTTTTTTGGACCTGGCGCCATGACGCGACGGGATTGTATCGCGTAGTTCTTTCTCACGATTTATTTCTTATTTGCGATAAAAATGCCGGTGAAAAACCTATTTTTCTATGTTGTTGGGGGATTAATTACTGAAAAAATACAGTTTTTAGTGAAATTCCGGTCCCCAAGTTTATACGCAGACTGGGATGAACGTTATAAATCTGGTCAAAAATCCTCTCAAAATATTTTCTCCATTCTCAGGTGAGGTTTACCGAGGTAAATTGGTCGAGGCGGAAGACAACATGAATTGTCAAATGGCCGACATCACGATCACCTACAGGGACGGCAGGGTGGCGCAGGTAAATTTCAAAGTTTTTGGAGTATCTAAACACCTTCCCGATCAAGTCCGGCCCCCAATTTTTTATTTTACTTCTGATGTCCTATCCAGTTCTAGGACGCGCCAGAAGCTGAAACTTGGGGTAGATATTGGCGCAACCCCCCTCTACTAGGGTTCAAACGGGATCCCGATCCCGGGTCCCGTGAAATTCCGGGATTTAGCAGTCCCGATCCCGATCCCGAAACTTTTCAATTCCCGATCCCGAGAAACTCCAAAGTCCGGGATCCCGATCCCGGAAAAATTAGTGGAAATTATCAAAAGTGAAAAAACGACGTTTTTGCATGCAAAAATGTGAACGCAAACCCCCAGCGTTCATTTTATGCCACGTTTCTGGCATCCAACAGTGTTTTTAGACCTTTATGAACAACTGTGGATGCCAAAACATTGGCCAAAATCGCTATCCCAAGACCCCAATCCCGATCCCGAAAAAATGCCAATCCCGATCCCGTGACCCCAATCCCGGCCAATCCCGATCCCGAAATCTCAAAAAACCAATCCCGATCCCGAAAAGTCAATCCCGTTTGAACCCTACCCTCTACTTCGCATGAATTGGAGGGGTCGCGGCAGCAGGGTCCCTACAGGGTGGGTCACCCTAAGTGCAAAAAAGTTTCGTGGCTTTTTTAGTGTCCCACACAGGTCCGGCCCCCACTGATTTCTTGCACTGCGGGTGCCGTACCTCCAGCTGTGGGAGGGGTATAAATCATAAATTTCGGGGATCTGTCGCCAACACCCCTCCCCTACTATACACTGGCCAGGCAGTTTTTGGCAACTCACCACAGTGTGGGGCACAGCATTTAAAATTTATTAAAACATAACTGTCCCATACAAGTCCAGTACCCAATTGAATTTAAAAAAATAAACACTTTTGTGTTGTTTTAACACTAAAGTGATTGAAAATGTCAAATAAGCATTAAATGTCCTCTATAAATATTGTATCCCACCTAAAACTGCCCACCACATGAACCCCTCCCTCAAAGTGGCTGACAAAAAATCACTTTTTACAACTTTTTTATTAGACACTTGAACTGTTGGTTTACAATATTTTATAGAGGAGGGTTAAGGGTTTCAAGTTGTGTAAAAAACCTTAGCCCCCTTTGCTTGGGGTAAATTTAAAATTGTAAATTTTGCTGATTTTTGTTCCTGCAATGATGTCATTTTTACAATTCAAAATTCATCCCAAGCAAATTTTCTTATGAAGGCATTTTGGAGGTAAGGTTTTTTACACAACTTGAAACCTTGAACTCTTCCCTATAAATTATTGTAAACCAGCAGTTCAAGTGTCTAATAAGAAAGTTGTAAAAAGTGATTTTTTGTCAGCCACTGGAGGGAGGGGTTCATGTGGTGGGCGGTTTTTGGTGGGATAAGATATTTATAGAGGATATTTAAATCTTATTTGACATTATCAATCACTTTAAAGATAAGACAACACAAAACTGTTTATTTTTTTAAATTCACTTGGGTGCTGGAACTGTGTGGGACAGTAATGTTTTAATAAATTTTAAATGCTGCACCCCACACTGGTGAGTTGCCAAAAACCGCCTGGCCAGTATATAGTAGGGGAGGGGTGTTGGCGACAAATCCCCAAAATTTTAGATTTAAATTTTAGATATCACAGCTGGAGGTACAGCACCCACAGTGCAAGAAATCAGTGGATGCCGGACCTGTGTGGGACACTAAAAAAGCCACGAAAATTTTTTGCACTTAGGGTGACCCACCCTGTAGGTGGTTACCGTGGCCCCTCCAATTCATGCGAAGTAGGGGGGGTTGCGCCAATATCTACCCCAGGTTTCAGCTTCTGGCGCTTCCTAGAACTGGAGATAGGATGTCAGAAGTAAAATAAAAAATGGGTGGCTGGACTTGATCGGGAAGGTATTTATTAGTGTCACTGTTCGCATTGGGTTTATTTGCGACGGAAAGTCATGTAGGAAAATGTCTATATCCGGTGGCGTATCCAGGATTTTTGTCGGGTGGGGGGTCGGGTACATAGGCGACGATGGGGGGGGGGCCTAACCCCCCCCCAGTAATAACGAAATGGGGTCATGGCGCCATTCTTAGGTATACGTACATAACAGCGACAAGCACACGATTAAGTTCGTTCTCATGGATTTCGGTATTATGGGGACCAATCTGCAGTTTATACCATGTGCAGGGAAAAGTACACACTTGCTGGGGAAAACTGCGTAAAAATTGCTTTATAAAAGTGCTATTCCTGGAATTTTTTTCTGACCCGGGCAGGGGGGGGCCTGGCTACACCACTGTCTAAATCTCCCAAAAACCACTCCCAATCGTAAAATCCCCCCTCAGCTGGACAACGTGTTCATCCGCGGCAGCAAGATCCGTTTCATGATCCTGCCCGACATGTTGAAGAACGCGCCCATGTTCAAGAACATCGGCAAGAAGCTGCCCGGCGCGCCCAGAGGCGCCGCCGCGCCCAGGGGAGGGGCGCCCAGGGGCAGTGAGTTTTGGGGGGTTGCTGTTGGCTGTTTGATAGTCGGTGTTTTGGGGCCAGGTGCCGGTTCCGCAGGTGGAGAAGTTAAGAGTTGAGTAAAATGAAAAATGATAAGTTAAGAGTATAGTGAAAACATTTGACGTGTTACTCAACTCTTAACTCTAAACTTTACTTATGATTTGTCATTTGTCATTTTACTCAACTGTTAAGTTTTCACTCTTAACTTTTCCACTTGCGGAACTGGCCCCACAACTGCCGAAATCTCAACAGACTGGCATTGTAGGACGAATTGAAGGATGAATTCTGACTAATAAAACATTGTTTCTGATGACGGAAATGATCATTTAGTGGGAAACGAGCTGATTTTTCGCATGCGTCTGAATTGAAAATGTTACCCCATTCAAAAAAGTATATCAGTTCGCTCTTCATTTTTTTCTTCTCTTTTCAGTTCATTTTTTTTGCGGAATTGTCATCTCTTTACACCCATTTTTGCCCAACCCGCAAACGGAATTGAAATGACATAAATTTGGTCATTTATGAGCCACCCCACCTCAAACACCTTTTTCCTAGAGTTGGGATGATACGAGTTTTTGATATCGATATTCGATATTTTTTCTGACACTCGATATCGATACGATATGGACTCTCGATATTCCATATGAGAATATGCTTGATATTCTATATCTACCGTATTTCCTCGAAATACCCCCGGGGGGTTTATTGTTTCAGAGTGAGAATTTTGAGGGGGGGTTAAACGAGGGATGGGGGGGGGTATTTCGAGGGGGGGGTTTATTATTTCGCCAGAAATTTTTTGAAATCCCAGTACTAAAATGTCGTCTGAAACGTACGCAGACGTCGAAAAATGCAACAAAAATCGCTATTTATAAGACTCTAAAGACATTTATAAGTGTGTAGACGTACAAACACTGTTCTCACATAACAGAGTCATCGTTTTTAACGTGTGTTCTGCATTGTCGGGATGACAAACCGCAGCCTTTGTCATTTACGTTCTCTATACACTAAATTGGGGGGGGGTATTTCGAGGGGGGGGGGGGTTTATAAGTTCATAGTGTCCATTTTGAGGGGGGGGGGTATTTCGAGGAAATACGGTATATTTCAATATTTTCGATATTTCGATATTTTACTTTTGTTACTTGTTATTTTTACTCAAGTTTCATATTGTATTTCCATTTGGTCACAAACATAGTTAATCAACTCCTTACTGAGGAGTAGATTTTACAAATTTACATAAAATGAACATAAAATGTCCCCACTCCAAAAATGCTCGATATCGATATTTTCGATATTTCGATATTTTACTTTTGTTACTTGTTTTTTTTACTTGAGTGTCATATTGTCAGGGACGTATCCAGGAGTTTTGAGCGGGGGGGGGGGGCTGCTTGTTTACGGAGGCCGGCGAGGGGGGGGGGTAGCTACATAGTGGCGGAATGGCGCCATGGCGCTGGCGCCATTTGTAGGCGCCACGCCATGGCGCGATTGGCGTTGGCGCCAGCGCCATGGAACGCTGTATATGTATGTAAATATACATACAAAACAGCAAAAAGCACAACATTGAGTGTATTTATAGCGATTTGCGACCACATGGAGCAAATCTGATGATAATACCCTATGTGTGGTGAAGAATGCGCGCTTGCGCGCAAAATTTTTTACGCTGACGTTGAAAAAGTCGCATTTTCCGGTCACTTTCTGGTCTCGCCCCGGGAGGGGGGGGGGGGCTGCAGCCCCCCCCCCCCGCCCCCCCCCCCTGGATACGGCCCTGCATATTGTATTCCCATTTGGTCTCAAGCAAAGTTAATCATCTCCTTACTGAAGAGTAGATTATAAAAATTTTCATAAAATGAACATAAAATCTTCCCACCCCCTAAAATTTGACCGATGTAGTAAAGAAAATGTAGCATGGTGCCAGCGCCATGGCACATACTCTGACATGGACATTTGTGAGTGCAATTGCACAACATTTGAGGTGTTTGCAACTGCTGAAATGGACATACCTGTCACGTGACGACAAAGTACGCGCTTGGGCAAATTTTTTTTTTTGAAAATTAGCAACAAAATTGCTTTCTAACAGTGCCACTCCTGGCACATTTTAAGTCAGGCCAGGGAGAATAGAATATCGAAAAATATCGAAAAAAATGGTCGATATTCGATATTTTTTCAAAATTTTCGATATCGATATTCGATATGAAAAAATTGTCGATATCCGATATTCGATACGATATATCGTCCCAACCCTATTTGCAACTGCTGAAATGCACATACCTGTCATGTGACGACAAAGTACGCACTTGGGCACAAAATTTTTGAAAATCAACAAAATCGCTTTCTAATAGCGCCATTCCTGGGACATTTGAAGTCAGGCCAGGGATGGGACGAATATCGAAAAATATCGATAAAAAATGGTCGATGTTCGATATCGATATTCGATATTTTTTTCTAAATTTTCGATATCAATTGTCGATCTGAAAAATAGTCGATATTCGATACGATATATCGTCCCAACCCTACTTTTTCCTCCCATGATTAGCACCAATTCACTACCAATATCTCAACCAGGGGGCCGCGGTTTCGGCGGTCGGGCGGCGCGCATGGCTCGTTCATTCCGAGGCGGTTCTGGCCATTGAAATCGACCGGTTACGGTAGTTGTTTGCGGTTACGGTAGCTGATGCGGCACTGAATGTAACTCGTTTAGAATGGAATGAATGATATTTTTGGGGATCGTAACTTCAATGCAGCATCAGCTATCATCTGATTACTCACTGTAAATGGATCTACACGTGGTTCGAAAAGTCGTACATTTGCTGTTTTGTCTGAGGTGTTTTCAGTTTCTCAAGGGACACCTTTACGGTTGTACTTTTTTTGTTTTGACGACAAAATGTTGCACTTTTCGATCGTGGCACATGCCTGTAAAATGCGTGCAAATTGCGTCTGGGAATTAACAGTGTCACGTTTTTGTCCGATGTTTCACGAAAAGTGTGGGTGTATATTTACCGTCAAGTGCTATCAAATATTCCAAGCGATTATCAAAACTTATGGGAGTATGAATGCCACCAGTTTTCTCAAAATTCAGGTAGTAACTGAACTTACTCAATAGCGTATGGATTGTACTAGGCGTACTACAAATCATTTTTTTAAACATACGTGCTATTCAATACGCATTCCAGTTCACGGAAATGAACTTTTTCAACTGAAAGCCCGTAAATTTCAACAGGGAACATGTGGATTGAGAGGCAGCTATTTGATTTGAGGTGTAATAAGAGGAACTGGACCAGGACCCACTCGCAGATTTAGTAAAATGCCGTGTAAAATGTCAAATGCCACGCAGTGTAAAAAGTCATGTAAAACGAAGTTTGCTTTTTTACTGTGCATTTTACCTGACTTTAGACACTTTGCATGACATTTGACATTTTACAGGTTCTACGAGTGCCCCCAGCACTTAACGGTAGGTAACTTTGTTTCGCTTGTTTGGCGTTCTGTTCCATGTCACGTTGCACTATATCTGACATTGCCGCTTTATAATTGACGTAGATCTAGATAATTGACTATTTTTCAATCCTTTTAGTGATTAGCAGAATACGACAGCCAGGAGTTTAATGGAGTTGGACCCCCGCGGGGGTTCATGTAGATAGTGAATCGCTCCTCCGAAGATAGATAGGGAAAGATAGCTGAAGAAAAATTTTTTTTTTTTTTTTGGGGGGGGGGGGTTCGCGGGGGTTCATATATAGGCTTTTCTTAGGTATAGAAGAAAGAAAAGAGAGAAAAATACTGCTAAAAATAGGTGTTTAAGTACATATAGTACAAAAAAAAGCCGAAAGTAGGCAATCCTATAACTGTAAAAAAACTGAAGGTGAAAAACTATAAAAAGGTACGAAAATTAGTAATTTTGAGCGAAAATTGGGGCAAAATTTCTTGAAAATCGCGCCACATAGATAGATAGCTGGCCGATTGGGGGGGGGGGGGGGCTTTATGGGATACATAGATATCTGAGCGGCCTCCGGGATAGATAGATAGCTGAGCGGCCTCCGGGATAGATAGATAGCTGGAGCGTTTGGGGGGGGGGCGTAACCCCCCCCCCCCTCAACCCCCCCCCCGAACCCCTGACGACACCCTTTGTACTTATAAATGCATATTTATGTCCGCGTGAACTGATGGAAAGTGAGACATAACTATCGAGTTGTAAGTTTAAAGGTGCGTATGCTGCTGCCATTCCATGTTTAGTATGCCTATCGTTTTTTTTGGTGTGGCGCGTTGTTGATGGTGTTTTGTTTGAATCCCATAGGACGTTCCGTATCGATTTCATTTGTTCTATTAAATATTCTGTTCACTTGTGTCAACTCAATGTCAAATTTGTCAAGCAAAAATGAGAATAACGATAAACCACTAATTTTACCGTTTGAAAGTGCATATGGTGAAATATGGTCCAAACGGCGCCAGACCGGTGCACAAGTAAAACCGGTGCACAAGTACGGCCTGTGCACAAGTTATAAGAGCGGTGCACAAGTACGCCCGGTGCCCAAGTAAAGTGCCCGTACTTGGGCACCGGGCGAGGCATTTACTTGGGCACCGGGTGGCTGTTTTACTTGTGCATACATGGGCATTGCTTGGGCGGCACTTGTGCACCTTGCGTCACGCCGGTTTTACTTGAGCATCCAAAATTTGCTCACCCCATTCGCTCATCTTCCTCCCCGCAGCAGCCCGGACACTCTTGCGATGGCACTGCGCCAAGCACCCGCGATGGCACTGTGCCAAACATGCGCGATGGCACTGCGCCAAACACATGCGATGGCACTGCGCCAAGCCCCGTAACACATCGCAATCGGCGGACGCTGGCTGGCACGCGGCACTGGCAAAGGGGCGGCCAAATTTCAGAGTCACTTTGATGGGCGGCTGGTCAAAGGACATCAAAGGGATTCAAGTTGTGTTTTGTGGGGGTTTTTCAATGTTTTTTTTGTGTTCATGTGAAGTACAGGTGCATTTTTATGAATTTCTTTGATGTAAATGATACATTCAGCAAATTTCACCCCAATGTGAAACTTTTAGAATTTTGCCCCATTTAAAATGATTTGCTTTCCCGCATCTTATTTGTTGCTTTGATTGCTGGCACCCTTCCAATAATTGGTTCACAGATAAATAGGTAATTACGTAATTACAAGTCCCAATACCAGCACAAAAATTGGTTGATAAATACATAATGATAGATACACAACTACTCCCCCCCAAATTGCTGTGCAAATTTAAGTATATAATTGCACGCCGCATGCAATTCACATGCACATTTGGCACTTTTGGCTGTCATTAAATGTGCACGCGTGCGCGGTGCCCCCCCCCACGCGCGGTGTGCGCTGCCGCGGCTACGCAGCACACCACGATTATGTGGTATAAAAATGCCCCGCAGGTCCACATTTCTTATCATTCGCATTTTATCTTCATCTATGTGAATTGCATGCGGCGTGCAATTATATACTTAAATTTGCACAGCAATTTGGGGGGGGGGAGTAGTTGTGTATCTATCATTATGTGGTTTGGTCGGGATTTGACGCAGGGCAGTCTGACGCGTGCTGATCCACCGCGTGCCCTTTTGTTGCAGTATCAGTATGACTTCGGGTCTGCTTGTCGGAATTCAACACGTCTTAAGTTCAGTTTGCCCGGCTATGATTTGCATGTGGGGCAGTGAGATGTGTAAAAAATTCGGTCTCTGGTAGATAATCCCTATATATTTGTATCAATAAAAGAATATGCCGCGGTGCGTTGAGTGTACAGGAATTGTGCAATGCCAATAATTTGTGATTAAAAACTTATCTAATCTGGAAAATGAAAATATCAAATCAAAAATCGACCCAAATCAACAATCAAAAAGGCTGATGAAAATAACATTTCATATTTTGACAGTTATGGCATGTAACATTTGACAAATTGACATTTAGAATGCTTCACATTTTGGCATATAATGTTTTTTTACAGTTCACATTTTGACAGATAATGTTTTTACAGTTCACATTTTGTCATTTCACATTTCCACATTATTTACAAGGTCTATTTACATAATTTAAAATTACATGGCATACTCAATAAATTCACGGGTGACACAACACATTTGTATATGAGACAAAAAAAGTCAAAAACGCACATGCGCAAACAATCACCAAGCCATACATCCTCAAAGACTAATCGCTTCCGAGACAAAATAATACTGCGACGAATGAGCACGCGATCTAAGTACACTGCGCGATACCTGACGCGGTGTACTGGGAGCAAACCCATTATGTATTTATCAACCAATTTTTGTGGTGGGATTGGGACTTGTAATTACGTAATTACCTATTTATCTGTGAACCAATTATTGGAAGGGTGCCAGCAATCAAAGCGACAAATAAGATGTGGGAAAGCAAATCATTTTAAATGGGGCGAAATTCTAAAAGTTTCACATTGGGGCGAAATTTGCTGAATGTATCATTTACATCAAAGAAATTCATAAAAATGCACCTGTACTTCACATGAACACAAAAAAACATTGAAAACCCCCCACAAAACACAACTTGAATCCCTTTGATGTCCTTTGACCAGCCGCCCGCCGAAGTGACTCTGAAATTTGGCCGCCCCTTTGCCAGTGCCGCGTGCCAGCCAGCGTCCGCCGATTGCGATGTGTTACGGGGGCTTGGCGCAGTGCCATCGCATGTGTTTGGCGCAGTGCCATCGCGCATGTTTGGCACAGTGCCATCGCGGGTGCTTGGCGCAGTGCCATCGCGAGAGTGTCCGGGCTGCTGCGGGGAGGAAGATGAGCGAATGGGGTGAGCAAATTTTGGATGCTCAAGTAAAACCGGCGTGACGCAAGGTGCACAAGTGCTGCCCAAGCAATGCACATGTATGCACAAGTAAAACAGTCACCCGGTGCCCAAGTAAATGCCTCGCCCGGTGCCCAAGTACGGGCACTTTACTTGGGCACCGGGCGTACTTGTGCACCGCTCTTATAACCTGTGCACCGGCCGTACTTGTGCACCGGTTTTACTTGTGCACCGACCCACGCCCGTCCAAACGATGCGTATACATCGGTCTCGACAAAATGTCGTGACTTTCCGGTATCGGTATCCGTCTCCACGCATGGTTTCGGTATCGGTAAATAAAAAAGGTATCGATCTCGACAACCCTCTCTCGATATAGATTCGGTTCTCGAAAAGCTAGTTTGGCTTGAAAAGTCATTGCAAAGCTGTTTGCAATCTCATTGTCTACGTACAGGTAAATTTCATTCCGTGAAGGGTTGGATATGGCGACGTACGGTCGTGTTTTTTGGGATTTTTCGACTTGTTTATTGCTGAAGGATTTTGAAGGACTGTTTTTGTTGTGAATCCTTTTGCCTACAGCTTTTTGAATTTATTTCTCTCGCGTGATATAGCTTTTATATGGCTCGGGTAGGACCTAGGGTTCAAACGGGACCAGTTTTTCGGACCGGGACCGGGACCGGGACCAGAAATTTTCTAATGTCGGGACCGGGACTGGCTTTTTTCAATTGTCGGGACCGGGACCGGGACTGGGGGGTCTGGACCGGGACTGGGATTTGCCGAACCAGGTACCGGCACCGCGGTATTGTTTGAACCTTATTGGTATGTAATATCCAGCCAATGTTGTTCCACACACCTCCACTGTGTGAAGGACCACTCTCAATGTATTAGCCTTTTCTTATAACATTATTCAAGCAGTATTCCATTGCCATCTTCACTTGAAGTTGTGAATATATGATGAAACGCAATGTACGCAGGATTTTTTTGGGAGGGGGCGGCGCCAGTTGTAGGTGCCAACGCCATGGCAGTATTAGCGCTGGCGTTGGCGCCAACGTGTACAATATAGGTATCTTTATATACCTATATTTCGTACTAGAAACATGTTGGGGACCTTTCTAACGTTGTCACATTATGGAAAAATACATAGTAATCATTGGCTGGGTATTTGCGCGCTTGCGCGCAAAAAATTTTTAGATGTTCCTACAAAATCGCTTTAGAAAAGTGCCATTCCTCGCAAATTTTTTTGAAAAATCCGTTTTTTCCATCCCTTGTCGGGACCGCTATAAAATTCCGGGACCGGGACCGGGACTGGGTGGTCGGGACCGGGACCAGGACCGGGACTGGCTTTTTTTAAATGTCGGGACCGGGACCGGGACTGGGGTGTCGGGACCGGGACCGGGACCGCCCCAGTCCCGACTTTTTGCCGAACCATGTACCGGGACCGCGGTCCCGTTTGAACCCTAGTAGGACCTACAGCATATAGGGTTCAAATAGGAATGACTTTTCGGGATGAGGATTGGGGTTTCGTGATCGGGATTCGTTTTTTTAGATTTTGTGTTTCGAGATCGGGATCCGGTTTTTTAGATTTCGGGATATGGATTTGGGCGTAGTTCTGATATTAAAAGTTTTTCTTTTATTTGCCACAATAATTGTTTAAAAATACACCTGGTTGCAACAAAAGCGGCATAAATTGGACACTGGTTTTTCAAAAAGTCATTTTTTCAACTTTTTTCAATCATTTCCACTAATTTTACTGGGATCGGCATTGAGGTTTCGGGATCGGGACTGCCAAATCCCGAAACTTTGCGGGATTCGGGTCGGATTCCCGTTTGAACCCCTACGGGATCATATTCAATCAAGTCTAGTAGAATGTAAGTAGGTAAATAGATAATGTGTCTTCCAGTCCCATCACCCGTCACTGTGCTTTTTTCTCTCCTTCGCTAGGTGCAGCATTAGTTTCTGGGATACTTTGCTGCGGCGCCATTATTTCCGTGGCGCCGCCGCCGCGGGTGTGTGCGCTGGCGCCAGGCTTTTCTGTGGCGCCACTCTGCTTGGCACTTGATGGTGTGTACTGAGAGGTGAAATTGGTGGCTGGGGGTAGGGTTGGGAATTTCAAAATTTGCGGTTCCGGTTCTCGGTTCTAAAAAATTTCGGTTCGGTTCTCGGTTCCTCAAAATTTTCGGTTCCGGTTCTCGGTTCGGTTCTTAAGTTCGGTTCCGGTTCGGTTCTTTCGGTCCCAAATTGTCAAAAATTTCGGTTCCAGGTAATGAAAAAGTCGGGTATCGGGTAATGAAAAAATCGGGAATAAGAAAATAAAAAGCTGAACAAAGGAAAAACAACATAAAACAACCACCCCCTAAAATTTTGCCCCTGTAGTGGCGGAATGGTGTCATGGCGCTCGCGCCATTCATAGGCACCATGCCATGGCACCATTGGCATTGGTGTAGGTGCCCAAGATGGCCAAAACTCAGTGCGCATGTAAACCCAGTGCACATGTAGACCCCTTGTTTCGGGGGCCAGGTACAGATCCAGGATTTTTGAGCATGGTGTCTGTTTGTTTACTGAGCCTGGTGTACGGGAGGGCAGGGATGTATCCAGGATTTTGGAGCGGGGGGGGGCTGTTTGCTTACGGAGCCTCGCGAACGGGGGGCTCAGCCCCCCCCCTAAAATTTTTCCATACTGAGTGAAGAAATGGCGCTAGGCACTAGCGCCATTTGTAGGCGTCACGCCATGGCGCCATTGGCATTGGCGCTAGTGCCAAAAACTGACATATTTGTAGGTAAATAAACATACAATACACAGCGACAGGCAAAAAATTGAGGTTTTGACATTGATTTGCATTTACGGGAAGTATCTAGAGAAAGTGCCTTGTGGTGGTGGGAAATTGTAGTGAAAGTGTCATTTTCCTGGACTTTTCTGGTTCACCCTAGGAATGTGTATATGTATTTTACATACATATACACATTTGAGGCGGGATCATGAACACATGAGGCTGCATGACCGGTGAGATGAAATCACCGGTCGCGTGAAGCAAGAATTGCGCGCTTGCGCGCAAAATTTTTACAAATCAGCCTAAAAATTGATGCAGGAAGTTACATTTTCATGCATCTTCCTACTCTCACACAGAAAGGGGGGGGGGGTGGCCGCCGATTATTGTATAAAATTTCGGTTCTTTCGGTTCTTTAGTTCGGTTCCGGGTCTAAGTGCCGGTTCTCGGTTCCGGTTCGGATATTTTTTTCGGTTCCGGTTCTCGGTTCTCGGTTCCAAAATTGTGCTCGGTTCTCGGTTCGGTTCGGTTCGGTCCGGTTCGGTTCCCCAACCCTAGCTGGGGGTGACTTGGTGCTGAAAGTATTTCTAAAGAAATACCCCCCCCCCCCGATTAAGCCCACCCTCAAAATTTGCACGTGAAAAAATGCCCTCTGGGTATTTCGAGGAAATACGGTATGCAGTTACTGGGTCTCAAATTGCAGTTGCCAAACCAATTGAACGGTTAGAGTGCGCTGAAGTTAAGAGCCTTTTGTCAATTGCATTGGCTAACTACGTACAAAACATTTCTACCGAGTATTATCATTTTCATTCAATCAGATTATCTACCTATATTTCCTAAGTGCCGCATGGTATTTTCCGCAAGATTTGTTTCAAATAGAAGCCAATTTTTTTTAGATCTGTTAAGAAATTATTATGATTGGTTGAGTCTTTTGACATGTCATTTTTTCCGTCGTTCGTGGGTCGGGTTCCAGGAAAAGTGCATACAGACCTTGGAATTTTCCAACAATTAGAATTTTTTTACATTTCCGGTTTCTATTATGTTCTTTTTAGCTATTCACCACAGACATATGTGTCTGCTTGAGGTATCGTATTTGCTCGAATAATTCCCCTGGTGAATTGCTTTTTTGTCGGACTTTTTTGATTTTAATTTAGGGCTATTTGAAGGGGCTATTTAGATTTGAATTTAGAGCTATTTGAAGTGAGAATTATATTATTATTAGAGTTTTTCAAGAGGAATTATTCTTTCATCAAAATTCTCACGCATGTTTCTATCGCTCAATATGTATCAACAGAATAACATGCCGGTTTTGTTCAAATCGAGCATCATAAATTGATCATATACCTTGAAGAAGTTATTTTTCCTCACACATATTGCAGGGGGAATTATTCGAGCAAATACGGTAGACATTCGTTCACCCCAAACAGGAGTGTCACAAAACTGAACCAAATAGCTGCCAGCACTAGCGAATGAGCCATACACCCTTGAGCCCATTGCAGCCATTTTATCGCCAGGGGCGCGAACCATTTGCATGATGTACAGCTTGAATTCGCCCAATCGGATGTAGAAAATGCATCCTATGGCAACCAGCGCGAGGCCGAATAGACTGGGGGCAGTCCCGGGCCCTGTCAAATGTCAAATGTCATGCAAAGTGTCAAAAGTCATGGTATATGCCCTGCAAAATGGCAACTCTGTTGCCATTTTGTAGGGAATTTTGCATGACTTTAGACACTTTGCATGACATTTGACATTTTACAGGGTCTCGGACTGGCACCTGTTCAGTATTGCCTGCAAATTTGACGATTGTTTAGTAGAGTTTTTGTCCGGTCTAGTAATTTTTTACGCGCCTAATTTTAATACCCATGCCGCTTTTCTGGACAAAAAGTTCGGGGGTCTAGTATGACTAGGGTTCAAACGATATATCGTATCGGATATCGACCATTTTTTCATATCGAATATCGCATATCGATATCGAAAATTTTGAAAAAATTTTGAAAAAATATCGATATCGAAAATTTTGAAAAAATATCGAATATCGACCATTTTTTCGATATATCGAACCTGTATTGTGTCCCCAAATTTACTTTTCAGATTCATTTTGAGATGTTTATGGTTGATCTGATGTGCTTATAGTATTGTATTTGATGAGTAAAAGTACAGTATTTATAATGTCATTGTTGTTGGAGTGCTAAATTTGAAGCCAGAAAACGCTGATATACTTTTTTTTGCAACATGCCCTTAAGCAATTAGGTTATAAGGATGAACTGTAATATCTACCAATTGTTATTTGTCTGATACACTTTGATTCATCATGTTTTTCTTCTATTTTCTACCATTGAGTGATGTAAAGCTTGTGAAAAACACTTGTACCATTCACATTTCAGTAAAGAGATGATTAAACATGTGTGCAACCACATGAAAATACAATATGCCACTTGAAATATGCCTTGCTATACCAAACGCATATCGCAATATCGAATATCGAAAATATCGAAATATCGAATATCGATATCGAGGTTCCATATCGATATCGAATATCGAGTTTCAGAAAAAAATATCTAATATCGAATTTCGATATCGAAAATTTTGAAAAAATATCGAATATCGATATCGAAAAGTCATATCGTTTGAACCCTAAGTATGACGCTACCATACTGGCCCCGTTAACTGTAAATAGTATAGAAAAGCAGTGTTGTTTCCCCGACGCAGAAATTGTGTGTCTTATCCGTGAATTGTGTTTCCCCCCCCCCCCCTACAAATAGGCTAGCTTTTTCTCTCGAAAGTTTGCCCTAATTTTGCCCCGTTTTTGGCACCCACGGCAAGATCAATTTAGTCCCAAGCGCCATGTTGGTTTTATCTTAGTCCTCAGTCGCGATTTGAATATTTATCTATCCCATTTTATTGTGATCTGGTGCCAGTTCCGCAAAATGAGAAGTGAGAAGTGAAATGGCAAAGGCGAAGTAAAAGCGCAGAGGCGAAGTGAAATGGCAAGTGAATTGGCAAGTGAAATGGTAGAAGCGAAGAGAAATTTATTTTCATGTTTTTACTTCGCTTTTCCCAATTCACTTGCCGTTTCACTTGGCCTTTGCGGTTTTAGTTCGCATTTGCCATTTCACTTCACACGTCTCATTTTGCGGAACTGCCCCCAGGATTGGAATTAGGGTTCAAACGGGACCAGTTTTTCGGACCGGGACCGGGACCAGAAATTTTCTAATGTCGGGACCGGGACCGGGACTTGGGGGTCGGGACCGGGTCCGGGACCGGGACTGGCTTTTTTCAATTGTCGGGACCGGGACCGGGACTGAGGGGTCGGGACCGGGACTAGGATTTGCCGAACCATGTACCAGCACCGCGGTCTTGTTTGAACCTTGTTGGTACGTAATATCCAGCCAATGTTGTTCCACACACCTCCACTGTGTGAAGGACCACGCTCAATGTATTAGCCTTTTCTTATCACATTATTCAAGTAATGCCCCCCTAAATTTTGGCCCTATAGTTAAGAAATACCGCCATTTGTAGGCGCCAACGCCATGGCAGTAAATATACCTATAAATTTTTCGTACTAGAATCATGTTGGGGACCTTTCTAACGCTGTTATATTACAGAAAAATACATGTAATCATTGGGTGGGTATTTGTGCGCTTGCGCACAAATTTTTTTAGATGTGCCTACCAGGGGTATCTTGAATTTTGACCCTCCGAGTGGTTGGATAGATAGCAAATCGCTCCTCCGGAGGGATAGATAGCTGCAAAAATTTTCTGGGGGGGTTTGGGGGGGGGGGGTTGTGGTGGTTCGATATATAGGCTTTTTCGGGGCATAGAAGGAAGAAAAGGGAGAAAAATCGCTAAAAGTAGGTGTAAAATAGCTCAAAATGGGTATACAAGAGCATATAGTACTTAAAATAGCTGAAAATAGGCAGTTATACGTAGGGTTGGAAAAAAAACGTTTTTTTTTAACTCGATGTTTTTTTAAAAAAAAAACGTTTTTTTTTTAAAAGCTCCCAGATATGACCTAGTGTCAACATATATAGGTATATCAGACACTGGCAATACTCTGTGATGTTAAATATGACCATATAATGGCTGTGGAGCCATGGGATAGCATTATAAGTGGTGATTTGTGTCAAAAATATCCATTTTTCGTCGACATATCGTTCGTATATCGCCTTATAGTCGAATGTTCGTGACTTCAGGTAAAGTTTGGCACGGAATGGTGATCAAACAAGGTTATAAAAGGAGGTTGTTACTTTGGGAGTGAAGTTACACACTGTGGAGGTACATGGAAGCACATTACCTCAATATTATATATTACAGCAACATATGTCACCTTATTCACCCATGGTAGCACATAGAAATGGATGTTTTGATACTAAAAATGCAACAAAACCAATGAAAACAACCACCAATGTCAATTTGTGTGTGAAATTGCGCGCTTGCGCGCAAAAATTTTGCAAAATACCTAGTGCTTAGTACTAAAAATTTCGGCCGATGTTTTTTTTTAAAAAAAAACATTTCGGACGTCATGTTTTTTTTTAAAAAAAAACGTTGTTTTTTTTAAAAAAACGTTTAAAAAAAAACATCGGCCAACCCTAGTTATACGCATGAACCAGTGATTTTGGAGGTGAAAATCTATATATAGGTATGAAAAATAGCGATTTTGAGCGAAAATTAGGGTATAATTTCTGAAAAATCGCTCCAGATAGGTAGATAGCTGGGCGATTTGGGGGGGGGGGGGTTAGGGGGTAGTAGCCCAAAATTTTGCCTCCGGGATAGATAGATAGCTGAGCGGCCTCCGGGATAGATAGATAGCTGGGCGGTTTGGGGGGGGGGGTAACCCCCCCCAACCCCCCCATTCGAGACCCCTGGTGCCTACGTAATCTTTAGAAAAGTGCCATTTCTGGCAAATTTTTTGAAAAGGTCATAAACAATATGTTATTCTTCATCCATTGTTGGGACCACTACAAAATTCCCGGACCGGGACCGGGACCGGGACTGGGTGGTCCGGACCGGGACCGGGACTGGCTTTTTGAATTGTCGGGACCGGGACCGCCCCAGTCCCGACTTTTTGCCGAACCATGTACCGGGACCGCGGTCCCGTTTGAACCCTAATTGGAATCACGTTCTAACAATATGTTTTTACCAGGAAAAGCACTAGGAAGTCTCGCTGCATTTTTGCAATTGTCCCGGCCGTCTGTCCTTCCATTTGTGCACTTAATCAAAATCAAATAAGTATTTTAAGTATCGTCTTTTGCGGTATTTATGTAGTGATAATGTTGATTTATTTATCTCGGGTCTCTAACGGATTTTTATCGAGATTTAGTGGATCTGTAGCGGATAGTGCACTTTACAGACGGTTAGCGCTTGCACGTTTTACACCGGCAGCATATTTAGTTGTTAAACTGCATTTACATTTACTCGAAAAATACATTTATACTTGAATACTGAGTAAATACAATCACACTACCCCTTAAAAAGTACCTGTACTCACCTACTCGCATACATTGAAAAAGCACCAGAGTACAGAAAATGTATTTCAGAAATTTCAATAAGCGAGATAAAGTGTCTACACTGTTATGAATTTACACAGGATTGAATATCGCAATGCACCAGTGCCTCTCCATTACATATGGAGGGACGGCGAATCAATAGACAGACACTTAGTCATTTATTGGAATGTTGTTCGAATTTCAATTTCGAACACGATTTCAATTTCTACAAGTACATTTTTCTAGCATCAGATCCATCACATTTTCAGTTTGCAGTTTTCAGTCTCTATATCTGCTTGACATGTCCCATAGGCCGTGCCTTTGTCATCTTGCTGTAATTTGTATTGACAGTGTAAATATTACTTCACATTTTTTAGTGTGGGCAGCCCCAGGGGGGCAAATCGGCCAGCTATCTGTCTATACTGGTGGCCGGCCAGCTATATATCTACTCTGAGACAAAAATTTTGGCTATCTATCCCCCAAATCGCTCAGCGATCCATTTTGAGCGATTTTCCCCGAATTTTCACCCAAAATTGCTAATTTTTGCTTTATTTTGACAATTTTGCTGTCAAAATTGTTTTTTTTTCTTGGCCATATACATAGTTATATGCCTGTGATTAGCTATTTTTTACCTATTATGGCGATTTCTAACTTATTTTAGCGATCTTTTCCTCTTTTTGCTTTCTATACCTTGAAAAAGCCTGTATATTTGCCCCCCCCCTCAGCCGCCAGATATTTTCAGCTATCTATCCCTCCGGGGGAACGATTTGCTAGATTAATATTTATTTATGAAGCCCCCACGGGGGTCAAAATATGGGTGACCCAGGGGTTCAGTATGATGGTTGGGAGGGGGGGGGTTACCTAGAACAGGTCCAAATCCACTAAATCTGCAGTCACCCCCAGCCGCATGTGCTTGGGCTAGGCTTCTGGAACACGCCAAGCATTCACAATAAGTAATCGCTTTCTAGCTGCTCCATCCCGAATCACTGCGCCTTTTTCTCCGAATTACTCTGCGCCGCACTGGCGCCTGCACTTTTCTGCGGTGCCACTGGCGCTGCATTTGGCGTGGCGCCAACACTCGGTCCAGTGTTGGCGTTGGCGCCAGCGCCAGCTTGCTCTGGACCGCTGGCTGGCTTGCCACTCGGCCACTTTGAGTGATGGTGGTTGTTTATTGTTGTGTGTGGAGTTTAAAAGATATTTACCTACTTCGTTTTGATTCGCAAAGAGATGGTGGCGGTCTCAAGCTATGTAAAGTTAAGTGTCAAGTGTCATGCGAAGTGTCAATTGTAATGGTAAATGCTAAGTGTTAAATCTCATGCAATGTATCAATTGTCATGACAAATGTCAATTGTCAATTGTCATACAAAATGCAGTAAAAAAATCTTCATTTTTGTCTCGATTGACACTTGACATGACATTTGACACTTGACTTCACAGGGCTCGGGACTGCCCCTGCAAGTGAATGCTTTGACTGAAGATAAAAACATCTAAAGCGGTGTTTACAGTAAATTTTGTGACGACGCCGAAATTTTTTTTCAAGTGTCATCTCAATGGAAAGTTCCGTATTTTCGGTGAACTATAGATACTAGGGTTGGCAAGCGATTTTTTTTCCAACCCTAATACATACTATAGGAATATACATGCATGCAAAGTTTCAGGTGATTCCTTCTTGTCGTTTGAAAGTTATAGGCTTTAAAAAAATCGTCAGCATGTAGCATGAAACCGCCAAATCAGTCATGCAAGGTTCTCTCGCTTTTGTATCTTCCCGTTCCCATCCAATGGGTTTCTGCAAGAGAGCTTTACTTCCCTCACTCGATGGGGAGTTTTTTAGGGTAGGGTAGGATTCTTTCATACACACTTTCCTACACAATCAAAAGAATATCTAACCAAATAGCCGCTGGCGCTCGAGAAAGAACCGCGCATTTGAGAACCCACGGCAGTCATTTTTTCGCCCGGCGCGCGTAGAATCGACATGACATACTGCTTAATGTCGTTCAGACGGATGTAAATCATGTAGCCTATGACGGCCAGCGTCAAGTTGAATAGACAGTTTAGTAGCACCTGCGAGGTTGACAATATACCAGAGGCCTCGAATGGGGGGGGGGGTTACCCACCCCCAAACCGCCCAGCTATCTGTCTATCCCAGAGGCCGCTCAGCTATCCATCTATCCCGGAGGCAAAATTTTGGGCTACTACCCCCTAAACCACCCCCCAAATCGCTCAGCTATCTACCTATCTGGAGCGCTTTTTGAGAATATATACTCCAATTTTCACTCAAAATCGCTATTTTTCATACCTTTCATACATTTTTCACCTCCAAAATACCAGTTGTTGTTCCTATTTACCTATTTTCAGCTATTTTTAGTACTACCGTATTTCCTCGAAATACCCCCCCCCCCTCGAAATACCCCCCCCCCCCCTCAAAATGGATACTATGAACTTATAAACCCCCCCTCGAAACCCCCCCCCCCCAAATATAGTGTATAGAGAACGTAAATGACAAAGGCTGCGGTTTGTCATCCCGGCAATGCAGAACACACGTTAAAAACGATGACCCTGTTATGTGAGAACAGTGTTTGTACATCTACACACTTATAAATGTCTTTAGAGTCTTATAAATGGCGATTTTTGTTGCAGTTTTCGACGTCTGCGTACGTTTCAGACGAAATTTTAGTACTGGGATTTCAAAAAATTTCTGGCGAAATAATAAACTCCCCCTCGAAATACCCCCCCTCGTTTAACCCCCCCTCAAAATTCTCACTCTGAAAAAATAAACCCCCCGGGGGTATTTCGAGAAAATACGGTATATGCTCTTGTATACCCAGTTTGAGCTAGTTTACACCTACTTTTAGCGATTTTTCTCCCTTTTCTTCCTTCTACACCCTGAAATAGCCTATATATCGAACCACCACAACCCCCGACCACGAACCCCTCCCCCCAAACCACCCCGCCCCCCAGAAAAATTTTGTTCCAGCTATCTATCTAGCTAAGGCCGCTCAGCTCCAACCACTCGGAGGGTCAAAATTCAAGATACCCCGGCTATATACGATGACAGAATTTCAGCATAATAACGTGGCCAAGTAATCATGGGTTATAATTTTAATTAGGCTTTTCATGGATCCGCCCAGGGGTTTTATATATTTGGCCCCTGCGGTGCTTCAGATAGCTTCTATGGAGGAATACGTAAGATGACTGGAATTTTTTGGGTATGTGGATGGGATTCGCGGGGGTTCAATATAAAAATAGGTTATAGTGTAGACGACAAATAAAAATGTTTTTGGGAAAATAAACATAATGTATGTAAGCACTTATAATTATTGCCCAAAATAGCTGTAAAATGGGCACTTACTTAAAAAGTACATGTACTGTAAAAAGTACACGTGATTTGGACTACTGAAGTCGAAAATTGGCAACAATTGTTGAAAATTAGCGATTTTGGTTGAAAATCGAGGCAAAATTTTTATGACAGGGGGACTGAAATATTTCTCCATCAAAATACTTCGAAAATCAAAAAATTCTCCCTGAATATTTACCACAAACAGTAATAGAAAGTCCCTCTGCATCTTTGCAATTGCTCCAGCTGATTTTTCCATTATCCAACTCTAAAAGTTTTTTTCAGTGGTGTTCTTATTGAGATATTAATAAGTAGTGTCTTTCTGAATGATCTTTACATTTATATAGTGATTTCGCGGGGTCTGCAGAACTTGCGCACTATGTGTATGAATTTGGTTGCTGCAGAGTTGTTACAAGTATTATACTGAACTTGTTTCAAAGTAGACGTAAACGTAAAGTACTGTATTTTTACTCACCCCTGAGTACAGAAAACGTAAAGTAAACTTTTTTACTTTGACACTGCGTAAGAGGTGAGTAAATGTAAATACCAGTATTTTTACTTAGACAGCGTTCACACTGTTAAACTGTGACGACAAAAAATGCGATTTTTCAGCCATTGTTGTGTGATACCTATGAAATATTTTTCATGTGTGATGCCTGAATCGATCATGACTTGATCAGCCCCACTGGCTAAGACAAACATAAAATTGTATATATTGTGTGTTCATGCGCACTAGATCACACTTTTTTCTTGTTGTCGGAGGTAGTCGCTGATTTGTTGTCGCCGACCCCTTTAACGAGGTCGCCGACAACGCCCCTTGAACAAATACAGCGACAGCTAGGGTCCAAACGGGATCCCGATCCCGATCCCGGATCCCGTGAAATTCCGGGATTGACCAGTCCCGATCCCGATCCCGAAACCCCAATCCCGATCCCGATCCCGATCCCGAAATCTAAAAATACCAATCCCGATCCCGAAAATTTTCAAATCCCGATCCCGATCCCGAGAAACTCCCAAGTCCGGGATCCCGATCCCGGAAAAATTAGTGGAAATAATAAAAAGTGAAATAATGACGTTTTTGCATGCAAAAATGTGCAGGCAGACCCCCAGCGTCAATTTTATGCCACTTTTCTGGCATCCAACAGTGTTTTGAGACCTTTATGAACAACTGTGAATGCCAGAAAAATGGCCAAAATCTCTATCCCTAGAACCCAATCCCGATCCCGGAAAAATGCCAATGCCAATCCCGATCCCGTGACCCCAATCCCGGCCAATCCCGATCCCGATCCCGAAATCTCAAAAAAACAATCCCGATCCCGATCCCGATCCCGAAACCCCAATCCCGATCCCGATCCCGAAATCTCAAAAAGTGAATCCCGATCCCGATCCCGAAAAGTCAATCCCGTTTGAACCCTAGCGACAGCCTCCGACAACAAAAAAGTGTGATCTAGTGTGCATGAACACACAATGTACAGGGTGCGGCAATTTAGATCTGCGCTCTAGATTTCGAATAAGTTGTCAGTGGGTAGTCGGATTAACGTTAAATTTCAGGTCAACATTAACAACTAAATAGGAACGAATCCTTGAAAATATGGCTGCGATAGCTCCACTCGTTCTCAAGTTATTCAAGCAAACAGCAATAATTGTCGCTTTACACCCAGCTTGCTTTACAAACAATTACAACAAGCGTCTGCCGATTTCCTTATCGGTAAGGCGGATTAGTGGCGCGCGCGAACGCATTTTGGCATGCCGCTGCCAAAAAGAGATAAAAAAACAAACAGAAAAAAACAATCCCAATTCCGATCCGGGTCCCGAAAGTGGATCCCGTTTGAAACCTATCACGGGGTGGTGATAAAGTGACAATTAAGCGTTTGCATGAATAACATGAGAACGAGTGGAGCTATCGCAGCCATATTTTTAGGGATCCTTTCCTATTTAGTTGTTAATGTTGACCTACAATTTGACGTTTATCCGACCACCCAGTTACAAGCTATTCGAAATCTAGAGCGCAGGTCTAAATTGCCGCACCCTGTCTATAATTTGATGTTTGTCTTAGGCAGTTTGGCTGATCAAGTTATGATCGATTGAGGCTTCACACATGTAAAATATTTCATATGCATCCAACAAAAATGGCCGAAAAATTGCATTTTTTGTCGTCACCGTTTCACAGTGTGAAAGGTGCCTAAGGGAAAATGTAAAAACAAGAATTTTTTCGATTGCGTACCTAGGCAGACGTAAAAATGAGTAAAAGTAAGTGCGAGAGTCATCGCTTTTCCTTATACCGTATTTCCTCGAAATACCCCCCCCCCCCTCGAAATACCCCCCCCTCGTTTGACCCCCCCCCTCTCGAGACCACTATGAAACAATCACCCCCCCCCTCGAAATACCCCCCCAGATCGAGTGTAAAGAGAACGTACATGACAAATACTGCAGTTTGTGTTCTGCGTAGTGCAGAACACACGTTTAAATGTCGGAATCACGTTAGAACAGTGTTTATACCATCTACGTACTAATATTAGTCTACATAACCTTATAAATGGCGGTTTTTGTTGTATTTTTCGACGTCTGCGTACGTTTCAGACGACAATTTCGTACTGGGATTTAAAAAATTTTCTTGTGAAATAATAACCCCCCCCCTCGAAATACCCCCCCCCTCGTTTAACCCCCCCCCTCTCGGGACCACTATGAAACAATCACCCCCCGGGGGGTATTTCGAGGAAATACGGTACTCATTTTTATGTCTTCCTTGGTATAAAGTAGGAAAAAATTACTTTTACGATTTCTCTGAGAAAAATACTGGTATTTATGTTTACCGTTTAAATACTGTTAGGTATTTACTTTTACTTTTACGCAGCGTTAAAGTAAAAAAAAGTTTACGTTATGTTTTCTGTACTCAGGCGTGAGTAAAAATAAAATACTTTATGTTTACGTTTACTTTGTAAAAAGTTCAGTACTTTCAACAACTCTGTATTTCTGGTGGTCGCATTTCTTCGCTTGGTTATTATGTAAGCATAGTTGGCACTTTAAAAGTGATGGGTTCATTTGAGCACTCATCAAACAATACGATCTATCATGCAGTTTACCGGGCAGTGTCAGAAATTTATGCAAACTACCTATTTTAAAGGTACCTTATAGGTAAGTACCTTTAAAAGTACCTTACTGTTTAAACAATAAAAATTTATGCACCGCATAAATACCCTTGGAACAGCACATGAAAAGCTTCACACATCACATTATACTTTCTGACTGGGTGTCCTGCTCACTGGTTGCATGTTTCTTAGCTATGCCAGTTGGGATGTGGACAGCTTTCTGTAAAGCTGCAGTTTGGGTCTTTTTCCTATTTCTCCTGAGAAATATCTGCTTCACCAGAAAGACAATGAGATTTGTGATGGACATGAGGCCGGCGCCGAGCCAGAACTCCAGCACGCCGCCGACGTCTGTGATGAATCGTGTTATGGACACAGTGGGGTAACTTCTGAGTTGTTACAATACTGGGATTTTTGGAAAGCGTAAATGTAAAAGTGAATATTTGTTTTAATTTTGAATATTTATACTAAAATGTGGAATATTTTTGAAATACATAGGAAATTGTCAAAGAAGTGGAAATTTTTAAAAAATTACTGTACTGTTACAGTGACTGTTACAACTGGTTACAAAGTACTGTTACAACATGGCAAAACCACTGCAACAATGATATTGTGCTGTCAAAATCAGCAGCATCTTTTCAAAGTGTCATTTCCCTTGAATTTCAATTGAATGTTTTATCTTTAACTATCAATTCTTAGACCAAGGTAAGAATTTACCCACAATTCAACAGTAGGGGACTAATTTACAAAAAAAATGTACCTATAAAAAAATGTTGAAACAGATTGGTATTGGAATGGTATTTTCTAGTAGATGTTTGAAGATGCATTTTTTCATGCCAAAAATGAGAACATTGAAGCTAATGAAATAATAATAATACTTATAGAATCCTCCTTCGCAATGAAAGATACCTTTACATACAAGTAGTGAGGTAAAGATGTTACAAAGATAAATATTTGCACATACAGATATTTACACAAAGTCTAGAAAAATTACAAATGTTTTTTCCAGTTAGCTGCATGTAGACAAAAAGTATTCCAAAACCATATTATCTACCATCTAATGAGCCACTTTATGATCTTATACATGCCTGTCAAAAAATATCATACTTGCCATCAAACAGCCAGTGAAATGTTGTTTTAAAACGAACCGGCAACCCAGCTGATTGGATCGAAGTTGAATTCCTGCTCAATAAGAAAATATGTCTGTCCAACTGTATAATCCACAGATGCGCTGATTTTGATGGTTTCTTTATCGAGACTACTTCCACTGGTTGCAGATGAAGTGTGCACCAAGATCGTGTGCTCGCATGGCAACAATGAAGAGCAGTTCAATACACATTCATCTCTGGGTCTGTCGGCATCTCTGTTGGTTTTGTGAACAAGACAAGCACAGTTTTGAGGGTGAATTATTCAATGTGAAGCAACCTTTCTGTGTCCAAAAGTTCATCATATTTTGCATTCAAATGTGGAAACATGTCTGTGAATATGATGAATTTATCACTCAGATAGTCATCCTGCGTGCATTGCCTTAAACCACTTTTCTGGTTTCCTTCAATGTCAGTCTCACAATGCAATATCTGCCTGATTTTATCTGTATGACAATTACTGATACATCTAAATTTTGAATGTGCCTGCTCAGGCACATCTGCACAGTCTGACTGCTCGGATTTGACTAGAGAATACTTTTTGTCAACTTGCAATGTCAAATCAACTTTGTCAAGCAGCTTGAACTTTTGATGTGGTTTTAGTACTGGATCAAGGACTTCGAATGGCTCCAGCCACCACCGAGTTTCTGGTGCTGGTTCTGTTGGAGTTAGCTGTAAAGAGTGGAAATTTTTAAGTACCCAAGTAGGGTGTCAACTTTCCGTTTTCCGTTTCTGCTTTCCGCAGGCAAATTTTTTTCCGTTTCCGTTTTCCGGCTGCTGAATTTTTTTTCCGTTTCCGTTTTTCCAGTTCATTTTCCGTTTTCCGGCTAAAATTTCAGTTTTTCCGCCTTTTTTCCGTTTTCCGGCTCAATTGTCTGTTTTTCCAACTTTTTTTCATTTTCTGGCTCAATTCTCTAGTTTCTGTTTCAGCCAAACTGGTGAACATGCATGCAGGTTCTCAATTATGTGAATTGTTTCTATTTCTAGCTTCAAGATTTCTGCAAATTTTTTGATTTCTGGATAAATTTCTGCAATTTTTTTCTGCAAAATTTCAGCAATTTTTTTCCGTTTCCGGCATAATTTCAGCAAATTTTCCCGTTTCCGTTTCCGTTTTCCGGGCTTTCATTTTTCCGTTTTCCGGCAGGTGGAAAAAATGTTCCGTTTCCGTTTTCCGGCAAGTGCAAATTTTTTTCCGTTTCCGTTTCTGTTTTCCGCCAAAAAGTTTTTGTTGACACCCTATACCCAAGTGTGTGCCTTACCCAACCTGCAACTCCCTCAGAAGTGTCCCATTTGGCACTGTAATTTTGAAACATTTGAGTGCTGGGTCATTCACAAGCCACTCCATGTTCTTCTCAGTCAGTTTCTCGATATGTTTTCTTCTACTTCTGATATCTTGCACTACAGATGAAGGTCATTCAGAAAATCATTTACATTAGCCATGCTCCTATTTTTAGTGCTGTGAATTTCACCCTGTTTGTGTAAAATACATTTAAGTATAGTATTGAAGCATTGAAGTTAAGATTTAGTGAAGTTTAAGTGAAGATTTGTTTATCAGGTGACCTTGGCTCTGCTGCAAGGGAGAACACAAAGAAATTGGCGCTTTTCCCAACATTAGGCAAAAGGGCAGTAAAAAAAAATTCAAGCTCAGTAAAGTCGGCGGACATTTCACCCTACAAAATCGGAGAGTTAGAATTCGCTCGCGAATAGAGCGAACAACGAAACTTGGGTCCCACCCGGACGCTCGGAATTGAAAACGAAAAAAATATTAAAAGAGAAATGGACGCTTCGCGGTGTCCGTGCGTGCACGCCGCCCGTTTCAACGTTTCGTATCAACGTTGTCCGTTTGAAGCGAAAAAAATTTGACTGTTTAAATGACCCTTTTACCGTTTTTGTTAATTTTTCATTCGTTGGCTCCGTTCCAATGGAAGAGTCCCCATATGAGAACTTGGCAGCCAGCCAAAATTGCGAAATCCGCTATAAATGTGAATAAAAAAGGCTAACACTAACTATATCACCATGTAAATAAACAAACATAGCGATTATAAAGGTGGAAATTGGCAAAGTGGAGCAACTTTTAACGATTTTTAGCTAACTTTGACTTTTCACTCGCATTTGTATAATACGCAACTGGAAACTGGGATAAGAGCCAAGTTTTCATACGTGACCCGATCTATTCCAATCATAAAAATATTGTGTCACAATAATGACGACATGCACTCTCCACTGGAGAGATTGACGCAAATGTTTGTAGGGCGATACGTCTGCCGACTTTAAGTCTCTGCCAAACACAGTCCTAGTGCCACTTAGGGTTAGGAACCCGACCCGACCCGACCCGACCCGAACCCAATACCGGCACACCTTTTGGAACTGAAACCCAATACCTGAACCCGACCTCAATACCTGAACCCGCACTCAATACCCAAAAATACCCACAGAAATTTCAAGTGGCTCGGATGGCTGCCAGATATCTGAGTGCACTTGATTCACTGGTTTACTGAGGTAGACAGTCTGACTGGGTGCACTGTCAGGCACAGTGTGAGAGCACGATAGAAAAAGTTGTTTGCTCAACTGCAGAATGTCCACACAGTTGAGTTTCCAACTGTTTTTTTTATCAGACAATGAGAATTGATATTCTGAGTGTGCCAACAGTTACACCTTATTGTGAATGCCACTGGAATACTGCCACCATAAACTTAGATGTTCCAAGCATTATTGATGAAGTCTTTGGTGGGTTTAGTCAATTAAGCTCAATTGCTACAATTGGAAATGATTACTAAGAATCATTGAAACATATTTCTTTTGGGTTCACAGTGCAATGACTTTGGCAGTTATTACCCAAGCAAGTTGAGGTAACACTGTAAGCCAATCTGAATCCACCAAACTTATGTTTCACTATTTTTAGGGGCCTCAGCCACCATGATGTGATGGTATCCCACAACAAATGGAGTTATGTTTTACATCAAAATTGAATGGTCATCTTTTTCCTTGAGCAAGATGATTTTTGAAAACTGTTGTGTCTCCATGTGTATTTGCATTTAGCTATACACCTTGTGATAGACGCTGTGTTTTTGTTGTTCAATCCAATATCTGACAATTCTATTACCTGATACCCGACAATTCTATTACCCGATACCCAACATTTTGACCTGAAAACCCAACCCGATACCTGACCTCAATACCCAAACCCGAACCCGATACCTGCAAAATTTTTGGAACCAATATCCGATACCCAACCCTAAATTTTTAGGACCCGATACCTGAACCCGAAAATTTTGAAATTCCCAACCCTAGCTGCCACTCCCAGACCCTGTAAAGTGTCAAAGCCCCTGTAAAATGTCATGTGTCATGTAACAGACTTTGTAAAATGTCATGTCTCAAATGTCTCAAGTGTCAAATGTCATGTAAAAGACCGTGTAAAGTGTTGTGTATCAAATCTTATTTTATTGTATCCAAATATTTTGTTTTGTATTCAAATCTTACTTTTTGACATACGATTTGGTTACAAAAACATAATATTTGGATATCATAAAATAAGATTTGGATACACATGACACTTTACAGGGTCTTTTACATGACATATGCAATTTTATAGTGTCTTTGACACTTTACAAGGTCATTTACAGGGTCTGGGAGTGCCTCCTGTGTGTACTCAACTTTATTTGAGGACTCAATAGCACCTAGGGTGTCAAATTTCCATTTCCGTTTTCTGTTTCCGCCTTTCTGCAGGAAAATTTTTTACCTTTCCGTTTTCCATTTTCCGGCAGCCGAAAAAATTTTACCTTTCCGTTTTCCGTTTTCCGGCAGCCAAAATTTTTTTTCCCTTTCCGTTTTCCGTTTTCCGGCAGCTGAAAATTGTTTACCTTACATTTTCTGGCAGCTGAAAATTTTTTTACCTTTCCGTTTCCGTTGTTCCGGCCCATTTTTCCGTTTTCTGGCTGAAAAATTTTTACCTTTCTGTTTCCATTTTTCCAGGCCATTTTTCCATTTTCTGGCTCGATTTTCAGTTTTCTAGCATTTTTCCATTGTTTTTCCAATCTGTATTTATCTTTTTCCACTATGGTGTTTTTAACTACCAGGTTCTTCTGTCATTCACTATTTTTATCTGTATCCAAATCTGTAAAAAACACAAAGTAATTTTGGACACATACTTTGCAGTCTGCTGAGTATACTTTTTAGAGTTCAGTTACATCAAAGTTCACTTTTGCTAAATTCTTATTGTTGTTGTAGTGTATTTTTGCTGCCTTTTGATGATTTTTTGTTGGTTCAGTTAAGCTTGAACTACAAGTGAAGTTACTGGCATGATCCATAGTTGCAGAATGTACAGCTACCACAATCAAAGCCAAACAGGCAAACCTGCATGCAGGTTTTCCTTCTGCAAATTTGTCTATTACCGTGCAAATTCCACGCTATTTTTTTCCGTTTCCATGAAAATTTCGCTTTCCGTTTTCCATTTTCCAGCATTTCATTTTTCTGTTTTCCGTTTTCCAGCCGACAATTTTTTTGTTACCTTTCCGTTTTCCGTTTTCCGCTGAGTGAAATTTTTTTACCTTTCCATCTTCCGTTTTCCGGCAGAAATTTTTTTTACCTTTCCGTTTTCCGTAAAGTGAAAATTTTTACCTTTCCGTTTTCCGTCTTCCGTAAAAAAATTGTTTTGACACCCTAGTAGCACCTATACTCTATTTTGTTCCTAACCCTATATGATACTTTCCCGAAATGAATGGTGCATGTGGGTGTTTTTCTGAATGACCGATGTACAATTTGCATCGTGTGAAACCTTTTCATTCCAAACATGTCTTCAGTGTGAGAAAAAAATACACTGTTGGAGATGTGAATTATTTGTGAAAGTGATAGATTGGTTTGATCAAGCTCATTTGCGAAATACTTTAGGGATCTGCCCGCAGGTACATACCAGTCCCAAATGTGGGATTGTATTGGATTTGTAAAAATGTATACTGCACGACACATTTTTCCATTGATGATGCTTTCGCCTGCAACTCGAATTTTACTACAATTTTTATTTTTTATATTTTTTTCCATTTTATTTTATTTTATTCATCAATTTTCCATTTTATGTTAATTTTATGTTTTTCTGAGATTTTGCCAACCGCGCTTATGGTTATAAGTAAATAAAATTGCTTTACATTTTCTGTAGTTGGGCGGTGAGTAAAAAATAAATACTTCACGACACGTTGACATATACTTTTACAAAAAAGTTTTGTACTCTTAACAACTCTTGTCACAACCAACACCATATCAGTGTTGTTAAAAGTACTGAACTTTTTTCAAAGTAAAGGTAAACATAAAATACTTTATTTTATTACCCCTGCCCTGAGTATAAAAAAATGTAAATAAAATTTTTTTCTTTTATGCTGTGTAAAAGGTGAGTAAATGTAAACACCAGTATTTTAGTCAGGGAAAATGGTAAAAACAAGTATTGTTTTCGATTTTGTATTCAGCAAGACCTAAAAACGAGTAAGAGTAAAGCAACTGCCAACGTTTTCCATTTTCTGGCAGCAGAAAAAAATTTACCTTTCCGTTTCTTTTCTTGCATCTGAAAACTATTTTACCTTTCCGTCTTTCCAGCCCATTTTTCTGCTTTATGTTGTCCATTTCCGTCTTTCCGTGGGAAATTTTTCTACCTTTTTGCTTTCCGTGTTCCAGCAGCTGAAACTTTTTTACCTTTGTTTTCTGTTTTCCGGCAGCCAAAATTTTTTACCTTTCCGTTTTCCGTTTTCTGCCAGATGGAAAAAATTTACCTTTCCGTTTTCCATTTTCCAAAAAATTTTTGACACCCTTGAGAGTTCAGAAAAAAACTAGCGAAATAATACCCCCCTGTCAAAATACACCCTCCATCGCTTTACAGGCAGAAAAAATCACCAAGGGCAAAATAAATTGTGCAGTATAAATCGTAACCAGCCATGCCGGATGTTGATCAGGATTGTCCGGCGCAAGACCATTTTTGTACATTGTCCGTATGTGATCTTCTATGTACTCCATTTTCACCAGGAAATCTGCCAGCTGAAATGGTCTGGTGGTTTCCTTGAATGTTTTGTGTACACTACTGGGAAAAAGCCTTTATGCTCCTGAATGGAAAAAAAAATTTTGTTCTCTGGAGTTGTTAAAAGTACTGAACTTTTTGAAAGTAAACATAAATGTAAAGTATTTATTTTTTACTCACAGGTGAGTACAGAAAACGTTAAGTATTTATTTTTCACTTTTACCCATGAGTAAATGTGAGTAAATTACTTCTGCCCAAGGAAAATGTAAAAGTGTGTATTTTTGGAAAATTTTGCCCCAATTATCACTCAAAATCACTAATTTTCTAACTTTTTCGCCGTCAGGTTCACTAGTAAACGTGTTTTTGCCTATTGTTATTCTATTTTGGATACTTTGTCCCTATTTTTAGTTTCTCTTTTTTCATTTATGCCTTGAAAAACCCTATTGCAGTATTTGTTTGATAGTAAAACGATCAAATACTACACTATAAAAAATAACTCGCCCCTCTGATCGCTGCCGCAAATGCATCGTGTCCAGGATTGGTTTTAGTAAAACTCTTTTTACTAAAAATGTATTTTTTAACTCAAAATTGTATTTTATTTTGAATTTATTCATGTTTAATGTTATCTTATTTTAATCCAAAATAAGAATAAGAATATAAAATGAAACATTTCACAAAAAAAATTTACACTTATTTTATGATAATTTTATAAAAACAAAAACGCCAAATGCATGAAAGGGAAAAATGGAGAAAAAGCTAAAAAAAGAAACCTCGAAGTCCAACATGCTGCGCATCTGCGCGATGATATTGGACTGATTTGTCGAAAAACATTTATTGATTGTATCGTGCTGTTGTTGCAGCTGTGTCCACAATTTGTCATAATATTCCACTTGAATATTTGCTTTGCAATTGTCATCGAGTAGGCGAACGCCCCTCAAAACAGTTTCCAAGGTATTTTCCAAACGTCCTTTGAAAAGAGTCATCCTTTTCCTGAAATATTATTGTTACAAAAAATGTTTGTAGTATTTATGGATGTTTGTAAATATGTAACAAATGTGTAAGTGCCAAATTTCCTCGAAATACTCCAACCCCCTTGAATTACCCCCAGGTCTGAGCGAGCTGAGGAAAAGTACCACTCTCGAAATACGCCCCTCGAAATACCCCCCTCGAAATACCCCCCCCCCTCGAAATACCCCCCCCCCTCGAAATACCCCCCCCCCTCGAAATACCCCATCTGGAATGATTTACATGTATGCAACGCACAGGATATATTTATTGTGACCACACAAGCTAGTTTTCAATGTTCCCAATTGAAAACTCAACGGCGACACGTCGCCGAACAGGTTTCAAAAAAAGTAAATTTGCATTTTGAGTTTTCAAAAATGGTAATGACATGTGATTAATGGTTTCGACAAGTCACATTTTTGGTCTACATTTTGACTTTGGTAACCCTTTTTGAAAACTGTATGGCAACGCATCGCTGCCTCGCGTCACCAACGTCACTGTACGCGTTGCCATTAAGTTTTCAAAAATGTTTATTTTGGTTTTCAATTTGTGTTTTCAAAGGTGAAAACTGGCGATGCATGGCAACACGTTGCCTATGTCATCATTTTTCAAAACTGTTTACCAATGTTGAATAGTGCCAGGGTCACCAAAACGTTGCCAAATGTGTTGCCGGCGACCTGATGGCAACATGAGTTTTCAACAGCTCGCCATATTGCTAAAAATTACTTTAAAATACACTGGGTGGTCACAGACAGTTCAAATTTTGAGGTCTTATACAGAATTTTTTCTCTATCTAATGGTGGCAAACACGACATGTGAAAATGGTCACAACTTGTTTTATTAAATAAAATATTTTTTTAAATTTTTTCCCCTGTTGTTGCTGTTGTTGTTGCTCTTGATGCACAATACCTGGGCAACTCAATAGCAAGCTGTATATGCTAAAAAGATGTCCCACAAAAAATGTTTTGTAAAAAGTTTGAAAACCTGAAATCAGTGCTGGCTAACAACATTTACTGGATGTCTGGACCCTGAGAGAACAAATCCTCGGCTGGATGAAGACTTATGAGGGATTTTTGTCTGTTTTCAGTTTTGCTATTTGAGTTTTCATCTTTCTTAGTATTCTTGCCAAAACTGTTTTCATTGTTGGGTGCAAGAATTGAATACAATTCAATTGTTCCCATTCTTTTTGTTTTGCATCCTAAAAAATAGCTGTTTGTAATGGGTGCATGTACAGTAAAACAATCTTAAAAATTGTTCCGTGTGACATACATTTTTATTTTGTACTTCTTCATTGCTCATTTCCACAAAACCAAATGAAAGAGAAAAAAAATTACACATATTTGCTGGAGGGATAGTATCTCAAATGAAATATAGAATTTTTTTTGAAAGTAACATAAAGCAAAATTTTTTCAATGTATGTGATCACTAAAAATCACCAAAATGTACCAAAAAATACAGTATAATTTTCTCCATCACATGCCATTTATTGCTTGTCATACAATTGCATACATATTCCACAAAAAAAAATTATTTTGTCTCCAGCATTTTTTTGATGTATTCAATACTGTATTCATAATGTGAAAACTGCCAAAAAAATAAAGATGGTGGCCATTTTAGGCGATTATAACAGTGTATAAAACTATTTTGAAAACTAAAAAATGAGTTATCAACAAGTAACCGTGAAAACTAGATTGTGTGGCGCCATTGCTGCCAGTTTGCATCACAGCTACACATACCTACCGCATTTCCTCAAAATATCCCCACTCGAAATACCCCCTTGAAATACCTCCCTCAAAGTGGCCACGGTTTGTGATCGGGAAATGCAGAACACACGTTAAAAACAGTGGCTGTGTTATATTAGAACAGAGGCCAGTCCTGCAAGTTGACAAGTACTTTACTGACTTGGTTTTAATATCAGAGCATCAATTTCAGATTTAACGCCTATTTGAATGCTTTGCATGTTATCACCGTCATTTGTGATTCATTTTTTGTGTTTTGGCACACTCCCAACATAATCTCTAACTGTCGTTCTTTTGGAGGTACTGCTCTATTGTTTTTATGAGTGTAACAATGTGCCAAAACATGCCGTTCTATTGGAAGTGCTGTTCTATTGGAGGTATGCCGTTCTAACAGAAGAAATACCCTGACCGAACGTCACTCAGTCATAGGTTTCAACGTGTGCTCTGCATCATACACATCACAAACTTCGGTATTTGTCATGTACATTCTCTTTAAACTCAAATTCTGTAGGGGTATTTCAAAGGGAGGTTGGTGTTATTTCAAAGGGGGTCGGTGTTATTTCAAGGGGGGTTAATTCGAGGTAATAAGGTGAATACAATATTTATCACCCAAAATAATGCCAACCCCTCACCTGAGTTGGGATGAACTTTCATTATCTATTCTTTCACTCGCCTCATAGATATGGGGGCAGTCCCATACCCTGTGAAGTGTAATCTAAAGTGTCAAATGTCATGATAACAAGATTTGGATGCAAAAACATAAGATCTGGATACACAATTGACACTTTGCATGACATTTTACATTACATTTGCCACTTTGCACAACATTTGATACTCTGTATGACATTTGACATGATGTTTGACACTTTGCATGACATTTGACACTTTGCATGACATTTGACACTTTACATGTTTTTTGTCATGACAATTGACACTTTGCTTGACATTTGTCAAGACACTTTACACTTTGCATGACAATTGACACTGCATGACATTTTACACAACATTTGACACTTTACATTACACATTTCAGGGTCTGGGATCAGCACATGGTTGAGCAGATCTGATGGATAGTAAAGAAAGCCCAAATACGTCAGTGGCATTCTTCCGTCATTTCTCCAAGGCGTTGACAGACTCGAAATTTGAGGTATATCTTCATGTCCCCAAGTAAATGCCATGTTCCATGGTCTTTCCTTCAATCTGTATTCACTCGTTTTCGTCGAATATAAATACGAGGGCTGTATGAATTTGTGCACAAGTTCAACGTATTGCTCCAGTAGAAAGGTATGGCTGAGGTAGGAATCGAACCAGACGCCATCTCTACCAAATTGTGTCCTGGTGAAAATCCCAGACACTGTAAAATGCCCTGTAAAAGTCAAATGTCTAGCAAAGTGTCAAAAGTCATGGAAAATGCCCTTCAAAATGGCAACTCAGTTCCCATTTTTCAGGGCATTTTCCATGACTTTTGACACTTTTATATTTCACTTTCACATTTACATTTCACTTTTACTTTTACATTTCACTTTTACTGACACTTTCACTTTTGCATAACATTTTACATTTTACAGGGCATTTTACAGGGTCTGGGACTGTCCCCTGGAGTTTTTCAGCTGGAAATCATCCGCATAGTTTATCATGATCTTTACAAACTCAGATGTTTTGGTTTCATTATCTGAGTATGCCAGACTAGCTAAGTGGGTTAATTCCTGAGATGGCCCAGTTCCTCCATTGAAATCTGCCTTAGCTTGTGTTTATCACAAAATGATGCCTCGGTGCTGCAGATTCCACGAGTTTGATAAGAGTTTTCGGTGTGCACCACAAAGGTGTGTTTTTTTATTCATAGCAAAGATTGAATGCGATTACCTAGATCAATTCCCCCCAACAGTTTTGGTTTGACAGCCCTTTATATTTAAAAAAACACCGGGTGCCGGACCTTGCGTGGACAGCGATTTTTTTCAACAAAAAAATATTCATGTACCTGTACGGCGACCCACACTCAGGTGAGTCGCCGACCTCCCCAGCCCGCATATAGTAGTGGGGGAATTTCGAGTGTATCATCCAAATTATGAATAAATCCCCCCTCTACAGCGGGAGACTGGAGATATGGCATCCGGCACCGACTCAGAAAGTACCTAGGTGCCGGACCTGGCTTGTTTGCTGTTTACATCAATAAAAAAACTTCTTCAAAAGTCTTATCAAACAAGAGTATTGGCAATTGCACTAGCAGACACCACATTTTGATAGCACGACCAGGCATAGCGTCCATGCAATATCAGCATAATCCGTCAACTTGGAATTTCGCACAAGTTGTGTTGTCTTCACATCCTGGTTTGCATGAAAAAGTATGATTACTAATCTTTGTAAATCTCTTGGCTTTCTATTTTGGCATTTACACAAGATCCAGTGCCAGTGCGACAGATGAAATCATTTTTGGAGCATGTTGAACTTTATGTGACTCTTACATACATACCTGTCACTATACCTACTGCAATATTGTTGAACATATGCTACCTACCGTATTTTCTTTAATAAATTCCTCCTGTAATTTTTGTCGTCTCATTGTCGTGAGTAGCGTTGGCAAAATCTCAGGAAAGAAAAATGTAAAATTGAAGAAAAAAGTTAAATGAAATGAAACATTCAAAAATTAAAATAGAATACAATCCTTATACAATTTTAGTAAAAATAATTTTACTAAAACCAACCCTGGTCATGATTATGGGTAAAAAAGTATTTTACATTTATTGTACTCAGCGGTGAGTAAAAAGTTTTTTTCATAGGTATACTTACATATTCTTTGAAAAACTTCAGTAATTTTGACAAATCTGCACTCTTTTTGAGCGGGGGAGGGCACTCGAGGGGAATTATTATTCATCAAAAATTCAAGCATGTTTCTATGAATTGAAAATGGAACGTTTTGGCTACGCAACAATATTATACCATGTTTCAGGTCATTATGGTGTTCTCATATTTCACGCGGAACTGGTTGCGGGATCGATGCCATGATAAATAAAAAAATACAGAAAAATATAGCAACTTTCTTACCTGTTCAAACAACTCGTTCAGTGTCAACCTGGCGCCAATCACAGACCCTGTAAACTGCCCTGTAAAATGTCAAATGTCACGCAAAGTGTCAAAAGTCATGGAAAATGCCCTGCGAAATAGCAACTCGGTTTCCATTTTGCAGGGCATTTTCCATGACTTTCGTCACTTCGCATGACATTTTACATTTTACATGGCATTTTACAGGGCTTGGGACTGCCCCCTGAGGTGAATTATAGCCAAAGTCAGGAACACAAAGAGCAGGCTATACCAGAATGCCACTTCCCACTTGTTCTCGGAATAGTGAATGTACTTGAGCCCGCACAGCTCCGTCGATTCATACACGGCTTTGTAAAAGTGATTCGTGTTTTACATGAGTTTCATCGTTTCGTTTTATAAGTTTGTCAAAACTTTTCAGTGCAAAAACAGGGTTCATCACTTTTGCTCAGCCCGCGCACAGCCTGTTCCGACGAGTCCATTTTAAATTTAGCCGCTCTGAGGTTGCCTGTAAATAATTGTGTCATAAATTAGGTATGCATTTAAATATGTATGTCATAAATTTGGATGTAAAATTGATTGAAATCACAGAAAATTGATATCTTCTGAACTTATTGACGATTAGCTCAAATTTGTGGATATGAAAGAGATAATGATTACTACCGTATTTCCTCGAAATACCCTGTATGGAACATTATTTCTGCCTGTCATTCTATTGCAGGCTGCTCGTAAATATATTGGAAACTGCAATTTACTTTTTTATTTGTGCAATAATGCACAAAACCTGCCGGTCTATTGGAAGCGCCCTTCTATTGTATTTGGATGTATACCATTTGATTGGAAGAAATACGGTCACTGAGAAATGTTAGAATAGTGAATTGAGAACAGACCTGTTTTACGCTTCTGCAACGATTTCTGATAGCATCCATTTTTTTATTCTGCAATAAGTGTAGTTATGCTGTTTCCTGTAAAAAACATCTCATGGCAAGTATCTGTATGTATTTTGCGGTACAAAGAAAATGTATTGTATGGTGTAAAACTTCAACCGACTAAAATTTATTCTTCTAAAAGTACAACGTGCTGCATATTTACAATATAAAATGACAAGTCTATTCGCTTTGTTACACCGTTGTTTTGCACCGCCGTTCTGCAAATACCGTAAATATATTCTTGATCAATTCCCGGGGTATCGCTTGTATTTTTATACTTCTTCGAATGCCCGTTCACTGATTTACTCATTCTACCGTATTTAATCGAATCGAAACGAATTTAATCGAAACTATCCTGGGGAATTATTTTTTCGTTACAACTAGTGATGGAATAGCGCCATGGCGCTGGCGCCATTTGAGGGCGCCAAAGGGCGCCGCGTCATTGCGCCAATGGCGCTTGGCGCCCTTTTCCTGTGGCGCCCTTGGCGCCTGGCGCCCATTTTCTGAAAGGCGCCATGGCGCCCTTGGCGCTTGGCGCCCTTACTCCGTGGCGCCCTTGGCGCCTGGCGCCCTGCCAGAGAAGGGCGCCAAAATGGCGCCAGCAGGGTTTCAACGTGAGTGCCTCGTAAATGTGCTGCATTTTCAGCAGAGTTGTTAAAAGTACTGAACTTTTTTCGAAGTATACATAAACGTAAAGTATTTATTTTTTACTCACCCCCTGAGTACAAAAAACGTAAAATAATTTTTTTATACTTTTACTCTTTCCCTCAGAAATACTTTTTCCCTCAGAAAACGTAAAAGTGAGTATTTTTCTGGAATTTTGCCCCTATTTTCTCAAAAAATCACCAATTTCAATAACCATATTGACCATTTAAACATTCAAATTCACTCGTTCACGTGCTATTTGCTTATTTTCAGCTATTTTTGCTGTTTTTATTCATATTTTTCAATTTTCTCTCCATTTTCCCATCTATGCCTTGAAAAAGCCTATAACAAAGCCTATTTGAAATACGTTTTCTGTACTCGAGTACTTTCAAAAAGTATACGTAAAAGTGAGTACAGGAACTTTTTCAATGTATACGTAAACGTATTTACCCTGTACTCGAGTATACGTACTTTTTGAGTAAACGTAAATACGTTTTAACAACTATGATTTTCAGTCAATGAATCGATCTAGATTCTAGACATCGATTTCGCTGCCACCATTGAGGGGGATTTTTCAAGTGGGGAGGGAATTATTATTACTCACCCACTTAACAAGGGGGAACTATTCATGTGGTGGAATTATTCGAGTAAATACCTCTAGTCTAGTACTATTGATAGTTGTGTCAGTCGGGGACTTTTCAAGGGCAAGGGGGTTTTCAGAGTCACTTGCGAGAGGGAATTTTCCAAAGGCCAGTTATTAAAGAGTACCTTCATCAGTACATAATATACGGTAAAATGATTCAAAATTTGTTTCCAGTATTCAAAAGTGAGATGTACACAGTGAAGACATTAACACTCGCATAAATTTAACAATTTTTCGGCATTGGTTCTAATTTTATCACACCGACAGAAAAACATCGCTGTTACAGTTCTCAATAGAGTCGAATACATGTGACCAGGGTTGGTTTTAGTAAAATTCTTTTTACTAAAATTGTATTTTATTTTTATTAAAATTGTATTTTATTTTTATTTTATTCTTGAATTTTCCATTTTATTTTTATTTTATTCTTCAATTTTTCATTTTATTTTTATTTTTTTTTTTTTTATTTTAGTTCGTGACCAGGATTGATTTAAGTAAAATTCTTTTTACTAAAATTGTATTTTATTTTTATTAAAATTGTATTTTTTTTTTTTATTCTTCAATTTTACATTTTATTTTTATTTTATTCTTCAATTTTCTATTTTATTTTTATTTTTTTCTGAGATTTTGCCAACCCTGCATGTGACAACCTATACTGGCGAGTAAATGACAATGAAATACTTTTATCGCAGAAAGCGCAAATGTGAGAACTTTTTTCTCGAGAAAGCGTAAATGTGAGTAAAATGACCTCTTCTTTCTGGAAAATGTAGGAAGGAGCATTGTGAATGTTTCCTCTGGACAACAAAAAGGTGTTTTCTTTTCTATAAATGATTGGTGTATTTATGAAATGCAGGGGTCTTGAATGGCAAAAATATTCTTTATGTACTCGCAAAAATTACTGTACTGCACTGAGTACTTTCAAAAAGTAAGTGTACAGGGGAGTACAGATACTTTTTCCAAAGTATCAGAATGCATATTTACTCAGTACACATAAGACTACCGTATTACCTCGAATTAACCCCCCTTGAATTAACCCCCCCTCGAATTAACCCCCCCCCCCCTCAAAATGGGCTGGGGAAATAATAAACACCCCCTCGAAATGGGCTGGGGAAATAATAAACACCCCCTCGAAATACCCCCCCCCCCAAATACAGTGAAAACAGCATGTACACAACAAATACCACAATGTGTGAACTGTATTATGCAGAACACACGTTAAAACTCATGACTGAGTGACCCCCCCCCCTCGAATAACCCCCCCCCCCTCGAATTAACCCCCCCCCTCAAAATTTGCTGGCGAAATAATAAACCCCATGGGGGTATTTCGAGGTAATACGGTAGTTTGTGTAGCCATCTACGTTGATATGTTGAAAACTATCCTGTTTACCTAATCACGTTTATTACCAGTTTTGGGTACCGTATTACCTCAAAATACCCCCATAGGGTTTTATTATTCTCGGCAGCAAAATTTTTTTAGGGGGGGGGCTTGTTCGAGGGGGTATTCTTTCATCAGAAATTTTCGTAAGGGTCGTAGTAAATAGAAAGTAGGCATTTGGGTACCCAAAACAGGTAATAAATGTCTCCAAACAGGATATTTTTGGGCATAAAAACATAGATAGTTTCACAAACTAGTCTGTGTAGCTGCGATACAAATTAGCAGTAATAAATACATCATGTACATTGCATACATGATGTATATCATTCTGGAGGTGGGCATTTTGAGGGGGGCGGGTTAATTCGAGGGGGGTAAATTCATGGGGATAATTCGAGATAATATGGTATGTAAAAGCAATCTTTGCTATGACCCATCTCGAAAATTTCTGGGGAAATAACAAACCCCCCTCGAAAAGTCCCCTCTTGAAACACCCCACTAAAAATTTTCACTCTGAACGAATAAACCCCCTGGGGGTATTTCGAGGAAAAACGGTATATTTTGTATCGAATGTTGATACATTGAATGTTTATTCATTTGTAGTGGTTGATGAACGTATTTACTACTTTTTTATGTACTAAGTAGTGATGGAAAAGCGCCAGGAAAAATGGCGCCAGGCGCCAATGGCGCCATGGCGCCATTCAAAAATATGGCGCCGGGCGCCACAGAAAATGGCGCCAGGCGCCAATGGCGCCATGGCGCCATCTGAAATAATGGCCCGGGCGCCAAAGGGCGCCAGAAACAATGGCGCCAGGCGCCAAAATGGCGCCAACTATAAAATTTACTATTTCAGCCTGTATACCATCATGGAAGCATTTATAGAAGAGCAAGATGCTGTACCATTTATTTGATAGTGACGCAAGCCACAAAACTCATCTTTTATGAAATTGTATTACTGTATTTCCTTGAAATACCCTCCTCGAAATGTGCACTACGATAAAATTCTGTCGAAATAATTACCCCCCTTGAAATACTACCACCCCTCGATTAAACCCGGTAAAATTTGCACTATGAATGGGGTATTTTGGGGAAATATGGTATCTACCGTATTACCTCGAAATACCCCCATCGGGGTTTATTATTTCGCCAGCAAAATTTGAGGGGGGGGGGTTAATTCGAGGGGGGGTTTATTCGAGGGGGGGTTTATTATTTTGTCAGAAATTTTCGTGAAATTCATAGTAAAGAATACGCCTTTTCATACACAAAATCAGTAATAAACGTGAGGAAATAGGTCATATTTGGGCTATAGGTGTACATCTGTACACAAAGTGGGCGTATAAGTGTAACTGCAATGCAAATTAGTAGTAATAAATACATCATGTACATTGCATACATGATGTCCATCATTCAGAAGGGGTGGGGTATTTCGAGGGGGAGGGGGTTATTATTTCCCCAGCCCATTTTGAGGGGGGGTTAATTCGAGGGAGGGGGTTAATTCAAGGGGGGGGTAATTCGAGGTAATACGGTAATCAGAATCTGGTTCTAAAGTCTACAGATATACCGTATTTGCTTGAATAATTCCTTCCCTTAGGTACATAGCTGCCCCTGATGAATGTCTGATGACAAAAAATAATTTCCAAATCGAATTATTCAAGAAGATATAGTACCTATACTCCGGTTACTTTACACCCTGCACGCGTGGTTCCCGCTGGAAGTGTGCCAACGATGGTTAACGCGTCCGAGTTCCATAAAAAGATGACAAAATTGATTCTTGTTGTAATGTTTTTCATTAACATATTCACATCGATGAATTTTTTCATATTTTTACGGAAATCGCATGATTAAATAATCATTGGCACACTTCCAACACGAGACATAAATCAGTGCGAGGGCAGAGTATCACGTACGCCGAGTATAAGTATGTGGACCGTCCTGCCCCTTCCTAATGCAACTACTGTTTCCTCAGATATAAACCCTTCTCAAAATACCCCCAGGGTTGAGTAAGCAGGGGAAATAATGATCCCCTCCCCACGAGGGGAATTTCACGCAAATACGGTGCATTGTAAATAGGTAATCAATTATGTAATGGCTGTGAAAAAATCATTTTAGATTAACATTTTTCCAATGGCAGTTTATATAGCGATTTGCAGTTTATATAGCTTAAAACAATCAATGTAAACCCAAACTTGCAATGCTGGTGCAAAATTACAAAGGTGAATATCACGTAAATGACATCATTCAGCAGAAACGGCAGTTGAATATGGTCAAAAATGACCGTTCATCCCGGCATCTTGGCGCCATGTCCGGCGCCATCCAAAACAATGGCGCCAGGCGCCAAGCGTCAAGGGCGCCATGGCGCCATTCGAAATAATGGCGCCAGGCGCCAAATGGCGCCACAGAAAAGGGCGCCAAGCCGCCAAGCGCCAATGGCGCCATGGCGCTGGCGCCATTTGGCGCCATTAAATGGCGCCAGCGCCATGGCGCCATTCCATCACTTGTACTAAGTATTCCTACTAGTAGAATGCCATAGCTCCAACAGAACAGCACCTTCAATCTGGTTTTATCATGTTTTTTCACTCACGAAAACGATGGAACGACAGCCTCCAACAGACTGGCACCCCCAATATAACGGCAGGTAGAAACTACGTTGGAAGTGTGCGAAATATCAAAAATTTGAGAAAAATGCTTGGTGAAAGCATCCAAGGTGTTCAGAACTACGATTTAGGGTTGTTTTTACATTTGGTTTTGTTTGAATTGATGTAGTGATGGCGAAGTTCCCCCTTCAAACGCACAGAAACATGTTGCTTCGACGATTGCGCAATTTGCGATTGTTAAAAGTGATTATTTTATTGTTCCAAAAATTCGTGGACGGTAGGGAAGCGGCTACCCACGTCAAACTTCAGGATTATTTGATGCAGAACTACACAAAAAATGCGAGGCCGTTGTGGAATCAGACTGACCAAATGCATGTGGTGGTTGACTCGAGAATTTATTCCATTCTGTTAGTGGATGAGGCTGAGGAAACGCTCACGTATTCGCACTGGCTTTCATTTGTTAGTGCATTCCATCCTTGAATTGAATTTGAGTAAATTCGTGTTGTAAATAGGGTGCCAAAAAATTTTTTTACGAAAAACGGAAAAATTTGCACTTTTCCGAAATGGAAATGAAAATTTTTCTACTTGACGGAAAACGGAAAACAGGGAAATAAAATGTCGGAAAACGCTATTATTACCCTCACAATTCAACAGCTAGATGACATATACCTAGGTAATTTAAAAAATGTGTAAAACTTTGACAGACCTGAATCATATGGAACTTAAACATATACTGTATATCCTCAAATAAAACCAGGGGAGTTATTTTTTTCATCAGAGTTCTTGAGGGGGGGGAGTTATTCAGGGGGGTTCCTCAGAATTACACTATACATTTTTTATCGCTGCTTTAGGCTAATAGGTATTCCTTTGTATTTTTCTTTCTTACACTGCACTGCATTTGCAGCCCAGGCATAGTTTTATTTGATCTGTTAAATTGCATTGATTGTTTTTCAAATTGACCCAACATATTTCCTGTAAAATAATACGGAACTTGTTGAATTGACTTGTGAACGAGCTCCTATTCCTAACCGAGGAAGAGGACAAATGTGAACGTATGAAAGTTGACGTGAAGCGTCGTCTCTTTATTGACGTTCTGTTATTTTATCAAATGTGATTAGTTGAGTTGAAGTGAATTGACGTGAGTTAGTGTGAAGCAAATTTAGATTGTTTTCAAAAGGTTTTGACAAACTTTTTTATTTAGACAATTAAATACAAAGAAATAAATGTAAATAAAATATATATAAAATATACGTAAATAAAGGAATTAATTTACAGCTAAATTAATTACTTAAATGAAACGTAAAAGAAGCTCTAATTACCGGAGAAATAAGGCAATTTAAAGAAGGCGCTTAATTACGACAAAAGGCGATAATTAAGTGGCGCGGTTGTGAACAAAGCACCTCAAACAGCGCGGGTGTGAATAAAGCACTGAGGTGACTTAAAGCACCAAGGGTTAAACTTAGCACCAAAAATAAGCGACTTAATAAAGTGACAACGGCGCTTATTTAGATCCTAGGAAGAGATTCGTGTGAAGTTGACGAGGTTGCAAACACTGCCGATTTTAGCTGTGAGATCGGCTTTTAAGGGCCAGACCGATGGCGACTAGCTTGGAGCCAATCGGTCGGCTCTAATCTCCGATTTTTACCCAACATTTCCAATTGTGAAAGTTCAATCCTTGCCCGCTCGCTTCTCCGATGAAAAGCGAGCTAAACTGGCAAGATAGTGAAAATGTGAGACAAGCCAGACAACATTTGAAATGGCGCGCGGGCCCGGCCCCTCGCTTGGGGCGAGCCCGCCGCTTAACATAAACATGTCGGCGTATTTGCGTGCTGCTTGTCAAGGAAATGTAGTGGAATGTGAGCAATGACTAAGATCTAAATATGTGAGCAACGTAAAGGGCACGTTGTAAACATGATCGCTTGAGATATTAAATGGTGAATATTGAGATGTTAAAAAGGTGGAATGTGAATTGAAAATGGAATATTGATAACTTGAATTAGCTAAAAATATAAAAGCGAACATAAGAACGTCAACTTAAATATTAAAGGTTTTACATTTTACGATAATGTTACACACTCCCGAAACTAGAATAAAAATTAAATTTAATTTAATTTTATCTCAGCCAATCTCGGCAATTGATGTGAAACAAAAATCAAAAAATCAAACGCCTGTGATACTCTCATCACTCCTGTGGTAGCAGATCGTCGGCGTCTTCGACGCCGGCATTTTCCCGGCCCTCCTCATGATGCTCGTCCATGGGTTCGACGGCATCCTCCTCAGGCTGGCGGCCTTCCCTGTGCCCGGGTGCCTGGTCTTCTGGGGCCCCACCTGGTCGACCTGGCCAGTTGGGAAGCTTCTCAGATTCCTCGACGAGCTGCTCGAGGGCTTGTCGGAGCGTGTCGGTTTCGTCGACGCTCGTCTTCGACGGCTCGGTGGGCTGCCATTGTTCCGTTGCTGCAAGCGGTTTGCTTGGTAGCAAGGGGACGTGGGAGGTTGTGAATGAGGTCTTACATTGTGAAGTGATTGAGTTGAATTGGTCAAATGGTACGGAGGGGGATCTAGATCTTGAGCGTGATTTTCTTCCATCTCTCCGAGCTCTATGTCGGACTGTGAAGGTGTTTGTTTGAGAAAAGTCACGGATCTTTTTAGATCGTTTAACTTTTGATTTGACCAGTTTTTGATTGATGTTATTGAATTTGTGAAAAGTTTGGGGTATAGAGGAAAATGTCTGGTGTGACGATTGCTGCTCACCTGGGAGCCCTGCGACTCCAGCGAATCTCTTGAGTCGCTTTTGCAAGGGCTCGCGGTCAGGGATCGCGTCTTCCATTGTGACCTCCGTTGTGACGGGCTCTGTGACTGTGAATCTGGCGTTTGGTGACGAGCCCTGCGTTTGTGACTCGCAGGGGGTGCAGGTTTTGTGACCCGGCGCGCACCCGTCTCCATCTCGATTTCTTCGGCGCGCTGGGTACTATAACCGGCCGGGGGATCCGATCTAGGCTGTACTGAGCGTCCTGAAAGCCGTTTGAATGGAGAAACTCGCTTGAGGGGTGTGACAAACTTTGAATGTAACTGTGACGAACTTGACGATTGTGTGACGGTTTGACTTGACAAAGCGGGTTTGTTGAAGCCGCTTTTTGGTTTCTTCTGGCGGTTACGGCGCCGTCGCTTACCGATTTTTCCTTGCTGAATGGACGGAGGCCCCTGTTGTTTGGGCTTTTGTCCCTTCTGCCCTTTCTTCGGAAAAAGCCCTTGATGTCTGGCAGCATACCCCTGCCGGTTACGAGCCGCCACTGCATGTAAACATAACCAATATACCCAATACAAGCAATTGTGATAATAATGAGTATGATGTTCACAGCTGTTTGAAGTGGCCCAGTAAGTAACGTGTCTAATGCAGACGCACCACCTGTGACACTACCGTGAATGATGTGACCCAATTCTTTCCCTACACCTTCAAAATATGCACCAACCCCTTGACCGATGCCAGCAATATATGCCTGCACGGCTTTAGGATCGTTGGATTTTGTTGCTATATAATCGACTGAACGTGTGACTTGTTGTTCGAGTCGCTGCAAATTTTGAAAGTGGTGATGTGCAGCCATGATACTGAATGCAATGTCAGTCATACTTACACCTGGTGACCCGGAAACATTTAGTGTGAATGGTTTCCACGAGCCAGCCCAGATTAATTCGATTGGGAGTTTTGTGACATGCAAATTCGTTGGTCCGTTTTCGTTGGCCCATGAATTATCATTTAATTGATAATATTTGTGATCTTTCATGAGACAATGATCTATTGGTGAATGTGTGATTAGATCATTGGTTCCTGGAGCAACGAACATAATATGCGGGTGGTCTGTGACTTTGACCGGCAGAAATTTATAACAAGTATTGTTATATTGATGTTGAAAATAAATAATTTCTGCTGTGACAGGTTTACAATCCCAGAACATCAATATATCTCCATGCCATTCAGCATAGAGATTTTGATGTCCTAGCAAAGCTCGCAAGCCAAGCGTGGGATTGAATGTGACGATTGCATGAATTATATCCAGCTGGGTTTGACGGATGTGACATAATTGTTGCCAGATGGATCCAAATTGTTTTCGTTCGAGACGTGCAATTTTGTCAACTTCATATTGTTGACGGGCTGTGAGCAAGTGAAATACACCAACATCGAGATTTGGTGCGAGCTTGAAATGAAGAGGAGCCTTTTCGGCTTCCGGCTTTTTCAATTTCTTATATTGATATCGAAGAAATTGGATGAATGCCGAGCCTTGGTCAATATATTTTGCGTCTTTTGGTACGCATTCTGCATTATTTGGAAATTGTTGTGATCTCCATGTGACCGAAAATGCAGCTTGTAATGTTTCCACTACATAATGATTTTGTGAATATTGCGCATCAAATTGACCAATCTCTTGGAATGCACACTGTTTATTGAAAGCAGTAGCATTCCATAAAGAGATGCCATTGTCGCTGTCGTAACAATAGCTGGCTTGTGGGTTGCAATGTGACAAATCTTGAATTTCGGAAACAATTTTCTTTCCGTCAAGACTTGCAACCACACCTTCTTCTATGTGAAAATTCATCACTGTGTTACTCATATTGTGACAAAAGTAACAATAATCAATGTGAAGTGATTTGTTGGTGCTCCACAATGCATGACCGATTTTTATTAGGGGTTCGCCTTTCCAAGTTTTATTTTGGTAGGCGATCATGCAATCGTATGTTGTGACTCTGTGATTTTTAATGATCTCTGGTGGCAACATAGATTTTCCGCCCACCAGACTCATATATGTGACTATAGTATGCTCTTGTTGAAAGCATCTATAAATGGGTGTCGTTTGCGGCTGAACACGCAACGTCCATATGGATATCACAATATCCTCTATGGCGGTAACTTGAGGAAAGTGACATGTTACTTTTTCCGGAAGTTGAATTGCGTGACCAGTGCGTGTTTTATGGCACAGATTGAAAGTTTTGTGATATTGATATGTCCATGTGAGCGCGTTAGCTAATTTTGATTGTATTAGCAACGTGAGTGCCATTAAATGCGACACATTTCCCCAGAACGAATATGTGCCAGTGTAGCGACATGTTCGACGTGGGTTTGCACGTCTTGCATCTTGTTGTGAAGATTGTGATTGTTGATGTGATTGATCTGTTTGTGAATCATCACCATTGTCGGGTGGAGGTTGTGATTTATCATCATCTTTTACCTCAGTGTCGATTTTATATTCAACACCGTCTTCTGTGTCGATTTCAAGAGGCACGAGGTTAGATGGAGACCTACGCGTGCGACGGCCGTTGCTTGACAATACTGTGACTGCACGTATTTTGCCATCGCTTGACACGTGTATCTCGTGAACGTGGCCCATTTGCCACATGCCGCGTGGTTGCTTATCATCAATGATTAACACCACTTGGCCACGTTTGGGAGCTTCGTTGATAGTGCCCTTTTTCAAGCATTGATTTTTAGCTCGATCTTTGAGTAGGTCGATATATTGACGTGACCACTCATACCAGAGCACTTCACGATTATGTCGAATTTGATCCCAAAGTAGTGTGATGTCATCTCTGTGTTTTTCAGGCACAGAGTTGAGTGCAATTTCGTCAATGCAATTGACGTCATTGACTCGTGGGGGTGTGAATGTGTAGGATTTTTCGATTTGTGAGGGTGTGAGATTGAAAGATCCATCAGTTGGGCCATCCCATTCCTCTTTTGGAATTTTTCGCATGGGTTTAATCGTGGTGGAATCGAGTTCCAACTCACGTTTTTCATCCATGTAACATGGTGGTGGGGTGCCCCAAAGAAAATGTATTGGGCGCAGTATCGCTGCACCAATGTCTGTGTTTGACAAATATGACAATGGTCGCGTGTTGACGGAGAATTCGACGTCAAGCATGACTGTGAGGAACTCATGCCATGTGAGACAACGTCGGCCGCATGCTTTTTTAAGCAAGCGTTTGACTAGGCCGACCATGCGCTCGTACACGCCGCCTTGCCAAGGACTATTGGCTGTGATAAAATGCCATTTTACGTCCGGCAGTAATTTGACACAATTTTTGAACGCGGGGGCATTGTCGGACCAAATTGTGTCCGGCATGCCGCGACGCGAAATAAAGCGATTTAGAGCCATAATTGTGTCGGCTGTCAAGACACTATTAGTTGACTCTAAATGAATGGCGCGTGTACTGAAGCATGTTAGCAACAAAATGTGTTGACTGTGACGGGTACCGTTCTGTGAATAAACTAACGGTCCCATATAATCAATGCCAATGTGTTGAAATGGCTTGATTTGTGATTGAGTTCGAGTGACAGGTAGCGTGTGAAAATCAGGTAATGTGAATGGACCTCCTTCCGCTTTGCGGCATGTGACGCATTTGCGCAAAATTTTCGCAACTACCTGCTTGGCACTTGACAACCAGCAGTGTTCGCGTAAATCCGCTAAAGTGTGAAGCATGCCACTGTGACCAGCAAGCTCATGAAAATGAGTAACCACAAGCGTTGTTAACCACCCAGTTTTTGGTAGGTAGTAAAACAACAAAGGGTTTCGGTGTTCTTTGTGAGACACACGTGTGACACAATATAATAAATTATTCCACGCGTCCCATTTGAGCATGTGGTGCTTGCCCAGTTGCGCCTGTGAAATGCAACTGGTGCACTCCTCAGCTTGTGCAATGCGCAACACATGTCTAAATGCTTCGTTCAGATCGGCTTGTGTGATAGGTTTTGACAAATATTCACTTTCGCGCTTTGCAGCTTTATGCATAGAGCGGTTGAGCCAATATGTTTTGACACGAAGCAAATAAACGACAGTACGCAACAATTTTGACAATGTTGAAAATCGTCGAATGTCTATTTCGAACGGATTTGAAGGGATGTGACGTTGTCGACTTTCAACAAACGGATTTTGAGGAGTGACATTTTGTGACAAATTGGGGTCCAAATTGACAGGCACTTGTTGTGCAAGAGCATTAGCTGGCTGTGAAGCAGGCTGTGAAGTTACTGCACCAGCATATAAAGGTCGACTGATGTGAGTGTCGCCTTTCGCAAGCTCTTCGGTGACAGGTTGAGCTTGATATTGCGAAATGTCAACAATGTTTGCTGTGAAAGGTTCAGCGAAAAATGATGGTCCTGTGAACCACATTGTTTCGATCATTAGTTGATCAAAAGTACATCCCCGCGACACAATGTCAGCTGGATTGTCTTTTGTAGCAACTTTGCAAATTTGAATGCAGTGCTTTGACATAAATGAATGGATTTTTGTGACCCGATTGTTGACAAAAGTAGCCAGCGGCTTTGAAGTATATAGCCAGCCGATGACAACTGTACTATCGGTCCATAGGAAGTTGCTGTGAATTTTCCATCCACCTAGCTCAACGAGTTCGTGATGTAAATAATCGATGAGCTGTGCACCAATTGTGACACCGAGCAATTCCAAGCATGTGATTGTGAGGGGTTGACCTTGTTTTGACGGAAGTGGGGCTAGTTTTGTGCGAGCTGTGAGAAAACCACTAAAATATCGGTCATCCTCATAGCTGTATTCATCAGGTGAAATTGCTTGTTGACGCAAATAAGCGCAAACGGCGTATCCGTCTTTAGAGGCATCACAAAACACATGTAACTCTAATGGACGTGTTTTGTCTTTGACATCAATGCCAAAAGAGTGAAATGAGCGCGGAAATTTGATTTGACTTATGGACGAGAGATGTCGTTTCAAATCGTCCAGTAAGTCATCCGCCTCTGGGTCTTCGATGAGTTCATCCCAGGTTGTGATATTGCACCTTTGAATTATTTGTGATACGCGAAATTTCAACCGAAATAACGCGGGCGCTGTGATGCCAATAGGATCATATGTTGAAGCCAGCAATTTGTTCAGATTGCGGCGTGTTGCTGTGACAATGAGCGTGAAATCTTTCTTGGGAGCTGGCACCGCGATGGTGTCTTCGATGTGATCATAAACAAGACCCATAACTTTGATATATTGTGACTGTTTCGGGTTGAGATCATCAGGTTTGATTTTCTCAGAAACAATACGCGAATTTGTCATCCATTCGCGCATGTTGAAATTTGCTCTTGCAAAAACAGCCTTAATTAAGCGATAGAGCTGTATTGCATATTTTTCATCATCTACACTGATAACTAAATTATCAACGTAAGACGTGAGACTGTGAAATTGAAATAATGTCTCTTGACCAACAGCTACAGCTGATGATGCGTGTGAACAGCATGAAACCATGAATTGATGTGGCATGATGTCAGGTGTTGTGACAAATGACTGTGATGACGCATTTCCGCCAAGCATCAATCCAAGTATTGATTCAACTATTATCAATCCAGATGGGAGTTCGATTTCTGTTGGTCGAATATCAAACTTCCAATAATAGTCTTGACCAATGACTACATCTGGTTGACATAGTTTGTGACAAAACTCATCAGTCATTTCTGTCAATTCAAGCGGTTCCGCGAATTGTTCTTGTGCATGTTTACCGTACACAATATAAATGACTGTTTTGTCATCTTGTGACAAAGGAGGTGGGCATGCATATGTTGCCAAATTATCGACTGCACGCAATGTGAGCGGAATTTGTAACATATTGCCCTTATTGTCGACGTGTTTGTAAATAGGCATGACGGCCTCGATCAAAAACGTATTGACTGTGACAGGCGTTTTTGTCGCAAACACGTTCATTTGAAGAACAACGTCTCCTTTGTTTTCAAAGTTATACTCATTTCCCACGGATGCTTTGATGTATGAATATTCGCATCCAGTGTCAAAGAATATTAACAAAGGGTCTGTGACTCGATTTAGTTCAGCTTCTTTATTAATTAATGAAGCCTGGGCCACTTGCAAACGAACAATAGGCGCAAAATCGAACTCACATTCTTGTTCGGCCTGCTGCTTTGTAGCGGCATTGGGGTTACCGTAACCCGCCTGTGCGCTCAGCACCTCCACCGTGGGCCTGTGACTGGGTTGAAGTGGCACCGACGATGACATTTGGTTCGGGTTGAGGTGTGGGTACACCTCGTACCGTTTCTGTTGGAAGCCGCGGATTTTGGCTTCGACGGTCTCCATGTCCATGCCGTCCTTGATGAGGCCGGCTCGGAGCGTCGTCCACAGCTCGTTTTTGCTGTGATACTTGCGGGCTTCCTCCTGAGCTCTCGCCTGGAGCTCGTTTGCGGGCTTCGGCCATTCGCCCATGTCCAGCGGGCCGTCCATGTCCATCTGGTACAGCGTCTGCTGTCTCCACCGAAAATCGTTGTCGTCCGGGGGGATGACTCATCGGTTCCGTGTGTGAAGGCGGATACGATGGCGGTGCTTGTGACGAAGCCGCGCCCGTTGTGATTACCTGAGCGTTGACAAAATTAGCGCTCGTTGCTGTGACAAAGGCTTTATTTTGTGAATTGTTTACCTGACGCCTTGCGGGTGCCTGTCTAGTAGGACAGAACGCCCCGTGATGCTGACCGATCTGGCGACAATAGTAGCAACTCAGTCTTTGAGTGCTGTTGATGGCCTCTGCGTGTGCATCGTGTGCACACTTCGCCCAAAGCTTGCAACCGTTCGATGCGCTCTTTCGGTGTGACGTATTGAGGGCAATCGGTGGTGTAGTGCTCTTTGATGCCACAGAACAAGCACTCGAATTTCGGCTTGCGATAATCAGCAGCAGGTTGTGAAAACTGCTTTTGACTAGTCGCTCCGCTCGCGGGAGTTCTGGGAGGTTGAGTGGAATTTTTATTTTTTCCTTGTGGTTTACCAACGTTAGCATTGGTACCAGCAAAAGCAACCGTGTTGTGAATAGGTTTTTGCTTTGAAAAGGTATTTTGTGATTTATTTCCTTTTTTCTTTTGCTGTTGCCAACCACCTCAATTTTGTGGCTTTTTTGACGATGAACTTTGTGATTTCTGAACAACATTTGAAGATTGTGAACCTTGTTGTTCAGTTTTCATCGCATCTAACCGAGCACAAGCAATGGTAGTTAATGCATCAACAAACCTGACGACTGTGAGTTCTGTGTCGTTGGTTGCAGCAGTGCGCATCGAATTCCGGTGTTCTTCTGTGACGGCAAGAACAATATTATCGGGGAGATAACCACAAATTATTCTTTAAGCAGCGTTTACACGCTTTCGTGTGCCGACAAAAAAGTTTGGTGGAAAAGTTCCATAATTCTGGAATTAAGTTTCATATATGCAAGAAAAAACGGTGAATTGTGCTCACTAGTTATATGTACACACATGCCAATTTGCAGATAATTTGAGCATGTCGTTCACGAATTATGGGCAATTGAAAATGAATTTTAGTTGTCGGTTCGGTTTTCGTTTTGAAACCGAACCGACAACTGAAATTCATCTTCAAATGCAAATAAGTTTTGAACAACAGGCTCAAATTATATGCAAATTGGCATGTGTGTAGACTTAACTAGTGAGTATACTTCACTGGCTTTTCCCGCAGATACGGAACTTTATTCCGGAATTATGGAACTTTCTCGCTTAACTTTTTTGTCGGCACACGAAACCGTGTAAACGACCCTTAAAACTGCACCAGAATCGACACTTTCACCCCTTTCTTTTAGTTGATTGAGAGTTGACAAAAGGGTTCGTGTGAAATTTGTGAGGGAGTCTCCTCTTGACGAAGGCTTTTCGAGTGAATACAATTTATCCCAAAGGGCTGCTTGTACCCGATGCGTTTCACCAAAGTTTGATTTTAACATGGTGACCGCTGTGATGTAATCACGACCATCACCTTTTAATCCAGCCAGCAGTTCTGCTGCTGGACCGGTGAGGCTGAGCTTGAGGTATGTATATTTCATACTGTTTGACAAAGTAGCTCTGTCGTGAATTTGAGCTCGAAAAATTTCCCACCAAGCTGCCCATTCTAACGGATTGCCGTTATATTTAGCAAGCTCGATTTTAGGTAACTTTAACAAAGTTTCCGGTTGTGAAGGTTGAGAACTACTTCCAGTTGTGACATTGAAGGGTGGTTGTGAAGGGGGTTGAGTAGTTAAATCAACAGTGGACTGACCTTTCAAGGAAAGTATCAACCTTTCCGCGGATTTGATTTGCGCTTGGGCAGACGCCATCTTCGATTCCAGCTCATCCATGAGCATCGTCGCGTTGTTCGAGCCCGAGTAGAGCGCGCGCTCCAGCTTTGCGTTGGAGTTCTTTGCTTCTTCGGCCGCACCGTCTTGGTCTCTGTCCAAGCTTGTGATGTAGTCTTGAACAATAGATGTGAATCTGTCCATAGCTGTGGACAGGTCCGAGCGTTTCAGCTCGGCTTGGTAGACGTATGCTTGAAGTAGTTCTAATACTTCCTCCGCCGCGCGCAAGTTTACGGCGGCGGGTAGTGACTCGTCTTTGACGATTTTAGGAATCGGTTTAGTTGTGAATCGTAACACGCCGGTGCGCACTCCAGTCAACGCCCGGCTATGCTGAGTCAATGGATGAGTTGTGTCGGACTCATCTACGTTGCTTGGAGGCATAGCTGAGGCGGCGGATGCACCTCGCAGAGCGCGTAGGCGTTCGTCGGCCATAGCAAAGTTTGATCGATTTATTGCTTATTAGCAAAGTGGTAGCTAGCTGTGAACGAAATAAAATAATAAAATAAATATTTCGTTACTTGTGACTTGTACTTGTAAAATCGTAAGTAAATACGCTCGCGTTACTAACGATTTTGCGTCCAAAACCGTATTACCGTAACCTCGTGCGTGTGACTCAGACTGTGAAACACAATTTCCAATGAAATTTCGCGCGAGACAACTTAATTAGAGTGACCAATTAGTTAATTAGTCACCCTGCTCGCTGCGCCATGTAAAATAATACGGAACTTGTTGAATTGACTTGTGAATGAGCTCCTATTCCTAACCGAGGAAGAGGACAAATGTGAACGTATGAAAGTTGACGTGAAGCGTCGTCTCTTAATTGACGTTCCGTTATTTTATCAAATGTGATTAGTTGAGTTGAAGTGAATTGACGTGAGTTAGTGTGAAGCAAATTTAGATTGTTTTCAAAAGGTTTTGACAAACGTTTTTATTTAGACAATTAAATACAAAGAAATAAATGTAAATAAAATATATAAAATATACGTAAATAAAGGAATTAATTTACAGCTAAATCAATTACTTAAATGAAACGTAAAAGAAGCTCTAATTACCGGAGAAATAAGGCAATTTAAAGAAGGCACTTAATTACGACAAAAGGCGATAATTAAGTGGCGCAGTTGTGAACAAAGCACCTCAAACAGCGCGGGTGTGAATAAAGCACTGAGGTGACTTAAAGCACCAAGGGTTAAACTTAGCACCAAAAATAAGCGACTTAATAAAGTGACAACGGCGCTTATTTAGATCCTAGGAAGAGATTCGTGTGAAGTTGACGAGGTTGCAAACACTGCCGATTTTAGCTGTGAGATCGGCTTTTAAGGGCCAGACCGATGGCGACTAGCTTGGCGCTCTAATCTCCGATTTTTACCCAACATTTCCAATTGTGAAAGTTCAATCCTTGCCCGCTCGCTTCTCCGATGAAAAGCGAGCTAAACTGGCAAGATAGTGAAAATGTGAGACAAGCCAGACAACATTTGAAATGGCGCGCGGGCCCGGCCCCTCGCTTGGGGCGAGCCCGCCGCTTAACATAAACATGTCGGCGTATTTGCGTGCTGCTTGTCAAGGAAATGTGGCGGAATGTGAACAATGACTAAGATCTAAATATGTGAGCAACGTAAAGGGCACGTTGTAAACATGATCGCTTGAGATATTAAATGGTGAATATTGAGATGTTAAAAAGGTGGAATGTGAATTGAAAATGGAATATTGATAACTTGAATTAGCTAAAAATATAAAAGCGAACATAAGAACGTCAACTTAAACATTAAAGGTTTTACATTTTACGATAATGTTACACATTTCCAACCTATCACAGAGTTCTTTTTTCCCTCACTCGGACAACAGAGTAGGGGGGTGTTATTCAAGGAGGAAGTTGTTCAAGGGTCGGGTTTTATTCAAGGATATACAGTAAACTAAAACATATGGAACCGAATCATTGGGAATGAATGATATGTCAACCCTTTTTACACCAAACTGTAGCTTTGGACTGATGAACTCCTACGATGGGATCCAGCAGACTTCGAAGGAATCAAGCTGACAACATTACGCAGAAATGACATGTGGATTCCGGACATTCTGTTGTATGAGGGGTGAGCCAGGCATTTTGAAAATATCCTACATTTTAGTACAAATACTAAAAAAAATGAAAAGTTTATCCTTGTGCATCCTTCAAGAAATAACTGTTTACAAATCTGTTACAAACTACAACACACTATTGAACTGTACAGATTACCAACAACACTTGAATTATCTCAGCATGACACACGATGTGCCACAAAACGATGAGCAAGCATATGCCAAAGTTCGTTGGGATGGGCAATGCTACGTCTCCACCCCCGAGGTGCTCAAAGTGCACTGTCACTATGATGTAGGCCGGTTCCCATACGACAAACAGAACTGCACAAACACCTACGTCAGTTGGATCTACACGGGCAGCCAATTGAAAGTGACCCCCGCACACAATCCCAACAGGATGGAACATTTCAAGGCGCACAGCGGTCTGAACATTTAGTATGGCCCCTCCATTAGCCCCAGGGGTTCAATTTAAGGCTTACAGTAATGTAGAGTTGAAATTGAGTTATTTCAAATTAGTGCCATTAGAAACCCGCAAAATGCATCATTTCACAATTTGAAATTTTCGGGTCTAGGGGTTCAATTTCAGGGTTTTAGTAATGTAGTGTCAAAATGGAGTGCATATTTGAAATCGCTACAATTAGAAACCCACAAACACATCATTTTATGATCAAACACATCAAACACACCAAATGGCCATGGAGGCCCTCGCCATTTGGTAAACATTTTCAGGGGGCCCGATCCATTCTTACTGCGTTGTATGTATCATCTTTTTGGATTTAGTATTCACAAAGTGACAAAAAATGATCACAGAAATCCACCTGAGTCGACCCCACATGTGAAACGAGTGGAATTTTAAGTGGCACTCCTAGCGTTTCTGATGTACTGCCGCGTTCAATTTACCATGTCAATTTTCAGAGTGGAAGTTGGAGAGAGTGGAGCAACATTACTCAGAAGTCTGGTACACTGTGGATGGTCGGGATGAGGTCTTCTATGAGGTCAACTTCAATCTGATTATGGAAAGGAGACCACTCTATTACATTGTTTCATTAGTGTTGCCAATGTAAGTCAGTTACTGGCATTACTGCGTCATTTTACACTAACTGTCATACAAGGGGGGTGATATGCAATCTGCACATGAAATGAATACCGCTAGAAGAACATAAAGGTAACATTGTCGACACAATTCGCAGCTTCGCGATTGCGCAAGTCACGCTGCTGGGGATCTTCACGCCGACGAACGCGCAGCACGAGCGCGAGACCAAGGTGGAGCTGGGGCTGACGGGCATGCTGTCCATGTCCGTCATGCTGCTCGTCGTGTCCGGCTACACCCCGCGCAGCGCGACCAATTTCCCGCTACTAGGTACGTGTGCCGCACCGCGCAATTGTGTAAACGTTGGGGACCCTGTCGCCACGTAGGCTCCCAGGCATGCAAACCCGTTCAGCATTTAGACTCGTCGCAGGGTCTCCAATGCCTCCCCCAAGGCTATAGGTAATTTTTGGGGTACTTACCCCTGAGCCCCCCCCCCCCATAAATGGTTCAGTTATTTATCTATTTACAAGGAGCCAAATTTTGAGCGATTTTTCTCAAATTTTCACACTAAATTGTTAATTCTTTCTTCCATTTTGTCAATTCTCACCTTAAACTTGTTATTTTGGGTTATACACATGGTTATATGCCTTTTTAGCTACCTACATGCCAAGCGGGTTAACATGCCGACAGGCACACTGCCCCCTGTCGCTAGGGTATGCAATCTATGTATTTATCTAGGTACCTAGGTATTCATGAAGTGATGTCATCTTTACATCGACCTTAGCTCTCGTTGACATCACGTTTCCCCCCGCGGACATCTTCCCCCCATTCACGTTTTCTTTGTGCGGACAAAACGTGAATATACATACCATGGACAAAACGTGAATAGGTAGTCTGGACCAATAGAAGGTATACCTCTAATAAAAGACACAGCTGGCTTTGCCAAAATGCTCAAATTCATAAAAACAGTGGCAAAACGTGGCGAACAAGGTGAAAAGGGGCAGTATAACAGTATGACCAGATTCTATGGCAATTGAATTAGCAAACATTAGGATCATTTGCCAACTGAATTAGAAAAATGTCTGGACACTTTGCAAATCGAATCAGCAAACATTTGGATGGTTTGCCAATTGAAGTAGCACTTCTGAAGTAAGAATAACCACACCTAATAAATTCACCTTCCCTTCTCAGCATATTCGGATGCAATGTAAAATTCTATTGGTGAAGTCAGCGACACTCATGAAAGCCAGGGTACATTTGAGTGGTTCCATCTAGAATAGGAAAATTGTATGGACAATTAACTGGTCAAGGGAACTTGACTATCGGTTGAATTCCCCTTGAGGGGAATTGACTATGGGTTGAATTCCCCTTGAGGGGAATTGACTATTGGTTAAGTTCCCCTTGAGGGGAATTGACTATCAGTTGAATTCCCCTTGAGGGGAATTGACTATTGGTTGAATTCCCTTTGAGGGGAATTGACTATTGGTTGAATTCCCCTTTGAGGGGAATTGACTATCAGTTGAATTCCCCTTGAGGGGAATTGAACTGGGAGGAAAATGTCCATGTTTACATTTTCAGGCATTTTCATGCTGGAACAATTGCTGATTATCGGTGTGGCAGCCCTATTCTCCACGGGGATTCTGTGGCTGCAGAGCTGGGGTGCACTGGGGTCGAAGCCACCCACTTGGCTGCTCTGCATCACTTGTCTCAGAGGGGGTGCATCCACTCAGCACAAAGATGGCCCGCGGGACACAGATTTCATCAAAGTCAAGGTATATTGCTTTGAAATAGGTGCCAAATTTTGCTTTTTTTCATGAGCTCACATGCAAATCAGAATGAAATTTCAAGAAAAGCTTTCCATACGCAGGAAATAACCTCCCAGCATTCTACCAGGAACTGCCAGATCCTGTAAAATACCCTGTAAAATGTCATGTATCATATAAACGACACTGTAAAGTGTCAAATGTCATGTAAAAGACTTCTGTAAAATATCATGTTAAAGACCCCATAAAGTGTCAAATGTCATCTAAAAGACCCTGTAGTGTCATGTGTATTCAAATCTTATTTTTCTGTTTTTGTATCCAAATATTACTTTTGACATGAGATTTGAATACAAAAACATATGAGTTGGATAGGATGAAATAAGATTTGGCACACATGAAACTTTACAGGGCATTTTATCTGACATTTGACACTTAACAGGGTTTTTTACAGGATCTGGGAGTTCCCTCAGTTCAAGAAGGAGCAGGGCATTAGAGGCGGTTAGTACAGGGCATCGTTTCGAAATGGAGCATTTTTTATATCAAATGATGTGCCAGCTGGCATACACATTTATTCTTGCTCGATACTCCTGAAGATAAGTCAAAAGAACTGAACTTTCTTTTTTATTAACGGCCGAGTACAGAAAACATAGAAAAAAATTTACTTTTACACAGTAAAGTGTGAGTAAAATACTTAATGTAAAATGTAAAAGTGAGTACCTATTTTCCTCACAGAAAACATAAAAGTGAGAATACAACAAAGATTGGCATCAGACTCGGCAGGCTAAAATGCCTAAATGCCTTATATTTACAATTGAACAACTGCAACCAGGAGCTGCTGACGACAGTGCAACACATCTACGACATCCTGCGAGAGCTGCGAGTGCACGTGGACAAGATGGCCGACGACTCGGACAGCACCCTGTGGACGCGCGTGTGCGTCCGCCTCGACATCTACTGCCTGCTCTTCTTCCTGCTTCTCAACACTGTCTTTTTTACTTTCATGCTTTTTGCGGATTACTAATTTGATCAAGATATTTTAAAGACATATTTATATTTATGTACAGATATTATGGATATATTTATGTACATAACTACATGTATAGGTAAATATATATATATATCACCCCTCAAAGCATATGATACATATTTTACTTTTGTTGCATACAATTTGAATAAAAAATGGCGTCTTATTCAGAGTTGTTAAAAGTACCGAACTTTTTCCAAAGTATACGTAAACGTAAAGTAAATTCTCTTTACTTTTACTCACGGTCACGAGTAAACGTGAGTAAACGTACTTCTCCTCTCAGAAAACGTAAATGTGAGTACTTTTGAGAAATTTTGCCAAAAATTTTGCTCAAAAGAACACATTTTCATAACTATTTGCCTATTTTACGCAATTTTGACTAGGTATATATTTGGTTCTATACACATATTTGACCAGTTTCCCACATTTTTAGCATATTTTCTCCAGTTTTTCCCTTCTTTACCTTTAAACATCCATATATAAAAAAATTTATATTTAAAAGACTATGTGAAATACGTTTTCTGTACTCAAGTACTTTCAAAAAGTATACGTAAACGTGAGTACCGGAACTTTTTTCGGAGGAAACGTAAACGTATTTACTCTGTACTCGAGTATACATATTTGTCGAGTAAAAGTAAATACGTTTTAACAACTATGGTGTTATTGTGTGAAAAAAGCATACTTGTGGAATTAGTGGATAAAAACATGCTTGAAAATTTTGCCGAAATAAAAATTCTTTCCTTTGAGTAATTCGTCCTTGAATAATCACCCCTTGAATAGCTCCCCCTCAAAATCTGATGAAAAAAACAATTCCCCATGGGAATTTTTCGAGCAAATACTGTATATGAAGATATAGATATTTTTACCTTAAGTATTTACATACCGTATTACCTCGAAATACCCCCATGGAGTTTTATTATTTCGCCAGCAAATTTTGAGGGGGGGGGGTTAATTCGAGGGGGTCTATTCGAGGGGGGTTTTATTATTTCCTGAGAAATTTTCGTAAGGATCGCAGTAAAGAGTAGGATTTTTTCGTACCCAAAACAGGTAATAAATGCGTCCAAATAGGATATATGTGGACATAAAAACGTAGATTGCTACACAAACAAGTCTATGTGTAGCTGCGATACAAATAAGCAGTAATAAATACACCATGTACAATGCATACATGATGTACAATGCATAAATACATGATGTACATCATTCTGGAGGGGGGGGGGTATTTCGAGGGGGGGTATTATTTCCCCAGCCCATTTTGAGGGGGGTTATTTCAAGGGGGAATTAATTCAAGGTAATACGGTATATTCAAAAGATTTCTATTTCGGCTTTGTTTGTTACTGCAAGAAAATACTGCAACTTAAAATTCACCAGATATTTGAACGGTTTTGACGGTTCTGTCGTCTTTGCATTTACTGTTTTTATTTATTTGGTTGGTTTATAAAAAAAGAAAGTAGAAATATCTTTGTTCCAACAGCTAGATCCTATTTTGCGTATTTCCTCGAAAAAAAACCCAGGGGGGTTATTTTTTCATAGTTGAGGAAGGGTATTTCGAGGAAATACGGTATGTGATTAGAAATTACATGCCATTCCAGCATTTCGAAATTACATGCCTAATAGGTTTTACTTAAAATTCCAATAAAGATGAATGAAAAATAATAGAATTGAATAAAGTAATAAAATACATTAAAAGTTGATAATTCAGAATTGGAGGCTTCTACTAGGCTTCATCTACCCTAAATCCTCGAATAATACCCCAGAGGAGTTATTTTTCCTCAGACGTTACACAGGGGGGGGGGAGTTATTCAATGGGGGCAGTTATTCGAGGGGGGAGTTGATTTTTATTCAGAAAACTTGGACTTAATTCATTGTATGCAGCCAGTATGTAAACTCATGCAATAATTCAAATATTTAACTGTACAACAACAACAAAAAAATGTGTATACACCAGAGTTGTTAAAATACCGGTATTTTTGGAAAGTGTAAGTGTAAGTGTAAATACACTTTCCAAATTTTGAGTATGGATACCAAAAGTGTAAGGTATTTTAAAAATACCTAGGAAAGTGTAAAAAAAGTGTAAGTGTAAAAAAATTTTTTTAGAAAGAGCTATCACTGTTGAGCATCAGAAAACACCACCGTTTTCACCTTTAGATCAATTTATTTGTCATTTTCATGCATTATTTCACGTTTTACTGCCGTTTATGAAACATTTCAGACTGTAACAAATACTGTAGTGGTATGAAGTTCCCTAATAATGGCACTTTTTCAGTGTTGATATTTTACTATTAAGCAATGCGATACACACTGTTTAAATGCAAGAATGGACATGCAGCAAATGTCAATGCAAAAGCAAGTTGACTTTATGTCCAGCTGGTGAATTTCCGTTGATCTTGTCCTTTTTACAAAAGTATGATGAATCTGTAGAATACCATGAGTACTGATCAAAGGTTGGAGATCAAAAGGATAGTTTGTAAATTTGCCATATTTTCTACATTCAATGCATAACTGCATGTGTGCACTATGCAGTTATTTTTTGTACATGACCCTATTTTATGCTTTCTCAAAAGCATAAAACAGGGCCATCTGAAAGAAAAAAATACACTTTCTGTACCCGGGTATTTTGCTCAGGAAAGTGTAAAAAAAGTGTATGGGTACTTTATGAAAGTGTAAGTGTAAGTGTAAATATAAATACCCATTTACCCGGGTATTTCGGGTAAGTGTAAATACACTTTCGCAACTCTGGTATACACTGCTGTAAGCTAATATTCTGTTGTATTTTTGTTTGCATCGTTTCCATCCAGAGGGGGGAGTTATTCAAGAGGGGGAGTTATTCGAGGGGGCGGGGTATTGTTTCCTCGCCTCGCCAACATGGGGGAATTATTCAAGGGGGAGTTATTCAAGGGGGAGTTATTTGAGGGGGTCTTATTTGAGGTTTTGCGGTATCTGGAATGATTTGATAAAACCGGTATATACCCGATGTAAACTGGGCTGACTGGGTTTGTGTTTTTGAGGGAAACCCATTATTTAACCACAGCGACTCGTAACCCATCGACTCGCAAGCCAAAGTACATCAAGATTACGGTAAAGCCAAAGTGCCTCGTCTCTAAAGCCGCAGTCAATCAATCGACCCATCACCAAAAGTGTATCATTGTGTCATTATTAAAGCCATGCGTACATAGTGCATATTTTGTGTCATTATTAAAGCCATGTGTACATTATATTTACTTCATATTTATATGTATTTATTTACGTGCCAGAGGATACATGAAAATCACTCATTAAAAAAAAACACATTTTTTATTTTAAAAATGGGCATGAAAACAGTGTTTTTAAAGAACTTCAGCCAAAAAGTTTAGTACTGAAACAGGTATTTAGTAATTTTTTGTATGCAAGCATGCATATTCATTAGTTTTGAGACATTTTTAGTATAAAACTTCTATTTGTTCTTGCTTCGTGTAATTTTCCAGTTTGGATTCTGCAGTTGAAAATGTGCGTATGCCTAAATGATTGGTTTCAGTGTGTGTGGCCCCATTGTCGAATCTTTTTATGTCAACATGTTGTTGGATCTTTTTACGTCAGATAGCTGTAATTAAAAAATCTCTTTACATCAAAACATTTCATGTCAAACATTTTATGTCAACATTTTACGTTACATGCTCGAGCTCTAATTCCGGCTTTATTCTCACTTTTTTCATCTATATACATGGTTATATACCTATTTTTAGCCAATTTTATTCATATTTGTAGTGATTTCAAAAATTTTGGCTGGCTGCCAACTTCACATAAGGGCTCCAATAAGAAGGTGTCACAAGGTGAAATTTGTAAATGTCACAAGTGCAAATTGGGTTGTTGCACCGCCTATGTTCCTGATTGACAAGCTATGAATTACATAGTCATCAGTAATTTTTCCAAAGGTGGCGCCAGCCATTCCTGTGGAATTTTATTGATAAAAAATTGATAGTTGAACAAAATGGATGAAAAAATGCAAAACAGACACGAAAATACAAGGGAAAGTAATGCAGCAGAATATAAAAGAAACCGTTTCTTTCGCTGTATGATGCTCTCATGCAGGATATGCCATTTATGTCTGTTATCCAGAGTTTGCACCGCTCGGCATCTAAACCTGCATGGCATCTGGACCCGCGTGGCATGGATGTCTGCCTGCATGGCATCTAGACCCGCGTGGCATCTATCGTCCCATAGATGCCAAGCAGGCTACATGCCTGCACATGCCATGCGGTCTCCATGCCATGTGGGTGTAGATGCCAAGCGGGCTGGACCCCCCCCCCCCCCACACACCCACAAGATGGCCTCATGGCCTCTGTGCCTCATGGCGGGCTGTTGCGCACCTGTGCATGCATGGTGTCCCAAAATGAATTCTGACAAAAAATGTTGTTTTTTCAAAAATTCATGCTGAACCTTTACTTGCACAGCTGAAATATTACTTGCTGAACCTGTCACCCTGCAACTTATTTTTATAGGAGTACACCTGTTTATCCAGTCCAGTGTATCATGTGCACAAAAAATATGAATTCAAAATGTGTAAAAATTTCAATGCTTTTCCCAATTATTGTTTTCAGATGTCAAGTGTGTTTGAATTTTTTTATTTAAATGCAAATATTGAGTACTGTTTGAAATGGGGAAAATGGGTAGATACATGCATGCTCATGTAAATTCATAAATACAATTATTTAGTAACCCTGTAAGAGTGGCTACTAGAATAAATTTTTATCAAGCCATTTTTTTGTGGGAATTGCATTTTGGGACACCATGCATGTAAAAAGCCTCAGTGTTAAGGGGCAACACTCAAATTCATCTGGGTAGTGTGGTGAGATATGCATTGAATATTGTGTACATAGTGGCTTAGAAATAGATGGTCAAATTAGATATTTTTAACAGATTTTCTGGGATCATATTTAATTTAATTTTCTCAAAATCAGCCAATTTGGAATGTGAAATTGAAATAAAATATTGATCAATATATTTAGTGTTGTGTTCATCCAAATACTGTGTTTGATTGAAATTTAGCCATATGCACTAAACTAGGAAACTAGGAATCCACTAATGTAGGCCACCCTGTAAATCAGTTAAAATTCCATGTGAACACTGCTGGAACTGTGTGGGATGTTGAAAGCCACTTGAACAGGGTGGCCCAAGACACATGGAAGTTTACAAAGCTGTTTCCAAAAATGATCAATTTGAGTGTTGCCCCTTAACACTGAGGCTTTTTACATGCATCGTGTCCCAAAATGCAATTCCCACAAAAAATTGCTTGATAAAAATTTATTCTAGTAGCCACTCTTACAGGGTTACTAAAGAATTGTATTTATGAATTTACATGAGCATGCATGTATCTACCCTTCTTCCCCATTTCAAATGGTACTCATATTTGCATTTCAATAAAAAAATTCAGAGACACTTGACATCTGAAAATAATAATTGGGAAAAACATTGAAATTTTTACACATTTTGAATTCATATTTTTTGTGCACATGATACACTGGACATGTAGACCCCCCCTGCCCGCTTGGCATCTGGCCCTACCCGCCCGTTTGGCATCTATGCCACAGTCCGCATGGCATCCAGAATTGGATAGATGCCAAGCAGGTCTAGATGCTAAGCAGGTAGAAATCCATGCTATCCGGGTCCAGATGCCAAGCGGATTAGATGCCGTTTAGGCCTGACCCGTTATCCATCTCTTTGTTCACACCAAAATTATCCATGATCCACTTCATCGAGCCAAACAGAAATTGGCCACACATGTCCATTCAAAAGCGGATTACCCCAAAAATGGCTGTGAACTTACGGCCACATGTATTTAAAAACTATACATCCATTTTGTATGTGTATCATTAAGTATTTCCCTGTATTGCGGCTTGCGAGTTGACATATTGGCTTTAATAATGACACACAATGGCTTTAATAATGACACATTTTTTATGACAGTTTTGGCTTTAATGTGGCTATACTTTGGCTTACCTAGCGAGGTACTTTGGCGTTACAGTCGATGGGTTAAATCTCGGGTAGCTTTAATCTCGCTATACTCTCATGTTTTTCAGCTGGTACGGTGTCTATTTTTTGACATACCGTATTACCTCGAATTATCCCCCCCTTGAATTAACCCCCCCCCCCCCTCGAAATACCCCCCCCCTAAAATTGAGTGTAACGAGTACATACATAACAAATACCGTAGTTTGTGATCTGTACAATGCAGAGTTGTTAAAATACCGGTATTTTTGGAAAGCGTAAGCGTAAGCGTAAATACACTTTCCAAATTTTGAGTGTGGATACTAAAAGCGTAAGGTATTTTTTAAATACCTAGGAAAGCGTAAAATAAAGCGTAAGCGTAAAAAAGTTCAAGGAGTTTTTTCTCAGTGGATTCGTTCAAAATCAAGCTTTCAGCGACATTTTTCAGGTGTCTACTTGGTAGTTTGCCCTTATATGTTGATAGCACTTAATCCACAGCGACAGTTAATTAATCTTCATTTCCGCACTCGGACTTTATGCTGTACATTTTTGCGATGTATTCTCATAAATAAATACCTAATTCTCATAAATACTTACCGCATTTCTTCTAATAGCGTAAACGTAAAATACACTTATGTCATCTTCATTTTCGAACTCAGACGTCATGCATTTTCAGAACAAAAATTTCTATTCTGAAGCCATTGCCATCTAAATACATTTAAATATTTTGCCCGACGACACAGTATAAAAGAGACATTCATATTGCGATACAATTTGTACATGTGCCGTTATTTCCAGTGCATTACTTACTGCACACATGCAGTCTTTTTTTGTATACAGTTTCGTTCACTTTTTTGTAGTTTTTACACTTTTTACAAAAGCATAAAACCGGACTATGTGAAAAACTTTTTTACGCTTTTAGTACCCGGGTATTTCGGCCGGGAAAGCGTAATAAAGCGTACGGGTATTTTATGAAAGCGTAAGCGTAAGCGTAAGTATAAATACCCTTTTACCCGGGTATTTCGGGTAAGCGTAAATACGCTTTCGCAACTCTGGTACAATGCAGAACACACGTTAAAAGTGATGGCTAAGTGACGTTAGGGAAGGGTTTATGTGTATATACAGTTATATATGCCTATAAATACATACATCTACGTAATTGTTCGATTTTTCTACGTCTGCGTATGGGGAATTTCCGAAAATTTCTGGCAAAATAATAGACCCCCCCTCGAATAAACCCCCCCCTCGAATTATCCCCACCCCCCTCAAATTTTGCTGGCGAAATAATAAACCCCCTGGGGGTATTTAGAGGTAATACGGTATGTAAATTCATGCGATAAGGCAAGGCATAGACTGCAAATGCTCATTATTAACCGTAGATTATGTGCGCATTTTTCATATTTTACGATTTTTTGCGATTTTCAACTGATTAGAATGTGCGTGACAAGAAAAACTAAACGCTGCACAGGTAGAGCCTGTGTAAAGTTCCCTTATAAATATTTCGGACAAACGCGCGCGATACAAAATCTAAATCGAGAGGCATCATGCAATACCAGTGTTTTTTACTGCGATTAACCAGGGGGCGGTCCCAAGCCCTGTAAAGTGTAAAGTTAAGTTTTAAATGTAAAGTCAAATGCAATGTCAAATGGCAATTGCCATGCAAAGTGTCAAACGGCATAAAACTGTAAAGTGTCAAATGTAAAGTCAAATGCAAAGTCAAATGTCAATTGTAATGCAAAGTGTTAAATGTAAAGTCAAATGTAAAGAAAAGTGTCAATTGTGTATCCAAATCTTATTTTCTGTATCCAAATCTTATGTGTTTGTATCAAATCTTGTTTTTCGACATAAGATTGGGACACAAAAACAAGATTTGGATACAAAAGAAAAGATTTGGTTTCACAATTGACACTTGACTTTACATTTGACACTTTTCATAGCAAATGACATTTGACTTTGCATTTGACTTTACATTTGACACTTTATTTGACACTTTTCAGGGCTTGGGATTGCCACCTGAAAACGTTCCGGGTTTGCACTATGATTGAAAAATCGAGATCATTGACAGCAGATATTTCACTGTGCCAATCACTCCGTAGTTGGTCAAACCTATTTACCGTATTACCTCGAAATACCCCCATGGGGGTTTATTATTTCGCCAGCAAAATTTGAGGGGGGGGTTAATTCGAGGGGGGGTTAATTCGAGGGGGGGGTTTATTCGAGGGGGGGTTTTATTATTTCCTCAGAAATTTTCGTAAGGACCGTAGTAAATTTTAGGCATTTTCATACCCAAAACAGGTAATAAATGTGTCCAAACAGTATATATTTGGACATAAAAACGTAGATAGCTACACAAACTAGTCTATGTGTAGCTGCAATGTAAATTAACAGTAATATACATCATGTACATTGTATACATGACGTATTTATTATGTACGTGACGTACATCATTCCGAAGGGGGGGGGTATTTCGAGGGGGGGGGGTTTATTATTTCCCCAGCCCATTTTGAGGGGGGGGTTAATTCGAGGGGGGGGGTCAATTCAAGGGGGGGAATAATTCGAGGTAATATGGTACTTTTGCTCAAAAAGTATGTATACTCAAGTACTGAGTAACTATGTTTACGTATACTTTGAAAAAAGTACCTGTACTAATTTTTACATATACTTTTTTAAAGTACTCGAGTACACAAAACGTATTTCAGATAGGCTTTGTTTTAGGTTTTTTCAAGGCAAAGATGGGCAAAAAAGAAGAAAAACAACGAAAAATAGGAAAATACCGTATTACCTCGAATTAACCCCCCCTTGAATTAACCCTCCCCTCGAAATACCCCCCTAAAATTCGGCTGAGGAAATAATAACCCCCCCCCCTCGAAATACCCCCCCCCCCCTAAAATTGAGTGTAAAGCTAACGTACATGACAAATACAACAGTTTGTGATCTGTACAATGCAGAACACACGTTAAAACTGATGATTGAGTAATGTTAGGGAAGGGTTCAAGTGTATATACAGTTGTATACAGTTATATATGCCTTTAAAGACATCTACATCTATGTATTTGTTTGATTTTTCGACGTCTGAGTATGGGGAATTTCCGAAAATTTCTGGCGAAATAATAGACCCCCCCCCTCGAATAAACCCCCCCCCCCCCTCGAATTATCCCCCCCTCAAATTTTGCTGGCGAAATAATATACCCCCTGGGTGTATTTCGAGGTAATACGGTAAGATGCAAATAACGTATGTACTAGTGAATTTGAAAGTTATAATGGTCAAAATTGTTTGATAATTGGTGATTTTGAATGGAAATTGGGCCAATTCCTAAAAAGTGTCGTTTACGTTTTCTTGGGGAAAAAGTATTTTACTCATGTTTACTCAAGAGTAAAAGTAAAAAAATTACTAAACATTTTCTGTACTCAGGGGGTGAGTAAAAAAAATACTTTATGTTAACGTACCGTATTTCCTCGAATTACCCCCGGGGGGGTTTATTTTTTCAGAGTGAAGATTTTGAGAGAAAAACGTGAAAAATGCAACAAAAACCACATTTATAAGTTTTTACAGCCTTATATAAGGATGTAGATGGTATAAACGATGTTCTAACGTATTTAACACAGTAAGTGTTTTGAACGTCTGTTATGCATTTCCCGGACCACAAATTCATAGTGCCCATTTTGAGGGGGGGTATTTCGAGGAAATACGGTATACGTTAAAAAAAGTTTGGTACTTTTAACAACTCTGAAAATCGACTGGATCATTTGAATGACATTTGGACATCTGTCAGTTCAATACTTTGCAATCGGTAGTATCCGCAACCGCAACTCCTATCAGGAGCCAGTCTTGCATCCTGCAAGGTTCCATGTAAAATGTAAAATGTACACAAATTTTTCATGTAACAAGTTTGTTAAATTTCATGTGAAATGTTTCAATCTATGGGAACATATATACAGTGATTCCTCGAAATACCCCCCCCCCCTCGAAATACCCCCTCAAAATGACCACTATGAACTTATAACTTCCCTCGAAATACCCCCCAAATTGAGTGTCAAGATCTAAAGAATGTAGACGCAGTTTGTGCTCTGCAGCTTACAGAACACACGTAAAAACAATAATTAAGGCACCTTAGAACAGGGCTTGTTTGTACCATCTACCGTAAATTCTCGAAAAGTTCCCCGGTGGAGTTTTTTTTCTCAAAATTTTTTGAGTAGGAACATTCGAGGTGTGAGTTATTCGAGGGGGTAATTATTATGTCGTCGAAATTTTTAGGAAGATGCATGATCAATATATTGCCTCAATAAATGCATAAACCTGTAAGACAGAATACCGTATTTCCTCTAAATACCACCCCCCGCGAAATACCCCCCCCCCCAATGTAGTGTAAACAGAACGTACATGACAAAAGCTGCCGTTTGTGATCCGGGCACGTTAGAAACAATAACTTACTGTGTTACGTTAGAGCAGGGATTATACCATCTACATACTTATATAAGACTGTAGACCCTTATACCGTAAATGCTCTATTAGGACGACACCCCTCCAATAAAGCGAGCCCTCCGATAGTACGACCCCCTTTGGCACGTTGTGTAAGTATAAACCGACCCTCTCCAATAATCCGACCCCCAAAGAAAAATTTAAAAAAAAGAAAAACGATGTCGCATTCTTCGGACACCGCTAATTGATATCGTTGAACCCAAATATTAAGTATTTTGAGAATTTTGTGGCTTTGATTTGATTGCCTATTGCTTTACGGTGACATGCTCATACGCGTTAAATGAAAAGTTGAGTTGTTGAGTTTTTGAAAAATACAATACGACCCTCTCCAATAAAGCGACCTCTCCAATAATGCGACCCCCAAAAATGTGCTGAAAACAATAAACCGACCGTCGCCTTATTGGAGCATTTACGGTACATGGTGGTTATTGTTGCTTTTTTTACGTCTGCGTACCTTACGAACAACGAATTAGTACCGGGATTTCAAAAAAATTCTGGCGAAATAATAACCCCCCTCGAACTACTCCCCCCCCCCCCATCGAAATACCCCCCTCAAAATTTCAACTATGAAAAAATAAACCTCCCGTGGGTATTCCGAGGAAATACGGTATAAATCCTTAATTCATGCAATGAAATCAACGCTAGTGTGCATCAACTGCAAAATAAATCATTCATCCAATAAACATTTACATACATACGTTTTTTGTACATGGGCGTCTTTCCCATCCATCAAAGAGGGGGGAGTTTTTCGAGGGGGGAATTATTTTTTCTTCAGTCAGCTAGCAGGGGGGGAGTAATTCGAGTGGGGACTTATTCGAGGATTTACGTTGCTTACTCATATAAGTCTACAGACGTTAATACATGTCAGTTATCGCTGCATTTTTCTACCTCAGCGTACGTGAACAACGACGAATTAGTACTGGGAGTGTAAAAATTACTGGCGAAAAAATGCCCCCTCGTTTAACCCCCACAAAATTTCCACTATGAAAAATTAACCCCTTGGGGGTATTTCGAGGAAATACGGTATTTTATTTACAGGTATACACACGAGGTATACACACGACATAACATTTTACGGAATGCGGGATTGACCCAAAGTATCTTCATGTGGCAGTCCCAGACCCTGTAAAATGTCCTGTAAATGTCAAAAGTCATGCAGTGTACGTTTGCCATTTTACCGGACATTTGACACTTTGCATGACATTTGACATTTTACAGGGTCTGGGACAACCCTGGGACTGCCCCCAGGTTCTCGAAATATTTAATTCACATGCACATAGTGTATAATACATCGTATGCAGAGTGATCACCGATTTATGATTTAATAAACGTAAAATAATCAATGAACTTCCTTTCTCAGAGTGCACTAAACCATGCCGCTGCGATTATTTCGTGACTTACAATCGCTAATAGCATTTATTTTATTGTTCCAAAAATTCGTGGACGGTAGGGAAGCGGCTACCCACGTCAAACTTCAGGATTATTTGATGCAGAACTACACAAAAAACGCCAGGCCGTTGTGGAACCAGACTGACCAAATGCACGTGGTGGTCGACTCGAAGATATTTTCCATCCTGTTAGTGGACGAGGCTGAGGAAACGCTCACGTATTCGCATTGGCTATCATTCGTTAGTGCATTCCAACCGTGAATTCAATTGAGAGCGTGTGGCTGTGGATGCGTGAAGCATTGTGAAGTGTATTCACGCCAGAACTTTCTGATGCCCCATGAAGGCTGCTAGCACTTCCACATACTTTATGAAAATCTGTGAGACACTTCACGTTACTTAATATAGCACCAGGGGGCAGTCCCATATGAAACATACATAGGTATAAATACTCAAGTACTGAGTAAATACATTTAAATATACTTTTAAAATGTAACTGTCTGTGCTCACCTGCACGTCTACTTTTTAAATCTACACGGTACTCGCTTTTACATTTTCTGGAGAAGAAGTAAGTACTCGCTTTTAACTTTTCTGGGGAAAAAGTACTCGCTGTTACACTTTCCTGAGTACTGGCAAAAAAGTATCGGTCGAATGCAGACTTGGACTGATGAACTTCTTCGATGGGACCCGGCCGATTATGACGGAATTGAGCTGACTACCGTACGCAGATACGACATGTGGATTCCGGACATTCTTATGTATGAGGGGTAAGTTCACATGCCGGATTAATTATGACAATCTTCAACGCATTTCCTTGATGGAATAAAATAGGTCACATATTTATTTACCGTACTTCTTCGAACAGAAGAATACGACGATGCATTTTTGCCACTTAAATTATATCCGAATTTGCGAAAACGTATTTACATTTACCAGGAAAATCCGGGTATTTCAGGTATTTATTCTCAAAGTTAAATTTACATTTTCTGAAAATACCAATATGTGCAACGTTTTCCAGAGGAAATATATAAAAAATCATTAACAATTACTTAGTAAAATCGTTATTTACTTGTTTGATATAAAATAAGTTATATAAATAAGCATTAGCTAGGAGCACAATTGGGACGACGATGGTGTATTTCCAATGGCTAAACCAAATGAGAATATTTCACATTTTACGTTTACGCCTTATCTTACGTTTTCCAAGGTACTTGAAAGTATTTCATGCTTTAGTATAAATACTCAATGTTTGTACAAGGTATTTACGCTTACGTTTTCCAAAAACAGGTAAATACCACTATTTTAACAATCATCTCAGCATGGCGCACGATTTGCCGCAAAACGACGAGCAGGCATATGTCAAAGTTCGTTGGGACGGGCAATGCTACGCCTCATCCCCCGAAGTGCTCAAAGTGCACTGTCACTATGATGTAGGCCCTTTCCCATACGACAGACAGAACTGCACAAACACCTACGTCAGTTGGATCTACACGGGCAGCCAATTGAAGTTGACCCCCGCGCACAATCCAAACAGGATGGAACAGTTCAGGTCCCACAGCGGTGTGAAAGTTTGCCACACTTTTTTCATATAGTGCATTTTCATGTAGTGCAACGTTTGCACTGTATTGTATCTAGTGTTGGAATGGCACCCTCTTCTGTGGGGCCATATGGCGCTGGAATATACCTTTTACGCTGCTTTTACGGAATATACGCTGGAATATACGCCTGGCGCCATTATTCTGGATGGTGCAGACGACTGAGGCCTAGTACACATCTATGTAAACCCATTACACATCTAAACCCACCACCCATTTAATTCTACAGGTCACACATCCAGGATTAAGAGTCTAGCGTATTATTAAGATCCCATTTTGCTAGACACAATGTTGTTGCGGCACTTGATGATACTCAAAAGCTTAGAAAAGCGCTGTTTAAAAAGTCTTGAGCGAGGGTTGTCAAAGATCGTTAAAAATTTCGGGCCAGTTTTCAAAATTTAAACATTTCATGTACCAATACCATTATTATTATCGGTAAAATATCGCACAACTTTTCAGAATGGGTGTTAGAAAGAGTCGAGGAGGGTTTCTCAGAGGTTTGGTACAGTGTGAACGGCGGCACTTCGGTCTACTACGAGGTCAACTTCAATCTGATCATGGAAAGAAGGCCACTTTATTACATTGTTTCATTAGTGCTGCCAATGTAAGTCAGTTACCTTTTAAGGTTCCGTATTTCCACGAAATACCCCCAGGGGGTTTATTTTTTTTGAGTGCAAATTTGGAAGGGGGTTAACCGAGGGAGGAAGTATTTCGAGGGAGAGGTTTATTAATTCGCCAGTTTTTTTTGAACTCCCAGTACCTATTCATTGTCTGTAACGTACGTATTTAGATTTAGAAAAATGTAACAATAACCGACATGTAAATATAAGCGTAGCTATAAATATAGACTTATACAAATAAGTATTTAATGATGTAGGTAGATTGTATAAGTCCTGTCCTAACGACTTTTATGATTTTTACCGTGTGTTCAGCATTACACAGATCACAAACTGCAGTTTTTGGCAATTACATTCCATTTAGGTACACTCATTTTGGGTGGGGGTACTTCGAGGTGAGTATTTTTCAGAGTGCTAATTTTGAGGGGGGTATTTCGAGGAAACACAGTATATGCAAAAAAAACTATATGGCAAAAATACTATAACATAAATATGACTAGTAACTGGCAACATATTACTATGACAAAAAGCACCGGAAAATATGGCACCGCACTGGCACGCAAATATTACAACAACAACCAGAGTCGAGTTCCCCGACACAATATAAAAAAGAGTTGAACCACTGGCACCGGAATAACGAAACCGTTTTTTGATCCAAAACTTCTGAAACGATTTGCATCAGATCTGAATATTGGCGACGTTTAGACGGACAAAAATGTAAATATTTTCACGAACTTTCACGTGTCATTTACATGTACGGTAAAATACCTATTAAGGTTGACTTGGAAGAGTCGTACTTGAAGTTGACTGTACATAACAGCACACACTGTGCATACTAATGTCCCATGCACAAACGCACCACCTCGATACTTATGCATGCACTTTAACAAAACAAAGAAAACAACTGCAAACAGAAAAATGTATACCGTAAATGTTTATAAGGACGACCCCCCTCCAATAAAGCGACCTCTCCAATAGTACGACCCCCTTTGGCACGTTGTGTAAGTATAACGCGACCCTCGCCAATAATCCGACCCCCAAAGAAAAATATTTAAAAAAACATCACCCAATAAGCCAAAAATAGCCAATTAACTCCAATAACCCGATTCACATCCTGCTGAAGTGAATCATACGCTTAAACGCGGATGCATACCTTTTAACGCGGATGCTTTACGATGCCATGCTCATACGAGTTAAATGAAAGTTGAGTTGTTGAGGTGTCGACAAATACAATGCGACCCCCTCCAATAAAGCAACACCTCCAATAATGCGCCCACAAAAACGTGCTGAGAAAAATAAACTGACAGTCGCCTTATTGGAGCATTTACGGTAGGTAACTTTGAGACCAACATATCTGATGATGTGGGTTGGATAGTGGTTAGTGCAGTGCGGAGCCAATTTCAGGTGGGTGGGTTCAATTCCCACCTCGGGTCATACATTTTTCAATATGTTTTGTGTAAGACCCCGTTTACACGGAATTTTTGTGACGACTCGACAAAAATAAAACATTCAATAAGTTCAGTAAAAATGTCCCATATTTATGAGAAAAAGTGGTCAATTATACATCTTACCTAGGCGAATATGCATGTCAAATTGCACAATCATGCTTGAAGCTCATGAGTTAAAGGCGTTTGAAAACTTTTGCAGTTGTCGGACAGTTGTCGGACTGTCTCCGACAGCCAGCGACAATAGCGAACTTTTTTTGAACGTTATAAATCTTGAGCTACAAGCACGAGTCTGCAATTTGGCCTGCATATTCGCTTAGGTAGAAGGTATACTTGACCACTTTTTCTAATGAATATGGAACCTTTTTACTCAACTTATTGAACGTTTTATTGTTGTCGAGTCGTCACAAAAAATCCGTGTAAACGGGGTCTAATCATTCCTTTTTTGGGACAATTTTTATATTATTACAGATGATTAGTGATGGAGAAGCGCTAGGCGTTTTTTCTGTATGGCGCATGGAACAGCCGCACCCATCAAAAGCACCATGGCGCTTTTGACGCTTGGTACTATTTCTGTGTGTTTCCAGGAACACAATGCCTGACACTGGTGCCTTGCACTAGTGCCTTGCACTAGTGTCAACCCAAAACGCACCATGGCATTTCTGGCGCCATTGGCGCTTGGCACATGTGTTTTGAAAAGCGCCTTGGCTAGTGATGTATACGTGTCATGGCGCTGGCACCTGGCGCTGGCGCTAGCGCCAAAGCAAAAAGCGCCATGGCACTTTTGGCGCTTGGCGCTATTTTGCTGTGGCGCTATTGGCGCTTGGCGCCATGCCCATGAAAAGCGCCATGGCGCTTTTTGCGCTGTTTTTGACCAACGCCAGGAACAAAATGCCTGGTGCTGGTGCTTCGCGCTAGCGCCAAAGCAAAAAGCGCTATGGCGCTTCTGGCGCTTGGCGCCATTTTGCTCTGGAGCCATGGCTCTTGGCGCCAAACTTCTGGCGCTTTTTACATCACTAGCTTTGGCGCTTGGCGTCAAAGCCACCGCACTTTTTCCATCACTAATGATGACGTCATGACGGAGTGTTTCCACCTGTAAAATGCACAGCATGCAGTTCGCAGGGTATACAATAAATACCTAAAGTTAGCGTTGTATTGGATAATTTGATAAATTCGCAGCTTCGCGATCGCGCAAGTCACGCTGCTGGGGATCTTCACGCCGACGAACGCGCAGCACGAGCGCGAGACCAAGGTGGAGCTGGGGCTGACCGGCATGCTGTCCATGTCCGTCATGCTGCTCGTCGTGTCCGGCTACACCCCGCGCAGCGCGACCACCTTCCCGCTACTAGGTACGTGCGGAGTTGGCTAAAGTAAATACTGAACGTTTTTCAAAGTATGCGTAAATTTTAAGTATTTTTCAACTCACAGCTGAGTACAGAAAATGTACAACTTTTTTACCTCTACGCTACATAAAAAGGTGGGAAAAATACCTTTTTTCCTGGGAAAACATAAAAGTTAGTATTTTTCTCACTTAAAATGTAAAAGTTGTCAATTTTCCAACTTTTACTCTGAAATACGTCAAATATGTCTTTTTCTCCGGATACGTATTCATTGAAAAAATTTCCCATGTTTGTCACTTTTTGTGAGTCAAAATGTAACAAAATATAAAATGTAATGTAACTTAATGTAACAAAATGTACTCTTAAAATACGTTTTCTGTACTTGTGTACTTTCAAACAGTATGTGTAAGGGTGAGTGTACTTTTTGCATGAAACATACCTAAGCATATTTACTCAGTACTTAAGACCTGTTTTATGCTTTGTCTAAAGCGGGCTCAAATTTTTTTACACTTTCCCGGTATCTGGTATTTCTGCCAGAAAAGCATACCGTATTTCCTCGAAATACCACCCGGGGGGGTGATTGTTTCATAGTGCTCCCGAGAGGGGGGTGGTTAAACGAGGGGGGGGGTATTTCGGGGGGGGGGGTATTATTTCACAAGAACTTTTTTGAAATCCTAGTACAAAATCGTTGTTTGTGATGTGCGCTGGGGTAGAAAAATGCATCAATAACTGACATGTAAAGACTCCTGTGGACTAATATGTGTACGTAGATGGTATAAACACTGTTCTAACGTGATTTTGACATTGTTTAAATGTGTGTTCTGCACTACGCAGAACACAAACTGCAGTATTTGTCATGTACGTTCTCTTTACACTCAATTTGGGGGGGGGTATTTCGAGGGGGGGTGATTGTTTTATAGTGGTCTCGAGAGGGGGGGGGGTCAAACGAGGGGGGGGGGTATTTCGAGGGGGGGGGGGGTATTTCGAGGAAATACGGTAAGTATTTTATGAAAGCGTAAGCATAAGCTAAATATAAATACCCAAATACCCAGGTATTTTGGGTGAGCAAGAATATGCTTTCGCAACTCTGTGCTACAGACCCCCAATGTGGTACTTCTCTACACTCGCCAACCAAACATTTTCAGGCATTTTTATGCTGGAACAATTGCTGATTATCGGCGTGGCAGCTCTATTCTCCACGGGGATTTTGTGGCTGCAGAGCTGGGGTGCACTGGGGTCGAAGCCACCCACTTGGCTGCTCTGCATCACTTGTCTCAGAAGGGGTGCAGCCACTCAGCACAAAGATAGACCACAGGACACTGAATTCATCAAAGTCAAGGTGGGTGCTAGCATAGTTGTTCAAACATGTTTACTCTTACTTGATAAATATGTGTACTCGATCGAGTACGGAGTACCTAAATATTTTTACGTTTTCTCAGAAAAAGTTCCTGTACTCACTTTTACATATACTTTTTGAAAGTACTCAGGTACAGAAAACATTTTTCTGTTAGGTATTTATATAGGTTTTTTCAAGGCATGGAGGGGAGAAAAAAGTGGATAAATTCTGAAAATAGGGAAAACAAAAAATGGATAGGTATATAAAATCATACATAGCCAAAAAGCTGAAAATAGGCAAATATGAAGGTGAAATGGGTAATATATACATAAAATCTAATTCTTTTGAGTGAAAATTGGGGCAAAATTTCTCAAAATTACTAAATTTTACATTTTGTAGGGAGAAGGTCTTTTACCCACATTTACTCATGAGTAAAAGTATTTCCTCGAAATACCCCCGGTTTATTTTTTCAGAGTGGAAATTTTGAGGGGGGTATTTCGAGGGGGGGGGCTTATTCGAGGGGGTTTATTATTTCATCAGAAATTTTCACAAAATTCACAGTAAAGAGTATGCTTTTGTATACCCAAAACAGGTAATCAACGTGTTCAAGTAGGGTATATTGGACATATCAATGTTCATCGCTACTCAAACTATTTAGTATATGTGCAGCTGCGATGCAAACTGCGACCAATATATACATCACGTACAATCCATACATGATGTACATCATTCCAGACGGGGGTATTTCTAATAATAAATTACCCCGGGGGGGGGGGGTAATTTTTCCCCAGCTCGAAAACACGTGGGGGTATTTCGAGGGGGGATTCATTCAACGGGTGGGGGGTATTTCGTTTCGTTTCGGTAAATCGTCGTTTGTGATGTACACTGGGGTAAAAAAATGCATCAATAACTGACATGTATAGACTCCTGTAGACTAATAGTAGTACGTAGATGGTATAAACACTGTCCTAACGTGATTACGACATTGTTTTAACGTCTGTTCTGCACTACGCAGAACACAAACTGCAGTATTTGTCATGTATGTTCTCTTTACACTCAATCTGGGGGGGGTATTTCGAGGGGGGGGGGTGATTGTTTCATAGTGGTCTCGAGGGGGGGGGGGGTCAAACGAGGGGGGTATTTCGAGGGGGGAGTATTTCGAGGACTTACGGTACTTTGAAACAAGTTCAGTACTTTTAACAACTCTGGGCGCTATATCGCCCAGAGTTGCGAAAGCGTATTTACGCTTACCCGAAATACCCGGGTAAATGGGTATTTATACTTACGCTTACGCTTTCATAAAATACCCGTACGCTTTATTACGCTTTCCCGGCCAATTTACCCGGATATTAAAAGCGTAAAAAACTTTTCACACGGTCCAGTTTCACGCTTTTGAAAAAGAGTAAAACTAGAAAAATGAAAATGAACGACAACGCGTACCAAAAAATGACTGCGTGTGTGCAGTAAAACACTGAAAATAGCGGCACATGCACAATTTGTGTCGAAATACAAATGTGTGGTAAAAATTGTATCGCTTTGCAATATCGTGGCTTCAGATTAGGAATTTTTGGGGTGCAAATGGATTCCGACAACGATGTTGTCGCCATCGACAGCACCAACTCCGAGTTACAAGGTGAGGAGGAATTGAGTGTCGCTGTCCATAAGTTGCCATCTACATCAAAGAGCAGACTACCAAGTGGAAAAAATGTCGCTGAGAGCTTGATTGTGAAAGTATTCACTTTACAAAAATGAACAGAATCTGTGATGCATTGATCTAAATGTGAAAGCAAGGGTATTTTCCGATGCTCAATAGCAAGAGCGCTCTCTCAAAAAAAAATTACGGTTACGCTTTTTTTTACGCTTTCCTAGGTATTTTAAAAATACCTTACGCTTACAGTATCCATACTCAAAATTTGGAAAGTGTATTTACGCTTACGCTTACGCTTTCCAAAAATACCGGTATTTTAACAACTCTGATATCGCCTAGAAGTCAGTGCTGAGGTTCATTCTTTTTTCATGAGCTCACACGCAAATCACAATGAAATTTCAACAAAGGCTTTCCATACGCAGGAAATAACCTCCCAGCACTCATCCAGTTCAAGAAGGAGCAGAGCATTAGAGGCGGTTAGCACAGGGGGCAGCTCAAGGCCCTGTAAAATGTAAAAGACACTGTAAAATGTCATGTGTCATGTAAAGTGTTGTAAAATGTCAGGTGTCATCTAAAGCCCCTATGAAAAGGCAGGTGCCATGTAAAAGACCCTGTAAACTGTTTGGTGTCATGCAAAAGACCCTGTGAATGTACCGTATTTCCTCGAAATACCCCCCGGGGGTGATTGTTTCATAGTGGTCCCGAGAGGGGGGGGTTAAACGAAGGGGGGTATTTCGAGGGGGGGGGGTTATTATTTCACAAGAAAATTTTTGAAAACCAAGTACGAAATTGTCGTCTGAAACGTACGCAGACGTCAAAAAATGCAACAAAAACCGCCATTTATAAGGTTCTGTAGACTAATATTAGTATGTAGGTGGTATGTACACTGTTCTGACGTGACACCGACATTGTTTTAACGTGTGTTCTGCAGTACACAGAACACAAACTACAGTTATTGTCATGTACGTTCCCTTTACACTCAATTTGGGGGGGGTATTTCGAGGGGGGGTGATTGTTTCATAGTGGTCTCGAGAGGGGGGGGGTCAAACGAGGGGGGGGGTATTTCGAGGGGGGGGGGTATTTCGAAGAAATACGGTAATATAAAACGTAACATTAAATTTAATTTTATCGTAAAAAACCGTATGTCCAAAGGTAAGATTTGGATACACACGACAACATCAAGTCTATAATTGAACACATGGCGCCAGGAGCTGCTGGCGACTGTGCAACACATCGACGACATCCTGCGAGAGCTGCGAGTGCACGTGGACAAGATGGCCGACGACTCGGACAGCACCCTGTGGACGCGCGTGTGCGTCCGCCTGGACATCTACTGCCTGGTCTTCTTCCTGCTTCTCAACACTGTCTTTTTTGTCATCATGTTGTTTCCGAATGCATACTAATTTATATAAAATATGCATGTACCATGTATTCAATTAAATGACATGTAAGTGTTTGCTTCATTTCACCTTACATTACATGTAAATGTAAGTGTTGTATAATTTTTCACCTGATATAATTTGATTCATCCTGTTTTTATTTCATTATCTCATTTTAACAGTTGTGCGCCTCATTGAAAAAGATGATAAACCATGTTTGTGTCCAAATGGAAATACAATATGCCCCGCTGTACAAAAATATCGAAATATCGATATCGAATATTGAGCATATTTTCATATCGAATATCGAGGTTCCATATTGTATCGACATCGAATAATGAGTTTCAGAAAGAAATATCGAATATCAATATCGAAGTCATATCGTCCCAACTCTACAATCGATAGCTGTGTGCCCACGCCGCACGGTATTGAACAAAAGCGGCCGGGTCGCTTTCCCAAACCCTACCATGTATACCTATTTATGTATTTATGTCCATATGATTGTTGTTACTGCAGTTCTCATTCGCTACTGTGTTTGTTTGGAAATATTTATAGGCCCCACGCACACTAGTTCAAGGTCGAAATTTCCGAAAGTGATAAATCAGCTTTGAACGATCAGTTTTCTGGAATAATGCTGTGTTGACTGTTTTCCGCGGAGATCGAAAAGTATTCATCTTGGTAGACTCAAATGTGTTCAAAACCGACACATTGTTTCGAAAATTTCGGCCCTCAACTATTTCTTGTCTGTGGCCAACTTTATTATTTTAGCAGATTTTTTTGCACGGAATTCATATTGCAAGCAAGACAACATTCATTCGTGAATCGGTTTCGCACCTTATGAAATGACAAGCTTCAGTTAACTGTCAAATCTGTGAAAAAATGTGAAATTGTGACAAAAATCTTTGTCCTGTCACTTGACAAGGTGCAAAGTGTATGCAGGCGCGACATAAAGTCAGTGCGACACGTTTTTTTCCGGCGGCCGCATTCAATGCATTCAGAAATTACACGTTACGGATCTGATTGGCACCTGTCCAAAAAAACTTAATGCAATAAAGTGGGCCACCAAATAAAACCTGTCGTACTAAACGGATCCCGTCCCACAAGCGACATGACGGGCGGCGAACACAATTTTGGGTCACCAAAGCTCGGGTACAACGAAATATCAGCCTCGGAAAGTGTACCATATTTGCTTGAATAATCCCCCCTTGAATAATTTTCGCTCTTGGATAATCCCCCCTTGCACTTTGTGGAATGACTTGATAGAATGCTTGAAAATTTTGACGAAAAAATCATTGCTCCCCTCGAATAGATCCCCATCAAAAAAGTCCGACGAAAAAAATAACCCCCAGGGGAATTGTTCGAGCAAATACGGTATTCCAGACAAAACAATCAGATTTTCACGAGATTTTACGCCCATGTAAATAAGTACGTGAAAAAGAACAGGCATAAATTGGCTACAAATCGCATTAACAAATCGACACGAAACGACCATGGCAAAAAATATGAATGCACCATGCAGATATGAGTCAAAACCTGGAGACAACACCGCAGAATATTGCCTCAAGAGCAGAATGTTGGGGAAACGAACGAATATATTCACAAGAAACGAAAACGTGAAAACAGACAAAATAATTTCTAATAAAGGTCAAGTTCACAACAGAATAGCTAATGTCCAAAGGTAATAATCATTGTTAACACAACCACAAACACACTGCGTTAAGTAAATTATAACATCGCCGCAATTACACACTTAAGAAAAATACAAAAATTCGTAGTGAAAATGAATACAAAGCAGGGGTCTCGAATGGGGGGGGGGTTACCCTTCCCCCAAACCGCCCAGCTATCTATCTATCCCGGAGGCAAAATTTTGGGCTACTACCCCCTAAACCCCCCACAAATCGCCCAGCTATCTACCTATCTGGAGCGATTTTCGCGAAACTACCCCAATTTTCGCTCAAAATCGCTATTTTTCATACCTTTTTATAGATTTTCACTTCCAAAATCATGGTTATGGTTCCTTTTTGCCTATTTTCAGCTATATTTAGTACTATATGCTCTTGTATACCCATTTTGAGCCATTTTACACCTACTTTTAGCAATTTTTCTCCCTTTTATTCCTTCTATGCCCCGAAAAAGCCTATACCGTATTACCTCGAAATACCCCCAGGGGGTTTATTACTTCGCCAGCAAAATTTGAGGGGGGGATAATTCGAGGGGGGGGGTTTATTCGAGGGGGGGGGGGGGTCTATTATTTCGCCAGAAACTTTCGGAAATTCCCCATACGCAGACGTAGAAAAATCAAACAATTACATAGATGTATATGTGTTTATAGGCATATATAACTGTAAATACACAAAAACCCTTCCCTATCGTCACTTAATCATCAGTTTTAACGTATGTTCTGCATTGTACAGATCACAAACTGCGGTATTTGTCATGTACATTCACGTTACACTCAATTTTAGGGGGGGGTATTTCGAGGGGGGGGGTTATTATTTCCTCAGCCGAAATTTAGGGGGGGTATTTCGAGGGGGGGGTTAATTCAAGGGGGGGTTTATTCGAGGTAATACGGTATATCGAACCACCACAACCCCCCCCCAGAATATTTTCAGCTATCTATCCCTCCGGAGGAGCGATTTGCTATCTATCCAACCACTCGGAGGGTCAAAATTCAAGATACCCCTGATACAAAGCTACCCTCGATTAGCATTCAGGGCATAGGCGCTCCACACGGTGGTTGACGCTACTTTTTAGAAGTCGATTGAGTCAACTCAGAGTCAACTGTTTTAAGTATAACTATTTTTAATTTTTTACCTGTGTTGATTAAGAAATATTGAGAAGTCGATTGATGTAGAATGAAAGAAGGGGATTTTTTGGATACATATTGTAAATGGCTCAGAGTCAATTGAATTTTTGACCAGTTGACTCTGAGTTGACGCTAATTTTGGCGTCAACTAGCGTGTGGAGGGCCATAATTACAAATGGAAGTTTGAATAAAAACGTCAAAGAAAGCATTGACAGATATTTTGAAAACTTTGATTGAAAAGCCGCAACATTTTTACAGTTATAAGCACGCAAATAACACAAAAATAACATGTAGGTAAAATAAAAATAGTATTTACATGTTGGATTACGCGCAGCTTGGAGAACGATGCTCTTTTCGAAGCTATTTAGGTAAAAAATGTATCCGTATTTACATATGTATCCGTTTGTAAGTGTGAATTGTAAGGTAGTGTCAATTGTCATGCAAAGATCAGTAATAAAATATTCCCTTTTTTGTTTTAATAGACATTTTACATGACACTTGACACTTAATTTTACACTTTACAGGGCTTGGGACTGCCCCCAGGAGTACATTCCGAACAACTTTTCAATACTGTTCATAAGAGGGTAACTTCACTTCAGCCCCTACAAAAAAGGTACACAAAAATAGGTATAATTAATACTAATTTGATCACTAGTTATACCATTCGTATTTATGTATGTAATGGCCTACAAATTAGCGAAAAATGAATTTTTAAATAAAATGAAAGCATAAGCGCGCACAAATTGCAAGGATCAAATCTCGAAACATTTATGTTGGCACAGTTTCAAAAACATCAAATGAATGTTGCAAACAAACGCACTGTCACAATTCAATGCGAACGTTTTCAAAAACACAAGTAGACTGAGTATTGTTCATATTATATTATGTCAATCAAATATAAAAAGATATGAACAGCCTGTATGTAGCCTAGAGTTTAACATACCAAAACTACAAAAAAACATCCTCGTGCTGTGATACTTCCTTCAATAAATTCCACATGATTATTCGATGAAAAACTCAAGTTATTCAAGGAAGTTATTCAAGAATATACGGTATAAAAATACCGACATAAATATATGTATTAGCATATGCGGACATGCTTCCGATAGCGTCCAGCGTGAAAAACGGATTTGACTGACAGTTCAAACGGGATTGACTTTTCAGGATCGGGATTAGCTTTCGAATTTTCGGGATCGGGATCGGGATCGAGGTTTCGGGATCGCGATTGGAACGACAAAATCCCGGAATTTCCCGGTGATCGGGACCGGCATACCGTTTGAACCCTAATCACAGCTGAAATACTCCAGAAAATCTAACGCGATCACCTCCGCTCACCTCAAGGCGGGCAGCGGCCGCACCAAGTACAACTTCTCTCCCGTCTTATCGCTGGTATAAATCGGATGCGCGGTGTAATGCTGCAGCAATTCGTCCAAACTGGCGAAATTGCGATTCCCGATTTTGAAGTCGGTTCTGCCGCCGGCTGAGTCCACGTGCACCCAAAAATGTTTGTTCCGCGTGGACGCTTTCAGCGACACCGAATAGTCGCCCGGCTTGAATGGGGGGGGGGAATTATTAGTTATAAAGCGTAAAACGTGCGAATATTTGAACGGAGTATAACTTAATAATGGTGCCAGTCCAGTAAAAGACCCCGTAAAATGTCATGTGTCATGTAAAAGACCCAGAAAGGTGTCATCTGTATCCAAATTTTATACCATGGTATTCAAATTTTTTTTTGTACACAAATATTGCGTTTGAACATAATGATTAGGATACAAAAAATTAAAGACTTGGATACAATAGGATATGATTTTGACACACATGACACTTAAGATGGTCTGTAGCATGACACATGACATTATATGTACAGGGTGTTGGTCTGGGACTGTCCCCTGATCAGTCCATGCCAAACAGATTATATAAACGCCTCCGTTTCAAACAAATTGTTGAGAGCTGTCACCCGTAGTCAAGGACAATATTACACACTGAATCCGTATATACTCCGCGGACCGCATGTTATGCATGTTATCAAACGAAACACTCCATCATGACGCCACTATTGATAAAATAAACATTGTTCCAAAAAATAGAAATGATTATATCATTTCGGACACTAAAGATGTTTCACTAAACCAGGGACGTATCCAGGATTTTTGAGCGGGGGGGGGGCTGCTTGTTTACGGAGGCCGGCGAGCGGGGGGGGGGGGCTCAGCCCCCACCCCCCCAATTTTTTCCCTATATGGGGACGGAATGGCGTTTTGGCGCTAGCGCCATACCAAGGCGCCACGCCATACCAAGGCGCCACGCCATGGCGTTATTGGCGTTGGCGCCAGCGCCAGGAACCGCTTTATATAGATGTAAATATGCATACATATGCAGTGAAAGTCGCACAAATGTGTTCATTTTCAAGGATATTTGTTTAGACGGACCGATCCGCTAAAAATACAATGTATGGGGGAGAAATCGCGCGCTTGCGCGCAAAATTTTTAAGAAACATCGAAAAATGTATTGGAAAAATGGCATTTTCTGGGACTTTTTAGGTCTCACCCCGGGAGGGGGGGGGGGGGGCTGCAGCTAGGGTTCAAACGGGATTGACTTTTCGGGATCGGGATCGGGATCGGGATCGGGATCGGGATTGGGGTTTTGGGATCGGAATCGGGATTGGTATTTTGAGATTTCGGGATCGGGATTGGCCGGGATTGGGGTCACGGGATCGGGATCGGGATTGGCATTTTTTCGGGATCGGGATTGGGGTCTAGGGATAGAGATTTTTGTGACTGTTCTGGCATTCACAGTTGTTCATAAAGGTCTCAAAACACTGTTTGATGCCAGAAAAGTGACATAAAATGGACGCTTGGGGTTTGCGTTCACATTTTTGCACGCAAAAATGTCATTTTTTTCACTTTTTATAATTTCCACTATTTTTTCCGGGATCAGGATCCCGGACATGGGAGATTCTCGGGATCGGGATCGGGATTTGAAAGTTTTCGGGATCGGGATCGGGATTGGTATTTTTGGATTTCGGGATCGGGATCGGGATTGGGGTTTCGGGATCGGGATCGGGATCGGGATTGCTAAATCCCGGAATTTCACGGGATCCGGGATCGGGATCGGGATCCCGTTTGAACCCTAGCTGCAGCCCCCCCCCGCCTCCCCCTGGATACGGCCCTGCACTAAACTAGCGATGGCAAAGAACAATTCGGAAACTCGAAAACTTTGTCGAATTTTCGATTTTTGCAGTTTTCGAATTTTTATTCAACCGTCAGAAAAAACACTTAAAAATTACATTTTTTCCAGAACAAAATCGAAAATTCAAAAATTCTAAAAATGTTTTTCGAATATTTGCGGTATTTTTAGCAGAAAATGTTTTAGTAGAAAAAGTTCGAAGTCACGAGTTCGTTCGAAGAACAAACGCTCAAAAATTCAAACACTTTTCACCAGAGGGGTTGCCATCGTTACACTAAACACAAAACGTGAAAATTCAAACCCCCAACCCCCCACCCACATTACTCTCACTATCCCTGACCAAAAAGTCGCCATCAGTCCCAAAGCCATCCAAAATCGCGTCACTCTGCTGTCTACTCAATCTGCCGTAATACCAGGCCCTATCCCTCAGTGGGCCGGTGCACCGTTGCTTCACTTGGTACGGGCTGCCCGACGAGACGTTGTTGTTCGCGCTCCCGCCGGTGGTGTCGTTGTTGACGGCGGACGCGGGCAGGCTGGTGATCGGGATCGACGTGGGCAGGGGTTGGGAATCGTGTCGCTTCAGGACCTGGGTGGGAATGGGGGGGTTGGGGGTTGGGGTGACTGGTTAGGTTTTTTGTGGTTGAGTGTCTTCATTCGCGTATTTTACCGCGAAATGTACAGCCAAACTTCTTCGTTTTGTTGTTTTATTGGGCCCACACACACAAGTTGACATCGCAAATAGATGTCAACCGAATGTCAACTAAATAACACAAAAAAAGCATTACATTTAACAGAAGCAATTAAAATCAAGTATCAAAAATCAGGGTGTCAAAAATGCTTGAATGGAAAACGGAAAGGTAAAAAATTTTCATCTGGCGGAAAACGAAAAGGTAAACAATTTTGTCTGCCGGAAGACCGGAAGGAAAATAATTTTCAGCTGCCGGAATACGGAAAACGAAAAGCGAAAAAGTAAAAAAGTTCCTGCGGAAAGTTGATACCCTAGTCACGATTTGAAAGTTGAAATCACATAATTAACCAAAATTTAGTTGACACTAAATTTTGATGTCAACTAGTGTGTGGGCCTGGTCAAAATTTTAGGTACATAGTGGCGGAATGGCGCCATTAGTAGGCGCCACGCCATGGCGCCATTGGCGTTGGCGTCAGCGCCATGAAACGCTGTATATGTATGTAAATATACATACAAAACGACAAAAAGCACACCATTGAGTGCATTTATAACGATCTGCTGCCACATGGAGCAAATCTGATGATAATACCTTATGTCTGGTGAAGAATGCGCGCTTGCGCGCAAAATTTTTTACGCTGACGTTGAAAAAGTCGCATTTTCCGGTAACTTTCTGGTCTCGCCCCGGGAGGGGGGGGGGGCTGCAGCCCCCCCCTGGATACGGCCCTGACTGAAAACAATCACCTGAATATAATTGGTCGGAACGAGACCGGTGCGTCCAGCCGCGTCAACTGCGAGCCACCATTCTGGATCGTGTGCCGGATGTTCTGCATTTGAAAATGTGAATTGCGAGCAGGGGTGGCACTTGATTTTTAAAGAATTTTTTTAGAAACTGATTTAAAAAATGAAAACCTGATTTTCATGCCTCATAACATTACGCAATTTGATAAAGTTTTAAAGATTCGAAAATAGGGAAAAGTGATGTTTTACCTCAATTTTGCAAATTCTGAATGCTTCTGTGTGATGTTTCACAGCATCTGTGGTAAAGGAAAATAGAAAACATTGTGATGAATTGCACTGCTTTCAACGTTTATTAAATGCCAGTACAGAAACAATGCTTAGCTTTATTCAAACGGCATTTTTCTATAAAAATAGGCTAATAATTAACATTCAATAATAAAAATATTTTGACGAAATTCTCATTTTAATTTTTTAAATAAATTTCAGAAATTTCCAATCCTAATTCCGATAACCATCATTTTACTACCACTGCAAACACAAAACATTCCGTTTGACTCGTATCACGAAATGGAGAGGTTTAAGCAGCACACATCACGCTTACTCATGTAAATACCGTATTACCTCGAATTACCCCCCCCCCCCCTCAAAATGAGGTGGGGAAATAATAAACCCCCCTCAAAATACCCCCCCCTTCGGAATGATGTACGTCATGTACATAATAAATACGTCATGTACGCAATGTACATGATGTATATTACTGTTAATTTGTATTGCAGCCACACAGAGTAGTTTGTGTAGCTATCTTCGTTCTTATGTCCAAATATATCCTGTTTGGACACATTTATTACCTATTTTGGGTACGCAAATGCCTACTATTTACTACGATCCTTACGAAAATTTCTGACGAAATAATAAAAAAACCCTCGAATTAACCCCCCTCAAATTTTGCTGGCGAAATAATAAACCCCCATGGGGGTATTTCGAGGTAATACGGTATACGGTTAATAGCGCAATAAACTACTGCCAAAACCTGAACTAACACAAAACAAATAGTTTTTTTCAATGCAAAAAACTCTCCAAAACAATCAAAAAACACCAAAACCATCCCACTCACCAAGAATATCCAACTTATCGCCCTTGGCAAAGCTAAGCTCCTCCTTATTCTGCGCGCGGAAAGTGTAAAGGCAGAGTACGGTCTCCAAAATGACGCCAGCGGCGGGCGTCTGTGGCGCCAGCGCCAAACCACTGGTCGACGCCATTCCTGGCGCCATGCAGCTGGCGCCAGGAGAGGCGGGTAGTTGGGGGTTGTAGACCTGCGTGTGTTTTGGTGGGACGATCATTTTAGTAGGACTGACACCATGGGTATTTATCTGAACATTTCACAGCGATTCACCGCCGTTATGACATGTAGTCCCAACGTGGTTACAACATTTCCACCAACTTGAAAACAACGTTCTGACAAAATTTTCAGCGTTGGGACAACATCGTCCCACAGCATGTAAATGCATGCTTTAATTGCGACGCGCACAAAGCCCGCATTGAAACAATATTATGACACATCGAGACAACAGCGAAACAACAAGGCCTTGTCAACACGTTGTTTCGCTGTTGGCACTACATGTCATAACGTTGCTGAATCGCTGTGTTTGTGGCAGGTCTTAATCAGGGATGGTAGGGGGGGGTTGGGGTAGAGGGTTACAACCTCCCCCATAAATAACCCAGCTATCTATCTATCCAGGAGGAATTGTTTTAGCTACCATCCCCTGAAATCGGCCAGCTATCTGTCTATTTGGATTTCTATTTTTGAGAAATTCCACCGCAATTTGCTCAAAATAGCTATTTTTCAACTTTTTTATACATTTTCACCTTCAAAATCAGTTCTCAAAACCAAATTCATGTCCCCGTTACCTATTCTTATTTAGTTTTTGGTACTAACATTTAAATGTGCTTAATCAATCAAGCACAATCAAAATCGCACATAATAAAAAATACCTGGTTGCTGGTGCCGGCGGCGTTGTTGCCCTGGGTGCCCATGTCGTCCTGCTCGCTGACGTAGTTGGAGGGAAACCAGCCGGACTCGCCCGACGGCAGCTGCGATGTGACAATGTGTATATTTATAAGATGTTGATAGTATTGAGAGATTACTGTGGCGAATGGATGTATACTCGGCGTGTTGGAAGCGTGCCAATGATAATCAAAGCATGCGACTACAAATATTTGGCCGATTGTTGCCATTCATTGGATTCCCTCAGACAAAAGCCCAACCGAGACTCGTTTTCATAAATATCACTATACCACAGGCACAGGCCACAGGGCACTCACAGACCCGGTATAATGTCATGTAAAATGTCAGCTGTCATGCAAAGTGTCAAATCGCAATGTAAAATGCCCATCATTTGACATTTTACAGGGCAGTTTACATGACTTTTTGACATTTTAAAAGATATCCACATGACTTTTGACACTTTCCATCGCACTTGACCAGGGCCGTCCGTATCCAGGGGGTGAGCAGGGGGGTTGCAGCCCCCCCCTACCGGGGCGAGACCAGAAAGTGACCGGAAAATGCGACTTTTTCAACGTCAACGTAAAATGTTTTGCGCGCAAGCGCGCATTCTTCAACAGACATGCGGTATTATCACCAGGTTTGCTCCATGTGGCCGCAAATCGTTATTAATACACCCAATGTTGTACTTTTTCCCAGGGCCGTATCCAGGGGGGGGCTGCAGCCCCCCCCCCCTCCCGGGGTGAGACCTAAAAAGTCCCGGAAAATGCAATTTTTTTCCTATACATTTTTCGATGTTTCTTAAAAATTTTGCGCGCAAGCGCGCAATTTCTTCCCCATACATTGTATTTTTAGCGGATCAGTCCCCGTAAACAAATATCCTTGAAAATGGACACATTTTTGCGACTTTCGCTGCATATGTATGCGTATTTACAGCTATATAATGCGGTTCCTGGCGGTGGCGCAAACGCCAAAAGCGCCATGGCATGGCGCCTTGGTATGGCGCTAGCGCCAAAACACCTTTCCGTCCCTATATAGGGGTAAAATTTAGGGGGGGCTGAGCCCCCCCCCCCGCTCGCCGGCCTCCGTAAACAAGCAGCCCCCCCGCTCAAAAATCCTGGATACGTCCCTGCTTTTTCCTGTTTTGTATGTATATTTACATACATATACAGCGTGCCATGGCGCTGGCGCCAACACCAATGGCGCCATGGCGTGGCGCCTACTAATGGTGCCAGCGCCATGGCGCCATTCCGCCACTATGTAACTTAAATTTTAGGAGGGGGGGGGGCTGAGCCCCACCCCCTCGCCGGCCTCCGTAAACAAGCAGCCCCCCTCCGCTCAAAAATCCTGGATACGTCCCTGCACTTGAAATTTTACAGGCTCCAGAACCGCACCCACCTGTCCCCTCCACCACCCATCGGGGCTCTTCTCCAACACCCTAATCGTGTCGCCGCGCCGCAGCCGCAGCTCGTCGTCGCGGGCGGGCTCGTAGCCGTACCTGGCCGTGGCCGCCGTCCCGTCCGGCTCGGTGTTCGTGCCGCTCGGCTCGCCGCCGCTGCCGCCTGGGGGGGGGGGGTTACAAGGATGTTATGAGAAGGTAAGTTAGGAGTGGGAAAGTGGGTGGTAAACCCCCCCCCCCCCGAAGCGCTCAGCTACCTATGGCTACTATCAGTTGAACACCCCCCCCACAAATCGCCATGCTGTCTAAACCCCTGTTTACCACGGTAGGCCCCCATGAAACATTTTCAGAAAACAATTCATAACTTCGCTATACAGCATTGTATTTGGCCAAGTGGGGTATCCCCTTGTAGGGCAATTCAAGTCCTACAAGTGCATATAGGGCACAACAGATTATCTCTTCTCTAGGGTATTTCATGGGCCAGATAAGTTCTTTTATTCATTCAAAGCTGATCACCACAGTTGGCACCCTGGTGTTTCTTGGTCCTAAATCCTGATTTCCAAGGCTGCATGCTGCAGCAAATACCAGATTTGAAGAACTTTGGGACCCAGCCAGCTCTGAGTGTCAAGGCCTAGTTTTGAAATGCATTTTGATGACTGTTTTCATTATATTTTCTGGAACATGGCCGCAGATGATAAAAATAGCCAGTTTAGCCATTTCCATAGCTTTTCAGCTGATGAATATGTCATCCACATATTGTGGTATATCTTTGTCATGGCTGCATATGTTTTGTAAATGTACTGGAGATGGTCAAGCACTGATGTTGATTTCATCAATGGCTGTTTCTCCAGAGATAAGGCCCTCATGTTCAAGCTCATTTTAAAGGCAACATCTCTAACTGTAAGAGGAATGTTCAAGCTTTAAAATGAGTGCTTACATGCATAAATCTGTTCACACAAATGTGAGATACACTATGGCAAAATTGTTACTTCCATTTTCTCGCCTATTTACTACTGAATTTGCAATTTTTGTGAGAAACTGATTTTTGAAATAGCCACTCTCATGTTTGTGTGAACAAATTTATGCATGTAAGCACTCATTTTAAAGCTTGAACATTCCTCTTACAGTTAGAGATGTTGCCTTTGAAATGTGCTTGAACATGAGGGCCTTATCTCTGGAGAAACAGCCATTGATGAAATCAACATCAGTACTTGACAATCTCCAGTACATTTACAAAACATATGCAGCCATGACAAAGTCATACCACAGTATGTGGATGACATATTCATCAGCCAAGGCATTTTCAGCGGCTGAAAAACTATGGAAATGGCTAAACTGGCTATTTTTATTATCTGCGGCCATGTTCCAGAAAATATAATGAAAACAGTCATCAAAATGCATTTCAAACTGGGCCTTGACACTCAGAGCTGGCTGGATGCCAACGTTCTTCAAATCTGGTATTTGCTGCAGCATGCAGCCTTGGAAATCAAGATTTAGGACCAAGAAACACCAGGGTGCCAACCGTGGTGATCAGCTTTGAATGAATGAAAGAACTTATCTGGCCCATGAAATACCCTAGAGAAGAGATAATCTGCTGTGCCCTATATGCACTTGTAGGTAGGGTTCAAACGATATGACTTTTCGATATCGATATTCGATATTCGATATTTTTTTCTGAAACTCGATATTCGATATCGATACGATATGGAACCTCGATATCGATATTCGATATTCGATATTAAAAAATGGTCGATATTCGATATTCGATATTTTCGATATTCGATATTGCTATTTGCTTTTGGTATAGCAAAACAAATTTCAAGTGGCATATTGTATTTTCATGTGGTTGCACACATGGTTAATCATCTCTTTACTGAAATGTGAATGGTACAAGTGATTTTAAAAAGGTTTACATCAGTCAAAAGTAGAAAATGGAAGAAAAACATGATGAATCAAAGTGTATAATGCAAACAACAATTGGTAGATATTACAGTTCATACTTATAACCAAAGTGCTTAATGCATGTTGCAAAAAATACCATATCAGCATTTTCAGGCTTCAAATTTAGCACCCCAACAAAAATTACAACATCAATATTGTACTTTTACTTATCAAATAAAACACTATAACTATATCAGATCAATCACAAATATCTCAAAATGAAAATAATAACTTTTATTAGGGACACAAGACAGGTTCGATATATCGAAAAAATGGTCGATATTCGATATCGATATTCGATATTTTTTCAAAATTTTCGATATCGATATTCGATATTGAAAAATGGTCGATATCCGATATTCGATATTCGATACGATATATCGTTTGAACCCTACTTGTAGGGCTTGAATTGCCCTACAAGGGGATACCCCACTTGGCCAAATACAATGCTGTATAGCAAAGTTATGAATTGTTTTCTGAAAATGTTTCATGGGGGACTACCGTGGTAAACAGGGGTTTAGCTATCTGATTTCTGAATCTGAGTGAAAAATCTGATTTTAATTTTTTTTAACAGTTTTTTATTTAAAAATTGATTTATTTTCTAAATCAAGGCATTTGAAAAATATTGATTTTTTCCAACGCTACCCCCCACCGACCAGGCTCCCTCCTCTGCTGCTGCTGTGGGGCGACCCTCCTCACATAATTACTTGGCACGTAGCCAACTTTCCCCTCCCCGCCACTTTCGGGTAATAACTGCACTTTCCACCAATTTCTCGAATCGTCCAATAATCGCAGGCGGTCCCCTTTGGTTAGGTCGAGTTCTTGAGTTTCTTGTGCGCGGTAGTCGTATTTGGCGATGACTAGGTCCATTTATTCGGGGGGTTATGGTAGTGGGGTGAGGTCTGTATGGGGTGATTAGCGGTTATTGGTTGTTGAAGAAGTTCTAGAATGTAGGTATTTGTTTATGTATATACCGAGTGGCACGCATACTTAGCGCAGAATCCTACCATAATTTAATGAATAAAATATTGTGATAAATTGCGTGATTTCCATAGTAAAAACTAAATATTATGATGAAAAACCTGTAAAAGTTTTGGTTCATTATTCAGCTGGGTTATGGTAGGTTTCCATATAAGCGTGAGGTCCGCCGACGTTTTTTAAAACTGAATACCATAAAATGTGTGCATTGCAATGGTAACTAATAAATTGCATCAACTAAGAAAAACATTGATAACATAAATAAGTGTAATTTAGATGTGAGGTAATAAACAGATTCCATCTAGGTGATTCATAAACTACGGCCCTAAATCTACATTTGTTTCCCACAGCAATCACTCGCAACATAAAGATGGCCCACACACCAGTTGACAAATGTGTGTCAACTGGTCTGTCAACTCAGATTTCGGCTTCACATGTCGCAGGAAGATCTCCAAACGCACATGCGGCGATGTTAAAAAATAAATAATACTGCAAGTGCATTTGAAGATAGCTCTGCGACACGTGAAGCCGAAATCTGAGTTGACACGGACCAGTTGACATGTGTCAACTAGTGTGTGGGCGTCAAATAATACATGAACGACATACCAAACATACCGCGTAGAACAATTTTAGAGAGCGCCATATGCGTGTGCATTTTCATGCGCACGAAATATCGGAACTCAATGGTTTTTCAAGTAGTGATTTGGCACTTTACAACATAAATGACTATATATTTATGTATATACACTAGGACTAGATTAGACAAAAACTTTGAAATGGCCATAATTCGTTCAATCAGTCAAAAACTGTGAAATTTTTCGCATTTTACCGAGAAATCAATCATGCAATGTTCAACAAAAAAATCAAATCCATTCAAAATTTCAAAATGATCGAAAAATACGCCGTTTAATTCGCCAAGGTTTTTCGTAGCCGCCCACAAAATACGCCACCACACAAAAACGGCATAGCGACAACCGGCATACGATATATACCGGCATATAGAAGGCAAAAATGCGATCATTGGACGACTACTGAATATACGGGGAATTATTTGCCTGTTGTAAAATATTTGTCCAAACTACTGTCACTTGCACCGGTTTGCGTAGAGCTGGTAAATTACCGCGAAGCTTTTTAGGATCGATTTCGAGTCTCGGAATTTCGACCCGCTGGACTACACGGGTCTGCTTGAAGTTTCTTGAAATCTGGTTTCAAGTTTTGGGATTATCGAAATCCGAGTCTGGTTACAGGAATATCGCAGGCTATTGTCAATACAAAATTTCAAAAAAATCACACAATTGGGGGGTTAAAGGGGGTTACCCCCAACCCCCAAATCTCTCAGCTACATATTTACCTATCGACAAAAATTTCTTTAGCTATTTCAGCTCCAATGCCAAATAAAACCGTTTCAAATCATTACCAATCGTTTTTGCCAAACCCGCGGTCGGGTCGGGTCGGGTCAAGTTTCCAACTCTATCAAATCTTCGAATGCACTGATTGCGAAGGCCGTGCACCTGAGTCCTAACCGGAATTTACCGCAAGATTTTGTGCTTCGCTCGGATGCCAGACAACTAGGGATGGCCGAAAAACGTTTTTTTTTCAACGACCTGGGGGGTTTTAAAAAACGGAGGGGGGGGGGGGGGGGTTTCAAGAAGGGTTTTTTCAAAAGCTACCAGATATGGTTATGAGTCAACATATACAGGTATATCAGACAGATGGCAGGACTTTGTGATGTTATATATATCAAATAAAACGTTTTTTTTATTTTTTTAAGTTTGAAAAAAAACTCCGGCCATCCCTAGGGACAGATATTCCATACAAATTTGCCAAATGTTCAATAAAAAATATCCTTGCAACCACACACAAACAAATCTGCAACAAGACAGATGGATGCAATCCAATGTCAAATGAACTACATTTCCCCCCGCAGGCGACTCATTTCGTTGATTCAGAAGTTTGTTATTTAAAAAAAAAAAATAAATAATTACCAGTATTCTCTACTCATGGAAAAGTGCTTGTCAAATTTGGTCAAAAATGGTTTCGCAAAAAAAAATACTGCGGTCACGAACGCACACTATCGAAAGTTTGAAAACTCATAACTCTGCTTTGAACACATTTGAGTTTACCGGAATGAATTATTTGTGATCGCCATCAATAGTAGTTGACAGATTCCACATCGCGGTCAACTCTAATGTGTGGTAAACATATTTATGAGTTTCCCAAATTTCAGTGGTGTACTGCGCAGCGCCAATGTCAACCAAAGAAATGTCTGTGAACTTAAAAACACTGCCAGTGTAAGATTGTGTGACACAAATTCAATGTGAAAAAACGGTCACACCTATTTGAGGCCTTCAAGTGGGCCGCTTTTGTAGCGTGGCTAAAGAATGCAGAATTTCTATTCTGCCAATAAAAAGCTGTCACATATGAACGAATTTGTGCGGTTAAAAAACAAACATAAAAAGAACAGAGTCGATAATGTGTACACGAAATCAGCGAGTTTAAATAAAAGTGTGAAGAGACAACGGAAAAAATGACGTGAATTAAAAATTAATGATAATGGCGTTTTATTTGACAATATCGATATCCTACATCAATAGAAAAAAGTGTTCGGAACTCGATGGACGGGATATAACCGGAAATCTACGAGATAAAAAATATTTATTTACAGTTGTGCGAATGACTGCTGAAGGGAATTAAATGTCAAGTAAATGTGACCGGAACTATAATAAAATATAAACTAAAACTTCTATTTAAATTTAAAAACGAAGTTTTTAAAGTGGTGATCTTTGTGTACGCATTTATACTCGGCGTACATGATACTCTGCCCTCGCACTGATTTATGTCTCGTGTTGGAAGCGTGCCAATGATTATTAAATCATGCGATTTCCGTAAAAAGATGAAAAAAATTCATCGATGTGTATATGTTAATAAATAACACTATAAGAACAATCAATTTTGTCATCTTTTTAAGTTCCATCTATCTTCATTTTCTGTAAAATACCATGCAACGTGTCAGAACTCATGTAAAATGCCCTGTAAAATGTCACACAACGACACCTACAAAGCGACCCATCGAAAACACATCTGCTTGCCACGACGCCAAAACTCACGCCGCTGAAAAACAAACCGACAACGGCACGCAGAGCGGCGTTGACAAATAAAAACAAATAAACAGTCACACTGCGGCGTAATATACACAGTTATAATGTAAATAGACAAAGTAGCGACAAATGAATTGATATTTAGTGAGAATTATACAGCTGGGCGGCGAGAACCCCTACAAAGAACGTTTAGCGCAGCGGTAACATTGACACGGTCAGCGAACAAAGAACAATTTTTTTCTTTTTTTGCTGAAAACTCTGCATACGGAATTTGAAAATACTAAAAAAGTGCTACCGCAATGTACAACAAATATTCACATTTGGGCACTTTTTATTGTCTTATGCACGTTGCTATGGAATTGGATACAACACGCCGCAGTTTATATGTTTCAATCAAAAACTGCAATGAAATGGTGACACACTTGTAATGCTTTTATTTTCACTCTTTATAAAAGCTTTGGTTCCTTTTTCTTCTGAAAAAGTGTTATTATTGTGAGAGATGATTCAAAAACTTTGCACAAATTTTTCTATCCTATTGTATCCAAATAGATATAAGTATCAAAAAAATTTGGCCCAAAATTCCCTTTCTCGATCCATAGCGCCTGGTCCCAGTGTCCACTTTACGCCACTTAGCTTTGCAAAATCCGGCCCTGTTTATTTTTACGCATCCGGAGGGAGTATGAATGGCCGTGTGGATTCACCCCTCGGCGATACATCGACCACCGTGGATGATATCAAAGGGTCTGGTTCAATTAGGAAACATTCGTGCACACTGGAAACATACCAGAGGTAAGTCGTTGTGTCCGTTTTTGATGTAACGTTGTTTTGGAACCTTGCCAAATCTTGTTTTTGTTCACCAGACTTCGCTCTTTGTGCGCCACTGTGAGAGATACGCAGCGACAAGTGGAACAATTGAAGTGTGAACTCGATCGCCGGCTGAAATTGTCGCAGGATAACTTTGAACGGGTGTGTTTGCGACTTGGATTTGGTTTGTGTTTAAATGGTGCATTGGTGATTTTTTTATCGATAGTGTGGAATTTTACAGCAAATGTGAAAGGTGTGTTATGGAATTTGAAAAATCCTGAATGTGGAGTTTCCTTGTATTAAACAACTTTAAGCTTATGAATGTGACTGTAACTGGGGCAGGCCTTATACGCACATCTGCCCGATACGCACATTTGCCCGTTTTTTTCACTTGACACTTTTTCAAGTGATTTTCAGATATGAGTAAAGTGAAAAAAAAGTTGCGCAATGACATAAGTGAACTTTTTTCACTTCACTCATATCTGAAAATCACTTGAAAATGTGTCAAGTGAAAAGGCTATTTTTCACTGTTTTTTTCACTTGACACATTTTCAAGTAATTTTCAGATATGAGTGAAGTGAAAAAGTTCACTAATGTCATTGCGCAACTTTTTTTCACTTTACCCATATCTGAAAATCACTTGAAAAAGTGTCAAGTGAAAAACAGTGAAAAATGGCTTTTTTCACTGTTTTTTTTCACTTGACACATTTTCAAGTGATTTTCAGATATGAGTGAAGTGAAAAAGTTCACTAATGTCATTGCGCAACTTTTTTTCACTTAACTCATATCTGAAAATCACTTGAAAAAGTGTCAAGTGAAAAAACGGGCAAATGTGCGTATCGGGCAGATGTGCGTATCAGTGCACCCCCACTGTAACTCATGTGATTTATTCAAATCTATTCTTATATGATAATAGCATACAGTATACATGTCAAAAGTTGTAAAATTCTCTGTCAAATGGCAATCACCAGGTTAAAAAATATTTAAAAAATTTGCCCTTTTGCAGGACATTTTACATGACTTTTCACACATAACATGACATTTCACATATCACAGAGTATCAGTGGCACCAGTACCCTCATACATCACCCCCACTCACCCCCCCCCCCCCCGCAGTCACAGTCTCTCTCCACGAAGCACATGCGCATCTCGCTCCTGTCCGACGCGCGGCACTCCGCCATGGGCCGCGTGCGCACCGGCCGCGTTCGCTTAGCGCAGACTGTTGCCGGGGCGCTTGAGAGACAGGACGCGTGCTCTAGTTTAGCTGAGGAAGTGGGGAGATTGGAGGGTAGGGTGGGGGAGAGGAGAGGGGTTGTGAGGGGTGTGAGGTGGGTTGGGGAGGCGGGATTTTGTTGGCACGTTGCCAGTTTTGACCTTGAATGAGGTGGCTGTGGTTTTAAATTAGCTAAATTATCTCTAAGCTGCAGTAACTAGATCTAGATTCTAGTACAGTATACTGTGACCACAGCGCAAGAAAAAATTCTTTACGAGTCGAACGTCGAAACTAGGGTTGGCCGATGTTTTTTTTTAAACGTTTTTTTTTTTTTAAACGTTTGTTTTTTTTAAAAAAACATCGGCCAAAATTTTTAGTACTAAGCACTAGGTATTTTGCAAAATTTTCGCGCGCAAGCGCGCAATTTCACACACAAATTGACATTGGTGGTTGTTTTCATTGGTTTTGTTGCATTTTTAGTATCAAAACATCCATTTCTATGTGCTACCATGGGTGAATAAGCCGACATATGTTGCTGTAATATATAATATTGAGGTAATGTGCTTCCATGTACCTCCACAGTGTGTAACTTCACTCCCAAAGTAACAACCTCCTTTTATAACCTTGTTTGATCACCATTCCGTGCCAAACTTTACCTGAAGTCACGAACATTCAACTATAAGGCGATATACGAACGATATGTCGACGAAAAATGGATATTTTTGACACAAATCACCACTTATAATGCTATCCCATGGCTCCACAGCCATTATATGGTCATATTTAACATCACAGAGTATTGCCAGTGTCCGATATACCTATATATGTTGACACTAGGTCATATCTGGGAGCTTTTAAAAAAAAACGTTTTTTTTAAAAAAAAAACGTTTTTTTTATAAAAAAAACATCGAGTTAAAAAAAAAACGTTTTTTTTTCCAACCCTAGTCGAAACCCGTCAAAAATTACCGGTGATTTTTTTACTGACTTTCACTTTCATAGCATATCTTTACCTATTTACTGTATTTGCTTGAATAATCCCCCCAGTAAGACAAGTGAGGTAAAAATTCGCCCTTGAATGATAAATTTGTCGCGTCCAAGTTAAACAAAATCGGATGTTATTGTATTAAAAAGCATATTTTGTGAAATGAGTTGATAGAAACATGCTTTGAAATTTTGACGGAAGAATAATTCCTCCCTTGAATAATGCTCCCCCGAATATTTCCCCATATAAAAACTCTGACAAAAAGAAAATTCCCCATGGGAATTATTTTAGCAAATACGGTAGTGTCGCCAGAAAACGTTATCTATCCCCCCTTTTCCCCCAAATTTCAGCGCGGACGTGCGCGACCTTCGCTGGCTAGCCGCGCGGCGCCGGCGTGACCTCCTGTCGCAGCTGGGCCGCCTCATGCCGCTGGAGGAGCTGCGCAACGCGAACGCATTGCCGAGCATGTTCTGCGCGTGTTGTCGGGCGCCGGGTGCCACTTCCTAGGCGCTGTAGAATGGCATTGTGAAGTGTTAAGTGTCATGTGAAGTGGTGGAAGTTATGTTAAATGTAAAATGTCACGCAAAGTGTCAAAATGCCCTGCTAAATGTCATGCAAAGTGTCTAAAGTCATGTAAAATGGCAAATGTACGTTTGACATTTTCCAGTGCATTTAGAAGACTTTTTTTGCAACTTTGCATGACATAAGACATTTTATAGGACATTTTGCCACTTTGCATGACATTTGATATTTTACACGTTTTTTGCCACTTGAATGTCACTTGACATTTTACAGGGCATACTAACACTTTGCGTGACATTTCACATTTTCCAAGACTTTTGACACTTCACATGACACTTGACATTTTACAGGGCATTTTACAGTGTCTGGGATTGCCCCCAGGGCTAATCACAGATACAACTGGGGCCGGGCCCTCGCAGGTGCCCGGGGAACGGGCGGTCGAATATTGGACTATACGCGGCATGCATTTGCCTAGTGGAGATGCTGTTGAAGGTGCGCACGCCGCTTGTACAGTTGTAAAGTAAAAATCGGTTTTTGGACATTGCTGAAGTTGCGAGAAAAGTTGTTGGTTGTAAATAGGTCAAGCGACAGGTTGACCAAGTTAAAATATTTACTTGACCGAAGGTAATTGTTACTTTCATGTTTACTTGTCATTTGTCAATTTATTTGTCAACTCCAAATCGCCTTCTCAAGAACTTATCTAGCACTTTTTATCATCCTCGACGTTCAAGCACTTTTCTGCGCACTTACTTTTATCCATCACAAATTTTCCACTCCACAACCACCCACAGGCCACAGCGATATGGAAACGAATGGCGCCATGGAACGAGCGGCACTACTTATCCAAACTGTCAGTCGTCTACTATCCGTTCCACTGCGCTACCCGATCTGCCTGCGGTCGATAAACGCCGTGCAGCGCTCGTGTGTAATCGACAATATACAGCCGCATATTGGAGATGAAAATAGGGTGTGGGTTTGGGTTGGGTTCGGGTTGTTTTTGGTTCTCTGAGTTAGTTTTCACCGTGACTTGGATGAAAACTGAAATGGCGACAAGCGACATTCGGCCTACTCTTATTGAATGCTATATGTGTTTTAGTTTTCGAATTTTCTAATTTAAACTTTCATTAATTTAAATAAAATTAAATCATTCCACCGTGATGATTAATTTGCATTTGAAAAAATTCAGTTTTGACCGAAGTCACTGTAGGCACATTGTGGTTATGGATTTTGGGAAGCGTAAAGTATAAAATGGCGTAGCGTAGCGGCGCCGTTGATTTTGGTATCATTGACGCTATTAGATTACCACTTATTCTGTCAAATGCTCATTGAAGCGCGCTATTGGTGCCACGCACGGTGAATTCGTGTCAACTAAATTTTAGTGAATTTTGTGATTTCAACTTTCCTACCCGTTGGAGTATGGTCAATTTTACAAAATGGAACCAATTTTCATTGTTTCTGTTTCTGTTTGATGCTTAAAAATGTTTTTCTTTGTTATTTAGTGGACATTGAGTTGACAAAAATTTGCAATGTCAACTAGCGTGTGTGGGCCCAATGACGCGTGTATCCAATTCACACGTTTCTTCGTATAATTCAAACAGTTCAAAAAATTACCTCTTCAACATCACAACGAAACTTGTTCTAATTCCCACAGGTGCCCAGTGACAGTCTTGGCCACCGGGGGCGCGTGGGAAACAGACGCCAGGGACTACGGTCTCTACTTGCTGAGTCGGAACGCGCAGGACCTCCGATTGGCAGCCTGCCAAATCTGGCCACAACTCAGGTTGGTTTGTGTCGATTTTGATATATGTTGATTTGCGATTTGTGCAGTGTTGAAAACTCGAGTGTTGAATCACGGCCAATAAAGTGCTCGTGAAGTGCCCTGAAGTGGTCTGAAACGCCCCCTGTGATCACACTTCAAAACCTGATCACGCCTGATCGCTGATAGCATGCACTTCACAGACACTTCACGAATTTCATTACTAAATTGTTCACGTCTGAAATGCTTGGAAATTTCGTGAAGTGTGTTGAAGTGTCTACGTGAAGATACTTCACCGCGTATCACGGCAGGTCACCAACACTGTTTTTGCCGTGAATGTTCAGTGATGAGAATGGGTGCCCGTTAACAGGGACGTATCCAGGATTTTTGAGCGGGGGGCTGTTTTTTTACGGAGTCCGGCGAACGGGGGGGGGGCTGAGCCATTTTAAAACAAAATTTTACTCCATTTTATCAATTTTGCCATATGTCATTTATATTTTGCCTCAGCGAGCCCTCAGGGAAATTTTCAGTTATCTATTCCTCCTCCGGAGATGTTTTCTATCTATGATGCCGCCGCGAGAGTCAAAACCTTGGAAACCCCTGATTCGCTGTCTACATGCCGAACGGGTTACATGCCAAGCGGCACAGACCACCTAAACCCTAAACGCCCAAACCACCACAACCCATCCAACAACCCAAAGCGCCCTACACAGGGCCACCCTTCCGCTGCCGGGCAGCCTGCGTCTGATGCTGCGCAACCTGCACGAACTACTCGAGGCCGTGGCCGAGCTCGACCAAGGCGCACCTGGACACGGCCGGCAGTTGCAGCTGCAGCCTGCTACTAGCTCGGCGGGGAGAAGCCCTGGTGAAGTGGGTGGGCGTGATGGTGAGTAGGGTTCAAATGGGATCCCGATCCTGGGATTTCAGTTTCGATTTCGGGATTTGGCAGTTCCGATCCCGGAATCTGAAAAAAACTAATCCCGGTTCCGGTCCCGAAGATTTTCGGATGCCGATCCTTGAAAAATGATAATGATGAAAACGTTTAAAAAATGACTTTTTGCACTAAGAAATGTGAATGGAAACCTTAAGTGTCCAATTTATGCCACTTTTATGGAATCCAGGTGTATTATTCGACCATTTTTGTGACAAATTGGAGAAAAACCTTCAATATCAGAACAATGTAAAAATACAGAACCCGAAAACTCAAATAAAACCATCCCGATGCCGAAAGGTCAATCCTGTTTGAACCCTAATAGTGCGCTTTTGGATCCGGGAATTTGTGATGTTTTTTTGTGTAGATATTTATCTGTTGGGGATTGACTTAATGTGCCTTTATCCGCGGTGCTTTTTGAGTTCTATGCATACCCTTAATTCACCAAACAAAATTTATTGTGGTGAGATTTTAATTTTTCCGGTTGTGGATAAACTGTTATTCCATTTACGGTTGTCATAATTAACCAGTCATAGTGTCTTAGTTGACATTTGCCGACAATGTTTAATAGAACACAATGGAAGTTCAAATACAAAACATATATTATGTTTAAACACCGTCCGTTTCAGTCAACCTTGAAGTATGATTGATGTTTCATTTTATTTTACTGATACCGTTTATTTCAGGCAAATGACAACTACCGTATTTCTTAATAGAAGAGCGCTGTTCTATTTTTTTCGTCAATCTTTTTACCTGCCGTTCAATTGGAGGTGCCGTTTTACTGGAGGTATGCCGTTCTATTAGAAGAAATACGGTGGCAGACAATCACATGTGTAAGGTAATCCTGTTACCTAACCTATGCTTATTCAACGTCACTTGAAATTGAGCTGTGACTCGATTATTTCAAAACTCAACTGAAACTCTAATCGGAAATTATTGCAATCGATCACTCGTCATTTTTGGGTGAAAATGTTTTGCAGCAAAACGGCAGAATATTTTACTGCTTTTTATTATCGTGATATTTATTTATTTACTTTGAATTTTTTTTACTGTTGTCTGATGAATGTCACTGGTGCACGATCATTCCTACTGTGATAATAATGAATGTGAATATTTATGAGATTTTTATGGTTGCATTTCCGCTATATTGCTTGCATATCCTTCCTATCCGAATTTTATTTTAAGTCAATAGATAGTTAGAGTGGGTGTTTTCATTTGAACAGGGGGCACTCACAGACCCTGTAAAAGCCCTGTATAATGTCATGCAAAGTGTCAAAAGTCATTGAAAATGCCCTGGAAAATGGCAAACGTACGTTTGCCATTTTGCAGGGCATTTTCCACAACTTTTAACACTTTGCAGGACATTCGATATTTTGCAGGGTCTTGGAGTAGCACCTGAACTATCGAGTATTGACCCAATATTATGAGAACGTGGATAAAAAAGCTTTTTGATTGTCATTTGAATAGAAAATCCGCATCATGCATTTTTATGTTGAAAAAGGTATTTACTTAATGTGGATTGTAAATAGGTATTCTAGAACAGAAAAAAACACAAAAATGCAAAGTCATTCGGTTGATATAGCTCATGATAAAAATAAATTGACACAAACTTATGCGGGTTCTATTGTTACTACAAAATGTAAACTTCTCCGGCGAGTGTCCATGGCAACCAGCGCAGAGAATATACGGCACACACACACTAGTTGACATCAAAATTCGTGTCAACTAAATATTGGTTAATTATGTGATAAACTATACTAGTTAATTTCATCTTGTGACGCTTTATCTGCGTTGTGTCTGTTAAGAGTGACGCTTGAAAAAAAATTATTTGTCTTAATTAGTTGGCCTCTGTTGACATTTATTTTCGATGTCAACTAGTGTGTGGCTGGGCCCATTGGCGGCCCACACACTAGTTGGCACACGTGTGTCAACTGGTCTGTTTCAACTCAGATTTCGGCTGCACGTGTCACAGCGATCTTCCAATGCACTTGTCATTATATTTATTTGTCAAGATTCCTACATGTGCATTTGAGATTGCTCTGCGACAAGCGGAGCCGAAATCTGAGTTGACACAGACCAGTTGACACACGTGTGTCAACTAGTGTATGGCTGGGCCCATAATGCCTCTACTTCAAATATATTCATCCTCCCTGCCAGCTTGCTAATCCACTCTCACATGCAAGAATCCCACCCAATAGATCCTCACACACTAGACACGATGTACACGTTGCCCAGCGTGTGTCGCCTATTGGCCGACATGCGAACGTTCCCCCTTGTCGTGTTCTACGTGGCCACCGCGTGCAGTTATCGACTGTGGCGGCACAAAGTACCCCGGTTTGAGTTGAGAGTGGTTGGATTGGTGGGGATTTTTTCTACCTGGGGGTAGTTCCAAGCCCTGTAAAGTGTGAAATGTCATGCAAAATGTCATGTAAAGTGTGAAATGTGAAGTGACTTTGCAAATGTAATGTCATTGTCAACTTTACAAATATAATGTAAAGTAAAAGTGTTATTTTTACATTCGTAACATGTCATGCAAAGTTTCAGTAATTTAACATGTCATGCAAAGTTCAGTAAAAAAACTTTGTTTCGATTGACATTTTACACTTTACAGGGCTCGGGACTGCCCCCTGTTTCTGTAATCGATAGTCATGTGCTCCCTGTATTTTCAACTCGTCACATAGTGACGCGGTAGTTTATTTCCAGGCTCTAAATCCGTCACAATGTTCAACATTTCTCTCTTGACGCAGCTGCTGATAGTGCACAATGCCGTGTGTGTGCTGCTCAGCGCTGCAGCCTTTATCGGTTCCGCTTACTATCTGTGCTTCCTGGCTGATTCTCTTTACTCCACCGTGAGTTTTTGGGGAATGTTTAAGGGGGGTTGAATGTACCGTAATCCCTCGAATAAGTCCCCGGGGGGAGTTGGTTTTTTGTCAGACGTTTTTTGACTGGAGTTATTCGAGGGGGGAGTTTATTTCGGCAGAATATTGAGTAACATGCATCATCAATTGATTATGTGAATGGGGTTGAAATAAACCTGTAAGTCATGATACAAATTGTGTTATTCATGAACAAAATGAATGCTAGTGAACACACTGCAGCAAATTACATACTAAACGTCTTTTTTGCATGGATGATTTTGCTACCAATCAAAGCGTGGAGAGGTTTTCGAGGGGGGAGTTTTTTTTTGAGTTTATTTTCGTTTTCTCCGATTTTCTGACATTGAGACTGCTAATGAATTGTCACTATACATGAGTCTCATCGGATCCTATATTAAAGCTATATGTACCATGAAAAATAAACGCGAAATTTAACATGATCATAAATGTATCAAATGCACAAATCACGGGACAATGTCCACCGTAGTCTGCGAGGAGTGTCGACGTATCGATCAGCCGGCGCGGTGTAGAAGCATCGTAAGGAGAGCTTTATACTACTCTCGAAGATGTCCCTTATGTGCGGGACCCGGCGCTGTTCGATGCGCGCATACACTGCCACGCGCAGTGTTTAACTCGCCTGGCTTTAAATTGCGAAATTACCTCGCGATGTTTGTGGCATTGATTCTCTGCTGTGAGCCAATGCAGTTTGGCTGTTGCGCCCGGTGATGCCGTAAAATCACACTGGCAATTTGCACCCTGTTTCTCCGTTAGGGTATTCATTTCCGCCCTGTGATGTAAGCAGGTGATCAGCACATGCTTGGCTGTCAATATCGCACCCCCTTGTGCTTTATTGCAGTCCATGCATCGGACTCCGCTCGGTACTTTTATCATATTGTACCGTGCCTGCAACCACCTTGCATGCAAATTTCTATAATTTCTTAATTGGAGGGTGTCATCAACATTCACAGCCCTCAGCGCCATGCTATCTCTATTTTTCAGCGCAGCATTTTGTCTTTCGACGCACCGCAATCGAATCAATTTGTTCATCCACCATTTTTTCATTGTTAACAAGTTTGCAAACTCGGTGCCGTAACTCTTGCCATAAATTTTGGCCCTGTCTGGGATACACGTTCCCATCAAATCTCTGCCAGTCGCATTTACGCGCCTTGGTAGGTTTTCACTCATGAAAAGGTAGGCATCTTTTGTCAGCCCTTTTTCTAATTGATGTAAATAACCGCAGTACATCATTGTGTGTTTTTTAATTCTGTCTGATGGCCGTATCGGGCCCACATCATGCCAAATAGCATCGCTGCACGTTGTTTTTTGAACGGACAGACTTAGTTTGACCGCTTTTAGGAATGCCCTGTCTATGGCTTCTAATTGAGGTTTCCTTATTCCGGTTACCTCCAGCCCGTAGCTGACGGCGCTTTCGATGTATTGTTTCCAAATGAAATCTACGCACCAAAATTTTGCGTCTGTTAATTGGGTGGATTTTAGCGCTAAAGCAGCCAGTCTTTCAGCTTTTGCAACCGATTGTTTCCGGTGCTCTTCGAATGTATCCCGTGCACTCGAGATAGTGACACCAAGATATTTTATGGTGTTTGTTTCGGAAATATACATGTCTTCTCTTTTATGGGTTTTTCCCAAACGCCATTTTCTGGCAGCTATTGCTTTTTGTCCCCATCTTAGCACGAAACTTTTAGTCGCATTAATGGCGACATCCCAATTCCAACTCCATTTAGTGAATATATCTAATATTCTTTGTAAATCTGCTTCCGTATTGCTCAAGAAGCAGATGTCATCAGCAAAAAATAGTGCTGGCACTTTATGCACCCCAAATCGGGCACCTACGTCTGCTGCCTCTAAATGCAGGCACAAATCGGCTAAATAAATTATGAAGCCGGTGGGCGACCAGCAGCAGCCCTGTTGCAACCCGATCGGGTAGTCCAATTTGTCGCTTTCGTAATCGCCAAACGTCATTATGCATTTTTGCTTGTCATAAGTATTTGCAATTGCCTGGACAAATTTCGAAGGGAAACCAAAGTGGCCCATTTTTGCCCACAATTTTTTCCTATTTACCCTGTCAAACGCCTTGACAGCATCCACGAAGCATGTTATCAGCTTCCCCTTTGTTTTGTCGGCATGGCGTTTGCATGCTTGCATGACAACCAGATTGTCCAGGGTCCGGCGTTTGCCATGGAAACCCCCTTGGATATTGCCGAACCCATTGTGCTTCTCAAACGCCGCCAATGTGCGTTTGTTGAGGATTGACATGTACAATTTCACGATGTTGCAGCCAATCCCCAATGTGCGATAGTTACGCACGTCCATGGTGCTCCCCTTCTTGTGTAGAAGCACCATTTTACAAACCTTTTTGTCGGTTTCGATTTGGCCACCATTCAGCCATGCGTTGAAAATTCTCGCCATGGCGCACATGCGACTCGCGTCTAAAATCTTCAATACTTCATGGGAAATTGCTGTGGTGCCAGCAGATTTGTTGTTTTTGAACCGTTTTAATTCCGCCCGTATTTTGGATTCGGTAATCGGCTCTAATAAGTCCCGTTTTGTTGTATTCGATATAATGTCTGCGCCAAACCATGTGCGCGCATCCATTGTTACCGCGCCCGGGTTTGGGGACATGACGATGTCCCATGCACTTTCTAATTCGCGCTTGATTTCACTCTCAGAGCAAATCAATCTGTTCTCATTTTCGAGTGCAAACCTCCGTTGTGAGGTGTCCTTCATACCATGCATGTGATGGTATAATCTCTTCACAGCTGTGCTGCAATTTTGGCGAAGAGTTGTGATGAAATTAAGTTCTTTTTCATCGAACTTGGCTGCCCTGTACTTGCGTAAGTGCAACCGGCACAATTGCAAATTTAGAATTGCGTTTTTGTCGCCAGGATTTTTTTTTACGTGGCGACGCCCCTTATTTACTTTTCGGGTCAATTTCAATTCATGTTCATCGAATTTTTCCTCCCCCTTGCATCGGGGGCGCGCCTTCGATGATCGAATTCTATTCACTCCAGTGTGGATGGAGTCGATGAGACCAGTGTGACATGTCTCTGCCGACACCGGATTATTACTGAAAACTTCAGACAACGCAACTAAATCTTGTTTTTTTTGCACCGTACTTTGGCGAGCCGGTTGGACTGTTTTTGTCAGCCCCTCCAGCCAGTTAATTGTCACGCAGAGAGCGTGATGGTCACTGGATAATGGACTCGATTCTGAGTTGTCGTCAACGTGACCACTTTCAAACGTCGAATTCCAGCTATCAAGAAATGTGAGATCTATTATAGATCGGCAATTGCTTCTGGTAAATGTCCACAAGCCTTTCATGCGTCGATTTAGCAGTGTGAGCGATGCATGCTTTAACCATTCGATAATCAATCTGCCGTTTACATTTACGGCAGAGCTATTGCCTTGAATGCCCCACTTTCCAGCACCGATATGGCCATTGAAATCACCCACAATCAATGATTCTATATTTTTTGTCCTGTGTTTTGCCAGGACATCGGAAATTGATGTTAAGATGGATCTATTCAGCTCCACCGTCGCTGCGGAACGACATGCCTTGCCGTTGTTTTCCAAATAAATTAACGAGACCGCGAACCGGCCCAATTTTCCCTTCAAATGGACGGTCATGATGTGGTCATCATGGCGTGGAGGGGAAACGTACTCACTCCTCCAACTTTTTCGGACGTAAATTAACAGTCCACCAGTTTTTTTTGCGTCTGATTTTACGCGGAGAAATCTATCGTAATTAATCAGCGTTGGGGCATCTACTCCCGAGAGACACTGTGCTTCACATAGGCATATAACGTCGAAGCTGTTTCGGTTTGCCAGCTCGCGAAGGGCGTTAAAATTGCCTCTCATGGCTCGGACATTTTGGTAAAGAACAGTAATTTTGTTATCCACCGATGACGCAGTTCGAGCAACAGCATTTTTCGCTGTCAATTTACAGGCCAATGTGGCGCCTGTAATCATCGAGGAAATTGAGATCGATGAAAATGTAGATCCTTCACCAGATCCTAATGTTGGTGTCACAGCGTTGACACTTTTGACAAACGTGAGGACAATTATCATCAGAACTATCAAAAAGTTCAACAAGTTTACTTTGCCCTTTAAATTCGTCGAAATTTTAATCACGCAAAAAACGTTAGATCCAATCAACCAATCAAAAGTAATTAAACAGAACATAGCACCGTGAATACACACCACGTGCTCAAAAATGCCAAAAATGAAACATGATATCATTTTAATACACCAATAAACGTGGTGTCGAACCTGATAAAACGTCATACCCGACCAGGTGAAATGCATCAATGGCTTTAAAGCCTCGAACCAAACGTAGTTCGCTAAACAAACAAAAAAACTCCAAAACTCTTCAAAATCACTACTGCATGCGGCACTGCCCGCCGTTGCACATCGAAAAAACTCTGAGTGGTTTTTCGAGTGGAGTAGTGGTTTATAGTGTGCACCCGGTAATTTAGGGCACAAATGTTCCCCGTTCAGGGGCAACTCTCTAGGAGGTAAACTCACTTTAACTCCTCCTCCTAGTTTTGCACACGCGGCGCAAAGTTTCTTCAAAGTCGGTCGGCCAGATGCCTCTAACGGCGGGCACGACCAGATCGGCCTCGAGCCTCTGCTGAGCCTCGACGCGGGTGTCCGCCTCGGCCTGCCCGACCCCCCCCCCCCCCCCGCGAGCCTGTGGCCATGGGGGTGATTTTTGCTAACACGTGCTCTGTACATGCAGAGCAACTTTGCAAATGAACGAACGTTTCGTTCAAACTCATTGCCTTGACCAGTTCGCGGGTCACAATGGCATCGAACAGATGCGATGAGTGGATGCCATCTCTCTGGCACCCAAACAGGTACGCCGTGCGGACGTCGCTGAATTGACTGAACCGGTGCGGGTTAGTGCAGAGCCATTCGACGGGCTGCAGCACAGTGACGCCCGGCACCTGCCTGAAGTAGGCCCAGACCTGATATTCCAGGTTGCGCACCCACAGGCAGGCTGTCCGCGAAAGTATACCCCGTGTTATATGTACGTGGTATACCGCCACGCGAACAGCATTTTTTATAACGCGCACCAGTATTTATTTGCGCGGTTTTGTTTATGCTCCAACACGGCACTACGGGTTAAGCAGGCGCGCGTGTAATAGGGGTCAATCGTTTAGCGCGGTACTTTTTTTCACTAACACGCATCATTTGGAATAAATCGGGTTAGATCATTTGTCATACCCCGAAGTAAATATTTTTTGCGGGTTAGAGCGTGTGATAACCAACGATGGCAGAAAAAGTTAAAGTTAAAAGTTAAATCTCCAAAATGTGGTAATGTAAATATATACACATAAATATATCAATAAGTGCCAGCACTAACGATTGCAAAAAAAGATTCAAAAATTCGAAAATATTTTCAAATTTTTGAATTTTTCCATAATTTTTATTTCACCCCTGGAAAAAAACACTTAAAAATCGATTTATTTTTAAAAAATTCAAAAATTCAAAAAAAATTTTCAGGGAATTCAAGGCGACAAACCCCATGCCACCTGCGGCGCGGCACCCGGTGCCCGACCGCGCCACCGCGCCCTATCAGCCATGCCCTGCATGCTATTGGACGACATGTTGCTGCCGACCAAGGAGGGGGGTCCGCCGCGCAGCCGATCAGATCGGCTGGCGGTGGAGGGAAATGAATGGTCGAGAAACGGCCCTGCAGCCGCGTCGCTGCGTCTACGCTGCGTGCCGCAGACATCTGGCATCATGCCAGCGACCCATCGCCGGGTAAAATTTTCCACCTAATTATAGGCAGAATGCAAAAATGCGCCAGGCGAAACCTACAAAAAATGCCCTAGCGCGCCGGCCCACCGAAGTTTCCAAAAATGAGTGAAAATATTTGAGTTTGTAGGTTTTTAATACAAAATGGCCGACTTATGGAAACGCGACACTCGTACACAAATAAATGCGCAAAAAGTGGAGAAAATGAAACGACACTTAAATAATAGGGCATGAAACAATGTCCTAATTTGTCGCTTGTGCGCCCAGGCCCACCGGCCCGCAGGCCGCCGCCGCCGCGCCACCCCGCGCAGAAAAAACTTCAAAAAAATAGGTGACGACTGCCAAGGTGGTGCCGCGGCGCACTATTTATAGGTGGCGCCGATCCCAAATTGCACAACATCTGTTGGCAATTTGGGCTCTTGTCATGGGAAAAACATTCCCAAAAGATTGCGATCACTTTGATGTGATGCAATCAGTGCACAGGCTCAGCTGCGAGCCTGTTGCACAACAAAGTGATCGCTGTGGCCGATCAAAATAATCGGCCAGGCGCGCCGAGTTGATCGGCTAAGCTGCGCTGTTTGGGCCTAATCTGGCCGAGCGCATGCGCCATGGGAAACAATGGCGCCCCAATGAAAGGCCCATGCCGCACCACTGCCCCAGAAATTTGCTAATGGGCAGGCGGCGGCGGCAAAGTGACATGCGCTGGCAGAAAATTTTTTAATTGGGGCCACATACAACAGTATGGAAACCTACTATAACCCATCTGAATAATTAACCACAAATTATACAGTTTTTTTTCCATGATAATATTTTGTTTTTAATTTGGTAAAATTAATTGTTGAATTTATGACAAGATTTTATTCATTTAAGTATGGTAGGATTCTGCACATACTTTGCGGTCCGCCGCGTACAAGTGTATTCCCACGCGCTGATTTTTGCCACGTTAATCCTGTCCCTATTTGATCTCTATTTTTGCCAATTAATCCCAGCTCAAAAGTTGACCACAAACCCCCCCACTTATGTAACATCAAACATGCGGATCCCCTTATGTCACAAAGAAATGCCATGTGCCCTGATTTTTGACTCAAAACAAAGAGATAATCTCATGAGAAAACACTTTTTTGATCCTAAATATTGGACAACAGATGGAAATCTTTGTCCAATCTCAAGTGCCGCGTGCACCGCGGACCCCTATAAATACCAATCCCGTTTTTTGGGAATCATCGATCAGTTGGCATTCTGATTTCAGCAGAACCACATTTGGGTGTGCCAAGTAAGGAAATGAGTGGTCGCAGCAGAGCCACATTTTGGCGCGCTTTTTTGTTGTAAAATTTTTTTTACGTGTTATTCAACCTCAGTATCACACGTTTTCCGCTTTTTACAAATAATTGGACGGGGTGTACGTTTTTCTGTAACGCGCATGTCTTCTAATAATGGGGTATACAAATACGTATAACCCGCCCTGTTGCGTGTTATTGAAACATCAATTGTCTGCGCACGCGCTCATTTGCGCGTTAGACGGGTAAGATATCGATTTCCAGGTGACCTCTTTTTACGTAATAAACAAAAGAACGTGTTGGCACGGGGTACATATGGAATAATTAGCGTGTTACGTGGTATACCGAAATAACCTAAATTTCGCGGACAGCCTGCCCACAGGGACGCCTCTTCGATCTCGCTGGGGCGCGTGTTGCGCGACAGCGGGCTGGAGAGCACCGGGCTGATGATGCACAAGTAGATGTGCGTGTCGGCCATGCGCCAAGCCAACAGCCACTCGCAAACGCGCGTGACCATGTGCAGCATGGGCTGGCACAGCGTGCGAGCCGCGTACTCCGAGCTGAAGGTGCCGCCCATTCCCACCAAGGTGGCCAGTCCGTCCAAGACGCCTTTAATTAGCACCGCGTCGTAGTGGCGTTGCGGCGCGTAAATCCCCGTAACAGCGGGGATGATGCCGCCCATGCGGCGGCCGTGGAAGGTGCTCCAAAAGAATTTTAGGCCGCCGCCCCAATTTCGATTTTGCTTCAGCCTGTCGTACTCGATCGACAGGCGCACCGTCGTGCTGTCGCCCATCGCTAGGACCCATTTTTCAGCATGTGGCATGTTGATGTAGTGGTCCCTCCAGGGCGGCTTGGTGAAGAAAAAGTTCAGCGCTTCACCAGCCGGCCTGTCGGGCGTTCGGCGCCCATAGCAAGCCCTCTTGGATGCGGTGCAGGGCAGTGAGCGCAGTCACCTCGTCGTTTGAGATGGCCGGCATGGACACGTATATAATGTCCAATTGGTGATGTTCGCCACGCAGCGCGCGCTGCAGGCCCAGCCTTATTTTGTCGCGCGCCTCGGCTGGCAAGTCACTGGCCAAAATAAATCCCGCTACGGGGATCACCTCATTTTCCGGCGGCGCAATTTGTGCCACCGGTTCAGGGGGTGCCACGGCACCCCCCTCTTGCCTGTCATCAAGCAGTTGACCGTCTTCTTGGTCTTCACCCCCGTCAGCTGGGAGCGGTGCATTTTCAACATTTTGCACGCGCAAAACGTCAGCAGCACCCACCTGTAAGTTTTGTTGAGTGAACGGTTGGAACATGTTGTACAAATTGCCCGATCTTACATCTTACTTACGAATTGCACAAATGCAGAGGGCGCCAGCATTTTTCCTCGCCCACCATCGTGTAGGTGCGCATCAAAATGGGAGCCAGCGTCCTACTGCAGTCCACAGTGGCGCGAATCTGTGAAATACCACAGATTGTATTTATACCGTATATAGGTATACATACTAGGTGTTGGGATTTATAGACACTAACCACTTTCAGAAGTGCCACATACGCTTCCGAAGTTTTGGCCTCTTCGATCAACAAAATATCGTCCAGCGAGAACCAGTGGTTGCCTCGCGGCAACGTGACCCATAGTTGCTGGGCGCTATGGTACCATGCGTGCCATTCTTTGTCGTAACCACCGGGGTTGTGGTCACGATGCGTGGCCAAGATGTTATCGAATTTGGCCAGATCGTCTGGGCCGGCGCCACAATGTTCACATTGAAGCTGCATCAAGATCACATTAGATAAGACGCATGATGTAATCCGCAAATGGGATACCTCCAACTCTAAAAAGCTCACCTTCATGAGGGCGAGCATCATGCATGGGAACACATCTTCAAACCCCTCCAGCATGATTGGGTACGTCCATGAGAGCCCCAATTGTTCGTGTATTCAAACGTCAAAAATTTTATAGGCAGAATACGCGGGGCTTGGTCGCCTGCAGGGGCCGCGTTGATCGACAAATCATCCAATTTGTCGATTGTGTCCGATAGCCGTTTGTCGGTTTTGTGGCACCTTTGTTCCACGGCGCACACACGGCGCTCGGTGTCCAGCATGATACTCAACAGATAGTCGAGATCGGTCAGCGTCACACTCGTGTTCGAGCCGTACTCTTTGGCCGTTTCGCGGACCTGTCTGCGCGCTCGGCAGATAGATTCTTCTTGGGTCAGATCGACATCCGCGCGCGGTTGCTTAGCCGGCGGGTCGTCCACGTTGTCTCGACGAGCAGGCTCCAGATGGCACCTGCAACACTTTTGGCACTCTGCCAAAATTACGAAAATTAACCCGAATGTCGGGTTCTAATAGGTCGCTGTAGTCGCGATCAAAAGACAAAATACTTGTACAGGCCATCGCTGCACATTTCGAGCTGTCACAAAGCTCAAAAAATGGCAGTGTCCCAAAAAAAATGAACAGCAGCCATATAGCGAGGATACCGTTCATTGCACACAATGAAACAGAAGCGCCAAACATCGCGCTTTTTTGACGAAAAAGTAAACCCACTTCTTTGGGGGGGATCTTTGTTCGTCGCATCCTGATCCACGTTGTGCAGCATGGATTCGTCCGCCTCCATTCCAGTCTGGCCCTCGTCCGAGTCATCCGAGTCCTCTTCGCGATGTTCGGCCTGCCGTTGGTCGCAATCGCTATCTTTCGCGTCGCGGTCAGACATTTTCGCTCGGCCTGCTATTAGTTTTTCAAATTGCAGCGATTTTACAATTCGTTTTTCATCGGATTGGCACTTTGCCAATCTTTGCTAGTCGATAACTTTGATTTGGCACTCTTCCAAATTTTGACGTTGAGTCTCACTGTCAACGATAAGTTTATTTGACAGCTTAAATAACTCGTGCCACACCATATACCAAGTGCTAACACTTTAGCTGTGGTAGTCAGCACGAGAATATCTTCTATGCGTCGAAGAAACATATTTGGCACTCTGCCAGGAAGTTGCAATTCTCGACTTGCAACCCAAACACTTCCGGAAAGTCACAAAAACACCAAAAGGGTCGTAAAAAACAACAAACCAGGTCCAATCAAAACAAACACAGTAAAAAACGACCACGTCGCACCTCCAAAACTCGTCCCAGACGCTTTTGCACTCAGTTTCAAGAAAATTCGACTTTCACTAGTGCGGAGTTATTTTTTCCTCGGTTAGTCGAGGTCGGTTTTTTCGAGGGGGCTTAATCGAGGATATACGGTATCTGTAAATGTAAAACAGCCGCAAAGCGTAGGTGTTTCCATTTATGCTTCACATATTTCCCGGCCTATCCACACACTTTCCACCCACTTCAAAACCAGCCACACTCAACCCAGGGCACTGACAGCCGGCTGCAGCTCTCGTTCGGCATCTACGCGCTCAGCAAGCTGATCGAGCTGCTCGACACTGTCTTCATGATGTTGCGCGGCCGCGGCAGACAATTGTCCCTGTTGCACATTTATCACCACGCGAGCATGTTGCTACTGGCCGAGTGCGGCTACAGCGTGTTCCCCTGGTGACAGTCTCGGACCCTGTGAAATGGCCTGTTGAATGAATTGTGATGAAAGGTGTCAAAAGTCATGTGAAATGCCCTGCAAAATGGATACTCGGTTACCATTTTGCAGGACATTTTGCATGACTTTTGACACTTTACATGACATTTTCCATTTTTCAGGGCATTTAACAGGGTCTGGAAGTGTCTCTGGCCTTGCATGGCATTTCCCATGTGCCTCAACTCTTTTGTGCATGTCTTTGTGTATTCCTACTATTTCATGGCAGCTTATAGACCGGATTTTTTAAGTGTTAGCTTGAAAAAGAGACTCACTCAAATGCAGATTTTGCAATTTCTCATTGGCTTTCCATTTTGTCTGCAGGGATATTTTTATCATCGTTTTTGCATTTATTCGTTTTTGTACAATTTGAGCATGGTTATGCTTTTTGGTAATTTTTACGTTCGGGCGTATTGGGGGAAACGTACTGTGAAACAGGAGTAGCAAAATCATTGAACCTTACGGGGTTCAGATGGATAAAAAGTCGCTCGTACGGACGTATAGATAACTTAATAATAATATAATTCTGTGTTTGTACGCCTTTTTGAAGGGGTAGAAGCTAGAAAGGGCGAAAAACCGCCAATACAGCTCAGAAACAGGTAAATATAAAGATGCATACAGGTACAAATACTTATACTTTTAATAATATAATAGGCGATAAGGATATAACAATCAGCGGCTACCAAACTGAGAAATGAGCAAAATTACAAAAATTTAAATTTTCTCGGTAAAAATGGGTAATGGATTTGAAAACTAAAAATTCCCTAGGAACAGGGAACGTAGGATTTTTGAGCGGGGGGGGGGGGCGGATTGTATACGGAACGGGCGGCGCCCCCCCCCCCTAAATTTTGGCCCTTTAGTAAAGAAATGGAGCCATGGCGCTGGCGCCATTTGTAGGCGCCAACGCCATGGCAGTACGCCATGGCGTTGGCGCCAACGTCTACTGTATAGATGCCTTTTTATACCTAAATTTCGTACTAGAATCATGTTGAGTACCTTCCTAACGCTGTTAGATTCCGGAAAAAAAAGATAGTAATCATTTGGCGGGCAGTTGCGCGCTTGCGCGCAAACATTTTTTAGAAGTGCCTACAAAATCGCCTTAGAAAAGTGCCATTTCTGGCAAATTTTTATGTCCGGCCCGGGAACGGGGGGGGGCGGCCGCCCCCCCCGCGTACGTCCTTGCCTAGGAATTTTAAATTTGCTTGGGCGGTTAGATTATTGCGAATTTGAGACTCGGTGTTGATGTTTCTGGGAACTGTCAGATATGGATTGATAGCTGGAGTGCCATTGGAGACCCCTGCGGTGAACCATAACCAACCGCTTGTTTGTCTGTTATTTTTGTATTTTTTAAGTGGAATTTTTCCACGTGTTGTTTCTACTTTTTTCCATGTGTTTTACTTTTCCATGTTATCTGGCTATGCATAATACGGTTCGACACTTAATTCGGTTCGAGATCTGTGTTTTTATATTTAGAAAACACCTCGTCATAATTTTTCAAATTTATCACATAAAAATAGCAATAAAATGTCGCTCAATTATCGCACCATACACAAACAAAAAATCTGAAACTCCTCGCAAAAAAGATACAAATCAAGACAAACACGAACACACCGTACCCCTAAAACCAGCAAAGTTATCCTTCCTATTCTCATGAAACTTATAATTCAGTCCATCCACATCAGGCTCGCATCCATAATAATACGAAATCGGTCCGGCGCTATAAAAGGCGGAGCCACGCGCGCAAACTTCATCGAGTCGGGAAAAAGTTTCCGCTAGAACGGCGAGCGTGAAGCGAACGCCTCTGGACATGTTCTGTCGGTACTGGGACCGGTAGCCCACTACAATGCCTGTGATGTACAGTTAGTGTATATCATCGAGATACCCCCTCGAAATGGACGTTATGAATTTATAACCCCCCCACGAAATCCCCCCAAATTAAGTGTAAAGAGGACCTAAATGACAAAAGCTGCGGCTTGTGATCCTATGGTATATAAAGTCTATAGACTTATACATGGTGGTTATTGTTGCATTTTTCTATGTTTGTGTACTTTACAAACAACAAATTAGTACTGGGTGTTGGAAAAATCTATGCCGAAACAATAAACTCCCTCGTTAACTCCCCCCCCCCCCGCCTCAAAATTCCCACTCTGCAAAATAAACCCCCGGTGGGTATTTCGAGGTAATAAGGTCATTTTACATCATGACACTGAATTTTCATTGTTTCTGTTGACTGTCTCGCTTTGAATTTTTTTGTGTTATTTAGTTGACATTGAGTTGACATGAATTTGCGATGTCAACTAGCGTGTGTGGGCCCCCATTCTAGCTAAATATTACATCACTAGTGTGGCCGGCGCCAGCCCCAGCCCACCTTTGAGGACATTGTCAGCCTTATTCAATATCAACTCCTCCCTGCACAGGAACACGGTGGCCCTGGTCAAATCGATGTGTCTCAGCAGGGGGAACGCCACCAGGGGGCAGTCCCAGACCCTGTAAAGTGTCAAAAGTCATGTAAAATGCCCCGCAAAATGGCAAACGAGTTGCTATTTTGCAGGGCATTTTACATGACTTTTATCACTTGGCACTTTACACGGTCTAGAACCGGCACCTGGCAGTCTTGCAAGTCTGACAGCGCGAAGCCGCTGTACGACAAGTCGACCGTGTGCAGCTGGGCGTACATTAGCTGCCACATCAGACGGAACACTGAACGGCCTGCGAGTGGTTTGGGGGCAATTTTGTATTGGTGAGAAATCGCTTTTGAGGTTTTGGAAAGTCAACCGTAGTATATTATTTTGATAAAATTTGCACCTTGATAACTTCCAAACTCAAATAGGCAACATAGGCTAAATGTTCAAGTACTGGTATTGTAAAATGAGCGATTTGATTAAAACCTGTAAACGAAATTTAGGATATTTCTGTTGTTTTTCTGTACCTTTTCCCCCATATTTTACCAACCCTGATGGCTAAAATTCAATCAAATCTTAACAGCGATGTAAATAAAAGCGCCATGGCGCATGCGCCTGGTTACTTGTCGATATTTTGTGGTGGCGCTATTGGCACATTGCGATAAGTCCGTGAAAACAACCATGGTACTTAAGATCACTGCTTTCGACATGACATCTACCGTATTTACTCCACAGTTGTTAAAATGTACGTACTTTTACTAGAAAAATACGCGCACGCGAGTACGCGGTAAATACATTTGCATATACTTCTGAAAAAAAGTAATGTACTCATTTTTACGCGTACATTTCAAAAGTACACGCGTACAGAGAAAATGTATTTTTGTTGCTAAAATCGCAATTTTCTGTTGATAAAATAAGAAAATTTTGAAGAAATCGTATAATTTTTCTAACCCCCCCCCCCCAAATAATCACTAAAAACGACATTCATTATGTCTTCCAGTGTAAAACTCACTCTCACATGTAAAAAGTGGTAGCTTTAAGTCAGAGTTGTTAGAATTACTGAACTTTTTTAAAAGTATATGTAAACGTAAATTTTTTTTTTTTACTCACCACAAAGTATAGAAAACGTAAAATACTTTTTTTTACTTGTACGTACGCGTAAATGTGGGTACTTTTTTGTGAGTGTAGAAACGACTACTTTTCTTCATAGAATGTGTAAAAGTGGGCACTTTTTCATACGTGTACAGCACAACGTATGTTTTTCTATAAGCAAATGACAGATTATATAAATAGTTTTCAAGGTCTCTTTTTTCTAGGAGATAAAAATCATCGTTCTCCCGACTCGTTTACCACATCCATTGTCTCCACAACCATTTCGATTTGGTTGCGAAATTTGAAATTTTTAAAGGCACTACCCCCACATATCTAAAATATTCAATGGAACCACTCCTGTAAATACATAGCAGTGTAGTTACTTGATAAATATGTCCCACATTGAATTTTCATAAATACATTTTCTGTATGCGTACGCTTTGAAAGTGTACGCGTACAAGTGCGTACGGTATTTTTTTGAAAAGTATATGTAAATGTATTTACCGCGTACTCGCGTACGCGTATTTTTCGAGTAAACGTACATACCTTTTCACAACTCTGCTTTGAGTTTTCCCAGGAAAAGTACTCGCTTTTACATTTTCCTGGGGAAAAGTATTTATTTTACGCACATTTACATGTGAGTACGAGTAAAAAAAAGTATTTTACATTTTCTATACTTTTTGGTGAGTAAAAAAAAACTTACATTTACATATACTTTTTAAAAAAGTTCAGTAATTCTAACACCTCTGATTTACTCGAAATACCCCACGGAGACTGATTGTTTCAGTGAAAATTTTGAGGAGTGGTATAAGTTCATAGTGGCCATTTGGGGGGGGGGGGGTATCTCGTAGAAATACGGCACCAACCAATGGCAACGGGCTTTGGTGGGCGGCTCGTGTCCACGCTATTCTCATGCGCCATGTGCTCGCGCGATCCATTCTGCTCCAGCGGCCGCGTGCCGCCCAGCCGCGGCGTGCTACTGCTGCTGCCGGTGCACCTGGGGCCGATTCGGAAGTGAAAAGTGATAAGTGATGTGAAATGAGAAGTGAAGTGGGAAGTGACGATTGAAGTGAAAAGTGAAGTGAAAGGTGAAGTGAAAAGTGAAGCCAAATTTGAAGTGAAGATTGAAGTGAAAACTGACGTGAAAAAAAAGAGGTGAAAAGTGAAGCGAAAAGCAAAGTGAAATGAGAATTGAAAAATAAATAATAAAAAAACGTAATGATGAATACTGACTTAGAAAGCATTGTTTCTGATGACGGTAGGTAATGGTGATTTTGTGGGATACGTGCCGATTTTGCCCTTGCTTCGGAACTTTGGAATTGAATTCATCCTTTACGTATTTTTGTTTGCTTTTTTCACGTCACTTCACTATTCACTTCACTTTTCACTTCACTTTTCACTTCACTTTTCACTGCACTTCACTCTCCACCCCACTCTTCACTCCACTTTCCACCAAACTAGCACCTGCCGCTCTCAACAGCCAAGCCGCCGTTCCACTGGGCGTCGCCGGCCGCGGCAGCATGGGGCTGGTTTTGCGGCGCGCCCACCAAAACTAGCGTTTCGATGGACGCGTGGCACCGCCGCAGCAGATAGTTGAGCTCGCTGCAGTTTGAGTTGAATGACGTCATAATGACGCTGAAATCCAGAAATACCCCAAAGAGAATCCCTCACATTATGAAATGTCTGGAGAAACCTGGGAAAGAATAAATTTCTAGATCTACAAAAATATACCTAAATTTCCAGTGATTGTTGGAATGCTCATCGTGATGGCATGTTTTTGCAAAATCATCACCCTATATATCTTACCCGTAAATCCTATCGACTAAACTGGCGTTTTTCCCCGAAATACCCCCCCTTAAATCAATAGTCCCCCCTCGAAATACCCCCATTGATTGTAAACAGAACGTAAATAACAAAAGCCACATCTTACTTTATAAGTCTATAGACTCTTATTTGATGGTGGTTATTGTTGCATTTTTCTACGTCTACGTGCGTTACACGTAACAAATTAGTACTGCGAATTCAAGAAATTTCTGACGAAATCATAACGCCCCGCCATCGAAATACCTCCCTCATAATTTCCACCTTGAAAAGATAAACCCCGGGGGGGGGGGGGGTAATTCGAGGAAATGCGGTAATTTCTTTTATATATCTCGCAAATTTATTCCATTTCCAAACCGTCGCACCGCACACTCACGGATAGCACGCCTGAATCTTCTCAATAGACAAGTGCACATCCTTCCCATCGGTCCACTTGGCCATGCGCTGCGGCAACAGCAAATCCTCGCTCAAACACAGCCGCACCTGGGAGCAGTCCCAGACCCTGTAAAATGCCATGTAAAATGTCAAGTGTCATGCAAAGTATCAAAAGTTATGGAAAATGCCCTGCAAAATGGCAACTCGGTTGCCATTTTGCAGGGCATTTTACATGACTTTTGACACTTTGCGTGACATTTCACATTTTACAGAGTCTGGGATTGGCACCTGGCTCAAGTGTTGGTTCAACGCGAGCACGTCGTCGTGCGCGTGCAGCTGGCGCTTGCTGCTCCAGCAGTGCGCCGCCGCGATGAACTGCAGCTGGGCGGCGGTCCCGGACACTGTAAGAGACCCTTGAAAGGGTAAAAAGAACCTGGAAAATGTCATGTGTCATGTAAAAGACCATGTAAAATGTATGTGTCATGTAAAAGACATTTAAAGTGTAAAATGTCATGAAAAAAAATCCTGTAAAATGTCATGTGTATCCTAATCTTATGGCATTGTATCCAAATCTTATGTTTTTGTATCCAAATCATATGTCCGAAAGTAAGATTTGGATACAAAAACATTATATTTGGATACGACAGAACAAGAATTGCAGACACATGACATTTTACAGGGTCATTTACATGACACTTTTCAGAGTCTTTTCAATGACACATGACACTTTACAAGGCCTTTTACATTGCACCTGTCATTTTACAGGGTTTTTTACATGACACCTGACATTTTAAAGGGTCTTTTACACCTTACAGGGTCGTTTACAGGGTCCGGGACTGGCACCTGGTGGCAGGCCTGCTCCAGGCGCGCCGCGTCGCCCGCGCGCAGCATGGAAAAGATCGCCTTGTAGATTGGCGGCGTCAGGTCCAGGATGCCCGGCTGCTTGTGATGGAACAGCGCCATGCCGCTGGCGCCGGCGCCATGCGGCGTTGGTGACAAAGGTGAGTACCGTATTTCTTCTAATAGAAGGGCGGGTCTCCAATAGAAGGTACACTTTTTCGATTTTATTTGGGCCACGAAATAAATAGAAGGGCGGTCTCCAATAGAAGCAACACTTTTTCGACTTTATTTGGACCACGAAATAAATAGAAGGGCGGTATCCAATAGAAGGGTCAAAAACTGTTTGAATTGAACTAAATGCATTAAAGAAAATTCAGTGGACGCTGTTTTTTAATCGTAGGTATTTTAAGGTCAAATGTTGAATGAACTCTTTCAATCGTCAATCTATGAAGTATTAAGACTGTGATGTAACACTTTGGCCAATTTTTGGCAGAACTAGAACACAATTTGTTGGAAAAATAGCCAAAAAAGGGACCCTTCTATTAAAAGAAATACGGTATTTGACCTTCAACGATCGCCCACAACCACGGCGCTATTCCACCACTACCGGTGGCGCGTCGCTGCGACGCCGCTGCACCCGCAGCTCAGTAGGGGCTTCCTCCTGGGGGCAATCCCGAGCCCTGTAAAGTGTAAAGTGTAAAATGTCATGCAAAGTATCAATTGTCATGACAAAACTAAAGTGTCCATTGTCATGCGAAGCTCGGTAACAAAATCTTATCTTTTTTGTTCCGCTTGACATTTTACTTGACATATGACATTGTATTTTACATGGCATTTGACATTCCACACTTCACTTCACACTCCACAGGACTCAGGCCACCACCTTCCCCAACGTGTTCTCCACGCCGGTGCTCAGCGCGCTGTCGCCGCGCGGCGCCGCGCCGACCTGCCGCGCGGCAGAAACGATACTGCAGTCGGACACGTTGCACTGCCGCCGCAGCGGGGAACCGTGCCGCCGCGGCGCACCCGGGCTCCGGCTAGGTCGCATTGTCGCCTAACGCAATTAGGGTAGGTATACTCTCCCCGGTGGGTATGAATACACCTGCGGGGCACGAACGCAATTTATAAAAGTGCCCGCTTTGGGTGGAAAAAAATTGAAGAAAAAGTGTATTGGCTAGACCGAGAGGGCTCTATATTGCCGCATTACCATTCATCACAGTGCAATATTGCGAACTGGCCCAGCTTTATTCCACTGGTCATGTAAGCCCTCCAGCCTACATCTGAGCACACGCTAAGCCACGCGCTCAAACGGGCACATTGAAAAGTATAGCGCCACGTTGAAATGGCTCCCGGGAGGCGGTGCACTGCGCAGCGGCCGAAATTCGATTGTCCTGCGGCACTCGGATAGGTTTTCATGCGCGGCGGGCCGCCGCGCATGCAATTCTAGAAACGGGGGCAAAAAATTGTAAAAAAATTCAGCGACTGTGCATGTTAGCAATTTTAACGTGGCACACCAATCAGTGAACGATGGCAACAGAATCTGAATGATGTTTCCGGCAGTTGAGAACGAACATCGGACAATATAACATAACTACCGTATTTCTTCTAATAGAAAATCAGTTTTATTTTTTCGCCAACTTTTTTTACAGGCCGTTCTATCGGAGACTGCCGTCGCATTTTTGTCACAGCTTTTTAAAACTTGAGCAACATTTTAATATCAGAGCATGAATTTGTAATTCAAATTTAAATCAATATTTGAATGCCTTGAAAGTTTTCTTCACAAATTTGTTAATAGATTTGTTTTGGCATTCTTCCAACGTAATATATACCCGCCGTTCTACTGGAGGATGCCGTTCTGTTAGAAGAAATACGGTAATAACAGTCATACAGTGAAGGTGTTAAGTAGAGTTACGTGCGATTTCTTTGTACTTAATTTTCGCAAATGGGTCTATTTGTCCATACAATTCCATCGTTTGCGTGGCGTTCAAAAGATGAAATTCTAGAGGCTTCGAAAAACCCATAATCCGAAACTTTTTCTCTCCCCAAATCCTGCTTTAAAAACCCATTCCATTATCCCCAAATCTAGCCATCGCTATCACCAACCCACTCTAGTCTGTGAAAGCCATGATAAAGCGACACCCCGCAGTTAAGCGCCGCGCAAATGGCGCCCATTATCATAGGCAGTGCACTGCACACTCGCGAGCGGAAACGGATTCATCATAGACATGCAAAAAGCAGTGCTCTGACTGTACTGAACGGATGCACGTTGAGGATTTTGCACATTGTGTGAGTACTGTATCTGAGTATATAGTAAGGTATTAAGTAGAAAATGGCTAGGGCCGACAAAAAGTGGACTGTAGTGCAGCCAAGAATTGATTGTGTAGGCCTTTGCATGTACAAAAGAGTAAAATACCGTGCCACAATGGACACACACAGTACTTGACATCGCAAAAGAATACGTGAAAGAATACATGCATCAAACGTTATTGTTGTTAGAATTCTTTTCAACCCCTCTTAAGAGGGGGATTATTCGAGCGGAGTATTTTCCTCAGTCAGCTAACAGCGGGAAGTTATTCGAGGGGACTCAATCGAGGATATACGGCACTTCTGTTCATCCTTCAATTGAAAAATGAACCACCGCACAAAACATGCCATGCAAAATATGCCAAGTACAATACCAAGTACGTAAAATTTCAGCTGCGCTTTTAAAAAAACCCAAGTTGCAATTCCTGTATTTCTTTTTTAAATAGCCAAAAAAAAACAGCTATCCCGAATACAAAAATGAGTGATTTTAGTATTTTGGGATTAAACTTGTATATTTAGTAGACGATTTCACTTATTAACAACTAGGTAGCTACTACACTACTAAAAAATAATACACCGTCCTGGGGTCTAGTAGGAAATCTATGTATTGAACCCGCACGAACCATTCAGAAAATTTTCCAGCTATCGATCCTCTGAATAGGTAAGCAATTCTCATCTAAAATCAAGATCCCCCCGCAGGGGTCCAAAACCACAACGCTGTGAAGACATTCTGAAGAATGAATGTAGGTATTTACCTAGTATATATATACCGTATATCCTCGAATAAGACCCCCCTCAAATAACCCCCCCCTACAAAACTCCGACGAAAAAATAACTCCCCCCCCCCTCGAATAAGTACCCTCCAGATGAAAAATAGGTATAAAATTTACTAAAATGATAAATGAAAATACAAAAGAATGTTAACATATGGCAGCGACAGCAGATTCATGACATGTACGCAGTGTATAAACACTTTTTTGTTGTTGTTGAACTGTTAAATACGTGGATTACACGAGTTCACAGAATGCATTCGTAAATACGATGAATTAAGTTTAAGTTTCTGAGGAAAAAATAACTCCCTCCCTTGAATAACTCCTCCCCCTTGAAACATCCCCCCTCAAAAACTCTGACGAAAAAATAACTCCCCTGGGGTCCAATTTGAGGAAATACGGTATAGCTTGAATTCATTAGCACAGAAATATGCACGTCCATTTGTCCCCAGAATAATTCCAACAAATTGCCGGGGGAAAGCGTAACTTTTTACCAAACTCTCGCTGGGTAAAGCAAATACTGCAAGTTGCAACCACAACACACGCAAATTGATAGCCAGGGGCTTCAAATGTCGGTGCCGTGCGCAGTAAAGTGGCGCTAAAGTGGGGCACCGGCATTGATCACTTGCAGTTAGTCAAGTGCCGCCGGGCCGCCGGCGACAATGCGCAGCCGCAATGAAGGCTGATTGCGGCACAATAGCGAGTTGACTCATGGGGCCCACCCCACACAACTAGTTGACATCAAAATTAGTGTCAACTAAATTTTGGTTGCGATTTCAACTTTCCGACATGACAGAGTACCGTATTACCTCGAATTATCCCCCCCTTGAATTATCCCCCCCCCTCGAAATACCCCCCCTAAAATTCGGCTGAGGAAATAATAACCCTCCCCCTCGAAATACCCCCCTAAAATTGAGTGTAAAGGGAACGTACATGACAAATACCGCAGTTTGTGATCTGTACAATGCAGAACACACGTTAAAACTGATGATTGAGTGATGTTAGGGTAGGGTTTATGTGTATAAACAGTTAGATAGATATGTGGTTATAGGCATATATATGTAATTGTTTGATTTTTCTATGTCTGAGTATGGGGAATTTCCGAAAATTTCTGGCGAAATAATAGACCCACCCCTCGAATTATCCCCCCTAAAATTTTGCTGGCGAAATAATAAACCCCCTGGGGGTATTTCGAGGTAATACGGTAGTTCATTTTATATAGTTCATTTTATATGTTTCTGTTAAGTGTGTGTTAAGCCAAAATCTTTGTTGTGTTATTTAGTTTAGTTGACATTTACTTGCGATGTCAACCAGTGCGCGTAGTCTAGTTGCCACTAGTTCAAAGAATGTGTGTTTAGGGTATTTTTACTTGCCGCTGTTCACCGTTCGTTACAGTAAAATAAATTTCAACAAAATCGGATAAAAAGAGCAAAATTCCACATAAAATTAAAATCGACGGGTCGAAAGAGCTCTTCACAAAACAACAGAAGTGGGTAAATATAAAACTATAACACATCAGTCAAAATGCTTACAACATACATTAATCAAAGACAAACCTAATTTAGGCAGGGCAAAGTATGAGGGAAAGGCGGCCCACACACTAGTAGACAAGTGTACTAAAAATTCATTATTTGGTGCCACTGCATAATGGCACAAGTACCAATTTTTAGTACGCGACTTGTCAACTAGTTGGCTGGCCGCCAAAAACGAGAAACTCAAACGCTCGGAGTATTGTCAGTGAAGATTGAAAAACAACGCAAATTTATCAAAGGAATTATTGCAACAATACCTGCAAAGAAAACTGATGAAGGAAAAAGCGACCTGTGAAACATGGCAGTCGACCGACAAAATTTAAAATTTCGCTGATTGATTGGGAGACATCAAGATGTTTAGAATGGTCAAAATACGTGTCAGATTGGGCCCACACGCTGAGTTGACGTGTCAACTCAACGTCAACTAGATAACACAAGAAAATTCTTTAAAGCCTTTACAGAAACAATAAAAATCAAGTGATGTGAAAAAAACTATGCTTTATAAGATGGGAAATTTTAAATTACATAATGCACTAAAAATTTGTTGACACTAATTCAGTTGACATCGCGCGTGTGTGGCACTACTGACAAAAATTTGAACTTTGTTAAAAACAGCTTACAAAGCTCCCCACGGAGATCTCAATGTCCCCCAACCGAATTTAGGATAAAAGTAGTATAATCGAAAATAATGCACAAAATCAGAGTTGATGAAATTCTAAAGAGCAAAAAGCAGCACAATTAGGCGGAACTTAAATCGAAACCCTTAAGTGAAACTATGGCAATTTGTAAATCCTTAAGTGAAACTAGGGAAATTTATATCCTTAAGTGAAACTAGGAAAATTTAAATCCTCAAGTCATTACAGTTATTCGCTACGAGAGTACACACGATTGCGAGAAATAAAAAAGGCAGGCTGAGAAAAAGCTAGTTAAAATGTTTTAAACAGTGCCAGCGCAAGCTGAAACTCCAGTTATCTGAAACTCCAGTAATGTAAATCTCCAGGAAATAGGAAAGACCTTTCAAAAAGCTTATTGAAACGTTTGGGCACGTAGGAATTATCATTCCCTGATCAAAGGATGGCGATTCCTGGCGATTTTACAATGGCAATTTGCATAACCAAATTACAGTTCGCAAGGGCACTTTGTATAGTGCACAACCCACAAGTCACGACAATAAAATAGCGCGCTAAAAGCGCACCGGGGACGTCTCATAAAGACGAACACAAACAAAAAAACAGCAGAACTACTACTCATTTAAAAAAGGGTTCAACTATTTACCTATATAGCAGCACCACAATACTTTTAGGACCCTAACACATAAGACACACTGATCAGTCACAACAAAACACTGGATAAAAATTACACACACTTGGCTACAACTAGCACAAAAACACACAAAATCCGCAATGGAGATCGCAATTTTCTCGGCGGACCGCAGAGTATGCGCAGAAGCCTACCATAATTTAATAAAATCTTGTGATAAATTTCGCAATTAACTATCAAATAAATAGTTAAAAAAGAAATATTATGATAAAAAAACATTACAATTTTGGTTCATTATTCAGATGGGTTATGGTAGGTTTCCATACTAAGCGTGATGTACGCCGAGTACACAAAAGACACATGCCCACCCAAAACACACACTCCAACCTCACACAACACACTACAAAACTGCCTCCAGTTGTCGAGCGGGTATCCCTCACACACCCCCATGGGTCATCTGACTGAGCAGCGAGAAGTAGTCCTTCATGGGGTCGCCGGTGCCGAATTGCGACTGCGGCTGCGCCATGTGCGAGCTCATGGGCGGCAGCATGGAGCCGCTGTCGCAGCTGGTCGCTGGGGCGCCTGAGATTGGGGGGGGGGGGTATAATGGATGATTGATTGGACTGGGGGGTTTAATCAGGATTGACTTTTCGGTATCGGTATTGTTTTTGGGGGGTTTTCGTGATAATGATCGGAGTCATGGGTAGGGTTGGAAAAAAATCGATTTTTAACGACCCCGATTTTTAAAAAATCGATTTTTTGAAATAAAAATAGCTGGGGTCAAAATTAGCCCCATTTCTGCCTAAAATCGCCTCTGGGGTAATAAAAGCCATATAAATTGGTAGGGAGTGCACACTTATGCTTTCTGTGCTAATAAAAGTAGTGTAGAGCTTTGGAAAAGCTTGAAAGTCAGTTATTTATAAGTGTAAAAGTAATCAAATTGTTACATTTGTGACGTGAATCACATTTCATCGACCATTTGCAATTTTGTTTCCAAAAATAGCATGTTCTTGCTCTGAACAAAATATAAATGTTATTGGAAGCGAAGATGTTTGCATAGATGTTTGATGTGACAACACAAAGCATAACTATGAATACTTCCTAAAATGTTTCACAGCCTACCTTACACGCTTAAAAGCACACAGAAATGGATACTACTCCCCCAAATTTGTTGTAAAAGCCATGAAAAAAGCAACTGATGAATTGTTTGCATGAAAGTGCGCGCTTGCGCGCAAAATTTTTGCATTTTACCTAGTGCTTGAGTACCAAATATTTTTTCCAGCGATTTTTTTTTAAATCGGTACGGGCGCTGCGATTTAAAAAAAACCAGAAGTTAAAAAAAATCGCTTTAAAAAAATCGCTTGCCAACCCTAGTCATGGGATCGTTATTTGTTTTGTGTTTTCGAGATTTTGGCCGAAGTTCTGGTATTGAGGACTTTCCCTCATTTTTCACAAAAAGTTCTAAGAACACAGAATGCCAGGGAAGTGGCATAAAAGCACAACGTGGCATAAAAGCACACCGTTGTTATTTTAAGTGCAAAAAGCCCTTTTTAACATTCCCACAAATTCCCCAACCCACCCGAGGCGACAGTAACGCAAGTAGACATGACGGGCGGCGAGCAACTGAGACTCGACGGCACGCTGGACATGCAGCGCGGCGACATTTGCGGTCGATTAGCGTCGTTTACTGCAAACTTGCCGTCGTTGGTGAGGCCGGGCGGGAACTGCGGGGGTTGTGGGGAATAGTAAGTGTTTAGTAGAAAACATGGGTGTCAGGGGGTTTTCTAGGGGATGGGGTTGGTAAGTCTATTTCAGAAGAAAATTTTTACTATTATCCTCAGAATCCACCCCATACTTGAGCAGTTATTTATGTAGCTAAATGGGGCGTTTTTTAGAAAGTGTTGCCCCAGCTTTCGCTCAAAATTGCAACATCGATGTAGGCTCCCTAGAGATGTCAACCCGCTGGACATGCAGAAGGGGTGTACATGTCAAGCGGGCAGGTTACCGATTTGTTTTTGATTTCAGAAATGTCATATATTTTTAACCGATTTTTAAAAATCAAAATGCAAAATTAAACCCCCCGTTCCTACCCATGCCCACAATCCACCCAAACCCCTCCCACCAACCCCCTGATTATTCTGCATCGCCATCAACTGCGACTGGATCATCAGTTGCTGCTGCAGTTGCGCAGGAAGTCCAAACGGACCGGGGGCGGCTTGGTGCTGTGGGCGGGGGGCGCCGCCGGCAGTGGAGCACTGCAGTTGGGCCAACGCTTGCAGCGCGGCTAGGGCGCCGTTGTCGCCCTGGGGGGGGATGATGTGGGGTGCGCGCAGCGGTGCTGATTTTTTGTAGGGTTGAGGGGGTTCGAGATAGGACTTTTTCTAGGGCAAAAATGTGAAAAGGTAAGGTAATCGCTGATTTTTAGCAAAAAAAGAGTGATTAACATTTCTGAAAGTTGCATGCGCGCAAAACTTTTCCACCCTGCCTTAGGGTTGGAAAAAAAACGTTTTTTTTAACTCGATGTTTTTTTAAAAAAAAACGTTTTTTTTTAAAGCTCCCAGATATGACCTAGTGTCAACATATATAGGTATATCAGACAGTGGCAATACTCTGTGATGTTAAATATGACCATATAATGGCTGTGGAGCCATGGGATAGCATTATAAGTGGTGATTTGTGTCAAAAATATCCATTTTTCATCGACATATCGTTCGTATATCGCCTTATAGTCGAATGTTCGTGACTTCAGGTAAAGTTTGGCACGGAATAGTGATCAAACAAGGTTTTAAAAGGAGGTTGTTACTTTGGGAGTGAAGTTACACACTGTGGAGGTACATGGAAGCACATTACCTCAATATTATATATTACAGCAACATATGTCGGCTTATTCACCCATGGTAGCACATAGAAATGGATGTTTTGATACTAAAAATGCAACAAAACCAATGAAAACAACCACCAATGTCAATTTGTGTGTGAAATTGCGCGCTTGCGCGCAAAAATTTTGCAAAATACCTAGTGCTTAGTACTAAAAATTTCGGCCGATGTTTTTTTTAAAAAAAAAACGTTTCGGACGTCATGTTTAAAAAAAAAAAAAAACGTTTTTTTAAAAAAAAAACGTTTAAAAAAAAACATCGGCCAACCCTACCCTGCCTACAAAACCGCAAAAGTGCCATTCCCAGGCACGTTTAGCACCCGGGAAGGGGGCCCCAGCTCCCTAAACCCGGCCGTCGCGGACCCTATTTTACCCGCGCACAATAGAAACCACACACAATTAACCCACCTGCGGAGACTGCAGCTGCGCAGCGAGCAAGGCAGCTATGGCAGGATTCCCTTGGCCGCCCAGAAGACCGGCGCCAGGCATCAGGGGGGAACCCAGCAGAAACGAGTTGTACAATTGACCCAGACTGCGTGGGAAAAGGGGGTACTCTATCCTATGAAAAGGGGGTACTCTATGCCCCCCCCAAATCCTCCAGCTATCTATCCCGGGGATCGCTCAGCTATCTATCCCGGAGGCAAATTTTTTGGCTATCTATCCCTCAAATCTGGAGCGATTTTAGAGAAATTTCGACCCAATTTTTGCTCAAAATCGCTAATTTTCATACCTTTTATAGTTTTTCACCTTCAAAATCGCGGCTTTCGCATATACACATGTTTATATACTGATTTTTAGCCGATTTTAGCCACTTTTAACCAGTTTTTAGCGTTTGTATCCCCTTTCTGCCTTCTACCCGTTGAAAAAGCCTATAGATTTTGCCCCCGTGAGCCCCCTCAGCAAACATTTTCAGGTATCTATCCCTCCGGGGGAGCGATTTGCTATCTATCCAGCCCACGCGAGAGGTAAAATCTTGGAGACCTTAATCTTAAAATCTTACCAGGGTTAGTACAACGATCACAATTTTCGGATGCAGCGGTCACATTAACCAGGCCCCCATATCCCGATCCCAAAACACTTGAAATGCTGATCCCGAAATTTTTCAAATCAAGGTCCCGGTAAAATTTCTAAAATTACGATATGGGAAAAGTTTGCCAAATCTGCCAATTACTTTTTTGCACTGGGAAATGCGAATGCAAACCTCCATAAAAAAACAGTGCATTTTATGCCACTTGTCAAGCATCCCGGTAAAGTCCCGAATACAAGAACTCTTGTCAAAAATCCCGATCCCAAAATTTTTTCAATCCCGATCCCAAAAATTTGAATGCCAATCCGATCCCGAGAACCCAATC
>OZ038453.1:9802525-9883446 GCA_964036195.1 Sphaerolaimus hirsutus | reverse complement strand
GTGATTAACATCTCTGAAAGTTGCATGCGCGCAAAACTTTTCCACCGCATTCTACAAAACCGCAAAAGTGCCATTCCCAGGCACATTAAGCCCCCGGGAAGGGGGCCCCAGTCCCCTAAACCCAGGCACCGCGGTCCCTATCTTACCCGCGCACAATACAAACCAAACACAATTAACCCACCTGCGGAGACTGCAGCTGCGCAGCGAGCAGGGCAGCTATGGCGGGATTTCCCTGGCCGCCTAGAAGACCGGCGCCAGGCATCAGGGGGGAACCCAGCAGAAACGAGTTGTACAATTGACCCAGACTGTGTGGGTGTTTTGTGGGTTAAATGAGGTGCTGTGAGATTTTACAGGGGTTGGGATGACAAAAGCGATATTTCTGATTAAGAAATAAGGAAAGCGATATTTCTGAGGTTCAAGAGGAATCCCGTTCCCTAGGCCCTCGATTCCAAAAATTTGAAATGTTAATCCAGAAGTTTTTCAAAGCACAGCCCCGATAAAATTTCCAAAATCCCGATCATGGAAAAGTTTGCAAATTTTGCCAATTTTTTTTGCGCTGAGAAATGCGAATGGACTGTGCATTTTATGTCACTTCTCTGGCATCCAAATGTGTTTCTATACATTTTTCGTGAAATTTTTCAAAACCTGTAAAAAATTGGCCCTACACACGCTAGTTTTCACCGTGACCGATGTGAAAACTGAAATGGCGACATGGCGACATCCAGCCTACTCATTTTGTATGCTTTATGTGTTTTAGTTTTCAAATTTCCAAAGTTTAACTTTCATTTATTAAAACTCAAATTTAAATAAAATCAAATCATTCAACCGTGATTTTTAATTTGCATTTGAAAAATTTTCACGGAGTCACGGTGAAAACTAGTGGTGTAGGCACAATCTCGATCCCGAGAAACTAATCCCGATCTCAAAAATTTAGGAATACCGATCCGAGAGCCCAATCCCAAAATGGTAGCCCCAAGAAAATGAAAACGCACCCCTGGTTGCCTAGAAACTGCGGTGGGCGGACCGAATTCATTTGACTCGCCAATTGGTGACCTGCGAAGGATCATGAAAAAATTAAGAACGAAACGATAGATTCGGTCAGCTATCTATCTTTCTCGAGGCAATTTTTTTTGGCTACTATACCTAGACCCCACCCCCATCGCTCAGCTATCTGGAGCGATTTTTGAAAAATTTAGCAACGATCTTCAATCAAAATCACTTATTTACAGCGAGCATCCAGATAAAATTTTTCAGCTATCTATCCAGCCCCCGCGAGGGCCAAAAATTTTCGAGACCCCTATTCACCCCCCCCAACGCACCCTGCACCAGGGCAGCATTCATCCTGGGCTTAGCCCTCAAACAAGCCAAGTGCACATTGGTCCGTCTACCCCCAATAGCGGGCTTCCCATCAGCACAGGCGAGGGCGGCCGCCTGCACGGTGGTCATGGTCACGAAGCCGTAGCCGCGCGACCTGCCCGTGTGCCGCTCGGTGATTACGGTCGCGTCTTGGATCTCGCCGAATTGACCGAAGTACTCCTGGGGGGTTGGGGGTTTGGGGTGAGTTTGATTAGGCACAATTAGCCGCGGAGCGCGAGCCCATTTCAAAATTACAATTTTAACACCATTACGTACACGCGGAACCAAAAACGTTCGATAACAGATCTAAATAAACTAAATGTTTACAACATTACTCGAGACAAACTCTAATGCGACGTGTTTCTGAAATTGTACGCTTGTGTTTGAAAATTCGGTAAAAAGCGTTGACATGTTCGGTGAAATACTGTAATCAAAAGCGTCGAAATCCTCATCTAAAAAAGAGAAACATCACCCCCCCCCCAACAACAAACCCTCAGCGTCTGCTCAGTAGCAGTATACGGCAACCCCCCAATAAATATCTTCCGAAGCGTCAAATCGCCCTGCTGCTCGACCACATGCTGTTGCTGCTGTTGCTGCATCATTCCAGCCAAAGCGCGAGCTTGCGCCGCGTTGAAATCGGCTACCAGACCATTTGGCACAGTGCCAGTGGGAGAGACCTGAGGTGAAGGGAGTGTTTGATAAAATTTGTAATGATTTTTAGTGTTTTTTTGGAACGGAGAATTTGAGAGGGATTTTCGCTATCTACTCGGTCGGGGTATCCCAGATTTTTACCCTCCGGGGGATTGGGTAGGTAGCAAAGATAGCAAGCACCAAACCCCTTTTCCTACCCCGTTACCCGGTGGGGTGTGGCGGTGAATCGTCCCACTAAATACGGTATTTTGGGGTTAAAGTTTTGGGGGTTGAAGAACGAAAAAAACATGTTTTGGTGCCAGGAAGCCGGAATTGGGACGTGGCCCGGCTCAGAACCCAGTCCAACCTCAGACGACAGCGACCGGTCAGACGAAAGAAAAAACACAACAAAGCGCAAAATGCGTCAATTCAGGCGAGAAATTCGACCCAATCAGAATTATCAGCCGGCCCAAAAAGTAATCCGACAAAATTTAACCGTCCGAAAAAAAACACAAAAGCACCTGCTCGCTGCCCGACGTGTTGTCCCCGTTGCTGCTGCTGCTGCACTCGGCCGACTGCATGACTGCCGGGATTTTTAATTAATTAATTAATTAACCTTGACCAAAGTCGCAACAATCACCGGAGACGAAAACACAGTGGAAAATTGGATGAATCAAAGAAACTGGCGCGATTAGCCCGGCCCGCCGTTTATAAATCAAGTTTGAAATCGGAGGGATACACTCGTTCCGTCTGGTGGGAAACTATTGGTATATGGGAATTGTGTGCACGGAAAATTAATAGCTTGAATAGATTGCGCTAGAATGGCTCAAAGCAGCAATTGAATATTTGTCCCATAATTCAAGCAACCGTTAAAAAATAAATTGCATCAAAAAGGAGAGGAAACGATAAGCTTGGCAACTATCCAAAAACTACAATGGATTAAATAAGAGCCTCGATCGAGAGTGATAATCACAAGTATTGCGAAATAACTGGCCATTGGCACTCGTTGCTTTTCCAACTGGCAACAAATTGTTTCTTCAAACCGCTGTTTGTGTTAAATTTTTCCTGAAATAGGCGTGACAATGTTTTGCTGAAATTAAATGGTGTTTTTTTATATATTCGATTTCAAATACGAAATCAGCGTGCAATTGACGAATCGAGAAAATAAATTTGACTGGGCTTCATTCGACGCGAGAAATAAATTCGAATGCTCAATAGTACCGTATTTCCTCGAATTACCCCCCCCCCGGGGGTTTATTTTTTCAGAGTGAAAATTTTGAGAGAAAAACGTGAAAAATGCAACAATAACCACGATTTATAAGTTTTTACAGCCTTATATAAGGATGTAGATGGTATAAACGATGTTCTAATGTAACACAGTAAGTGTTTTGAACGTCTGTTTTGCATTTCCCGGACCACAAATCCATAGTGCCCATTTTGAGGGGGGGGGGTATTTCGAGGGAGGGGGGGTATTTCGGGGAAATACGGTAAACTTGAAAATTAATGTCAATGTTTACCATCAACATCCTGCGCATTTCCCAGATTTCTAATTTATTCTTCGTGATGGCCGAGTAATACCGTATTTCCTCGAAATACCCCCCCCCCCCCGGGTGGTTTACTTTTTCAGAGTGATGATTTTCAGGGGGGTATTTCGACGGTGGTTTATTTTTTGACGTACGCAGACCTAGCAAAATGCAACAAAAACCACTATGCATAAGAGTCTACAGCCTTATACACTACCATGCACAATAGTTGGGACTTTTTGCTGCATCACTAACATTGCCAAAATTTGTAGATGATTTATTCACAAAATATTTGGATGTCATAGGTGGGTACCCTGGGGGGTTGGCTACATATAACCGGGATGACTGCCACTTACGTTGTTATGTGCATATATTCTTAGTGTGGTAACAAAAGTTACCCAGTTTGTTTGTGTTTCAGAATAGTTAGAACTTTTCTTGTTTTAGGCAGTAGCTGCCCAGTATCCTATTTTAAATTCTGTATCCAATACCTATATGCATTTGTTAAGAAAACTTTCAACATGGCAACTGCTTGCCTGTGTCGCTGAGCTCTGTGTGCAGCATGGAATGTTCTAAGCATGAATGAACAGCAGATGGTTATGCATATGGGACTGTGGCATGTATTTATTTCTGTTGCAGTATTGCATCCATTGTCAGCCACTCAGAAGTTTGAAGTGCTATAACTTAGGATTGGAAAGAGATATGGAAAAAATTGCCACATGAATTCTCTGTCTAAAGTATTTTATACTATGTTCACAAAAAGAATTTTGCAGCAGAAAAACCCAGTCAAATCAGCATAAAAAATTTTACACCACAGATAAGTGTTAAGTGCCATAACTTTTGATTGGAATGAGATATTGCACTCGTTTTTGTGCTATATGAATTCGCATTGTCTAAAGTATATGATTGCATCTCCAGAAATATTTATTTTCCATATTGAAAAACTGGGTCAAATTGTCATACGAAATTTAGACATCACTAGTCCGACATCAAAAATGAAATTTTCAGGTTGTCCCGATCATTCTGAATGGTCGAGTGTTGAATGGTCGAGTGTTGAATGGTCGAGTGTTGAATGGTCAAGTGTTGAATGGTCGAGTGTTGAATGGTCCAAATCGCCCCAGAAATGGTCAAGTTATTAATCTTCAAATCAATAATCCAGATTGGCTATTTTTATATTTTTATTGTGAACCTTTTTATAGACCCCCCTTATTTTAGGTCTGGGGGATTATTCGAGCTAACTAATTGTTTTTAGTGGTAGCCCCAGCCTAAAACCACAACACACTCGAATGGCATCATAATTGTGCCAGGGACGAGGGACTGGGAAGCATAAAGTGTGGTGTACCCCAGCCTAGTGTTTCACTATGGTGAATAGTCCCAACTATTCTGCACGGTAGTTAAAGTATGTAAATAGATGGTATAAACCATGTTCTAACGTAACACAATCATTGTTTTTAATGTGTGGTATGCATTGCCCGGATCAAAAACTGCAAAACCTTTTGTCATTTACGTTCTCTTTACACTAAATTTGTGAGGGTTATTTCGAGGGGGGGGGTTATAAATTCATTATAGTGCCCAGTTTGAGGGGGGGGTATTTCGAGGAAATACGGTATTTTTTATTTTTTATGGTGTAAACTGTAAAGTTCTACTGTGCATGCACACATTTATCTGCCATACAATTCTATATGATACAGTCTAGGTATGTGAATGCAGACGGTTAATTAATCTTACACTTGAATATACTTGTACACGTCTGTGCAAATCAAAATCGAAAATTGAGATGTTTTATAAAACACGCTGTGATCTGCAGGTAAAATATTCAATTATTTTACTTTTGCTGGAATGCATTTCGAGCTCCACCCAGTCTATAATAGTGCGGAATAAGTTTCTTCAAGATGAAACTTGGTCGCGAAGGTTCATATTCCTAGAGAATTCGTCAATTGCCAGATTTATAGCGTTTAAAAAAACGGTTTAACTGATCGTTTGCCTACCGTCACCTAATTTTTGCAGTGTTGTTAAAATACTGGTGTTTTTAGAAAACGTAAACGTAAGTATAAATACCCGAAATAACCGGGTATTTCGGGTAAACGTAAATACGTTTTTGAAACACTGAAATTTTGACACAACTGTTTATGTAAATCCAAAACTTGTAATGTTTTGTTGCTAAAAATTCACCTAGGCACAGTTTTCTAAATAAACACTTTTCGTGTCGTATAGTGTAAATCCAGACAAAAAGAAAATCGATGGAAAAATAACTACTGATTGGACCGAAATAAATCTTCGACAATTGTCAGTAGTTTTTTTATCTACACTTCACCTAGTTTTATAATCGTCAATATCCGCGAGATCAAAATACAATCACACAAAAATTCCAATTACAGCAGTTTGGCATGAAGCTACATAAATTGACCATGTGCCACTCCCAGACCCTGCAAAGTGCCTTGTAAAATGAAAAAAGTCATGCAAAGTGTCAAAAGTCATGTAAAATGACCTGCAAAATGGCAACCTAGTTTGCAATTTTGCAGGACATTTTACATGACTTTTGACACTTTGCATGACATTTCCATTTTTCAAAACATTTTACAGGGTTTGGGAGTGCTCCCATGACTCTTAAATGGCGGGTGCAAGTGTCCATTACATTGTTGCTAACTTGCATCCTACTCTGCGCACAAGCTTGCGGCGGTGAGTCGTTTTACCATCCCACTTCCATTTGGTGAAAAGCTGATGGACTTTCAGTCACTGCTGATAAACTTCGATAAATAATTTCCCAATATTACCCAAGTAAGCTGCGCCAGGTATTATTTTGCGCCATTTCTATCTTGACACAACAATGCCAACGCTTTTGGCGCCATTTTGAAAGGGTGCCACGCCATGGCGCCTATTTAAAAAATGGCACCAGGCGCCAAGCAACAATGGCGCCATTCCATCACTTATATTTACCAAACACTGCCAACCACAGCAAAAAAAAGGTTTGTGAAGCGTGTGGAGGTAGGCTGGATGCACGTGAAGCGGCCTCTGTGAAGCACTTGCACTCACTTCGACACGCTTCACGGGATTTTTTGTAAAGTGTCTTCCACACACTTCACCTATCATCACTAGTGATGTTAAAGGCACCGGGAAAAATGGCACCGCACCGCACCGGCACCTTTGCCAACGCATGAAAAGGGCACCTGGCACCCTGGGGCACCGGCCAGAAAATGGCACCGCACCGCACCGGCACCGGTGCCTTTTGGACAAAATGGCACCGGCACCGAAGGGCACCGGCGGGTTGCCGGTGCTAGCACCGAAAGGCACCGCACCGGGCTGGAATTTCTGAAGTAAATATTGGGCAGTTTCTCAGTGGTCTCACCTTTGGAAGTGCATATTTCCATTAATTTGCAACCGATTTTGATGGTTGAGCACTTAAAATGATCAGAATGATATGGCAATCACTTTTATGAAGCAATTACAATGATTACAAATGAAAGATAAAATATTTAATTCACCACAATGTCCATAGCCACTATTGTCTACTGATCGGGGTCGTTGCTGTACAGAGAATGGAACTATCTCTGTCATAAACTGACAACAAATTTTGAACAAAAAAGTAAGATAAATATAAAATATAAAAATGATTTAAAATTCAACAAAATTTTAGATTCGCTCATCACATGACGTATCAGGTAAAATGGATTTCACAGTAGGTACCGTATTACCTAGAATTATCCCCCCTTGAATTATCCCCCCCTCGAATTAACCCCCCCTCCGGAATGATGTACATCATGTATGCAATGTACATGATGTATTTATTACTACTTATTTGCAGCGCAGCTACTCTTATACGCTCTTTTGTGTACAGATGTAAATACATCTACAGCCCCAATATAACCTATATTCTCACATTCATTACCGTTTTTGTGTAAGAAATAGCGTATTCTTTACTATGAATTCCACGAAATTTTCTGGCGAAATAATAACCCCCCCCCCCTCGAACAAAACCCCCCTCGAATTAACCCCCCCCCCCCCCTCGAACAAAACCCCCCCTCGAATTAACCCCCCCCCCCCCTCAAATTTTGCTGGCGAAATAATAAACCCCCATGGGGGTATTTCGAGGTAATACGGTATATTTGTTTGATGGGAGGTTAACCAAATAGGCAAAAACGGTTGGGTAAATATAACGCTGTTTTTTGAAATATGAATAAGCAGATACTATGGACAAAATAGCACAGCACATGAAGCCTTGGCCGGTGCCTTTCCCGGTGCCTTTTATTTTGGCCCTGGTGCTAGCACCTTTGGCACCGGCAAAAAAATGGCACCGCACCGCACCGGCACCGGTGCTATTCTGAAAAAAATGGCACCGGCACCGGCATGGCACCCCTGAAGATTGCAATGGCACCGCACCAGCACCGGTGCTGGTGCCCTTCGGTGCCCAGCACCGGGGCACCGGTGCCCCGGTGCCTTTACATCACTAATCATCACAACGCTCTAAACAGTGTGAAGCGCCGTTTCCGGACGCTTACCTACGCTTCCCAACGCATCAAACCAATTCCTATAACAGAAAAAATGGGTGTGTAATGCGTCGTGAAGCGTCTTGAAGTGACTTCACGCCAACACTTCCCGACGTATCACGAAGCTGGTGGCGCTTCCCGGCGGATCACAAAATTTGTCGTGAAGGGACTTCACATCACAGACACATGTGTCACCTCACCACGCTGAACAATGTTTGTGACATGTCTTCGTCTGGAAGCGTGCTTCACAAAATTGCGGGCATCGTGAAGCTAGGTGAAGGTAGTGGAAATCACTTCACCGAAAACTTTGTGAAGTGTGTGGAAGTGAGCGGAAGTGTCTTCACAGAGCGCGCTTCAACACATTTCACGAACCCATTTTTTTGCTGTGTATGCAAAGTTAAATACGTCTGCGATGCGAATTTCGCGACCCCCCGGGAAGCGCCAACTTAATTCGTGAAGTGTCGCGAAGTCTCACCATGAAGACACATCACGACGCATCACACCCCCATTTTTTTGCTGTGAACACTTACCCAACAGACATGGGCGGGCCGCGGGAGCTCGAGGCGCCACCAGCGGAGCAAGCGTCAGGCAACGCGAATCCACAGCCGCAGCCGCAGCCCGTCCAGCAGCAAAGCGGCGACTTTCTCAAACCTGATTATGAAGAATATGGGCAGTATGGGGTCGATGAGCAGCCGACTATCGACTGTAGACAGGTGCACTGCGATTTTGAAGCTGGTTCGTTTGGGTGGGTGGGTGGGTTGAGTCTTCTGTTCTCTGTGGTGATGGAAAAGCGCCATGGTACTGGCGCCAAAGCAAAAAAAACGTCATGGCGCTTGGCGCCAAAATTGTGGCGATTTCTCCATCGTCACTTCTGTGTGTAGACTTTGTTTTACACTAGAAATATGCTTCGCGAGTAAATATTTAGAAAAATGTGTGATACAGAAAAAATTTGGAGTCTTGTTTCTAGACACTAAGTAAAGTCAAGCATTTGCGCCCAGCGCAAGCAGATATGCAAGTAGGGTTCGGACGATATCACTTTTCGATATCGATATTCGATATTTTTTCTGAAACTCGATATCGATATTCGATATTTTTCCTGAAACTCGATATTCGACATCGATACGATATGAACCCTCGATATCGATATTCGATATTAAAAAATGCCCGATATTCGATATCGATATTTCGATATTTTGCTTTGGGTACTGCAAGGCATATTTTAAGTGGAATATTGTATTTTCATGTAGTTGTAAACATGGTTGATCATCTCTATACTGAAATGTAAATGGTGATTTTAACAAGAAGGTTCACAACAGTCAAAATGAGAAAATGGAAGAAAAACAAGGTAAACACATTCATCCCAGTAAAATCAAACCTTGTGGCTGGGTGTGGACTGTGGACTGCCATTGTTCTGACCCATGCCCACAACATCATGTTGCAAGAAGAGCAGCATATCCACCTTTTCTGGTAGGTAGGAAACCAAACCAACTACAAGAAATGTGGAGAAAGCACACCAACCAAAATGAAATTGTAAATAGTTAACTTCTACTTATCAACTAAAATATTATAAACACATCACATCAATCACAAATATCTCAAATTGAAAATAATACCTTAATTTGGGGACACAATACAGGTTTTGATATATCACAAAAATGGTCGATATTCGATATCGATATTCAAAAACGGTCAATATTCGATATCGATATTCGAAAATGGTCGATATTCGATATTTTCTCAAACTTTTCGATATCGATATTCGATATGAATAAAAAAACAGTCGATATCCGATATTCGATACAATATATCGTCCGAACCCTAACAACAAGTCCCTTTCTGCGAATTCTAGGGGCACTCCCAGACCCCGTAAAATGCCGTGTAAAATGTCTAATGTCCTGCAAACTTTATTAAGTTATGTAAAATGCCCTGTAAAATTGCAACTTTGCCCTTTTGATACCTGTATGGTAGGTATGAGGTTAGGTTCAAACTTACCCCCTGCCACGCAGGCACCCTGTGCAGATGGGTGAGTTGCGGCGAACCGGCACTCGACCCAGTTTCCATGCAAATATGGGAGGACATGAAGGCCGCCAACGAGGATGATGAAAGTGGTTCTGGCTCTGGGTCAAAAAGCGACGAAGATAAGGGCCCCCCACCCGAGCCAGCACCCCCGGGTGCCAATCCAAGACCCTTTGAAATGCCCTGTGAAATGTGAAATGTCATGCAAATTGTCAAACGGCATGTAAAATGCCGTGCAAAATGGCAACCCGGTTGCCATTTTGCAGGCCATTTTACATGACTTTTGACACTATACATGTTATTCCCCATTCTACAGGGCACTTTGCAGGGTCCGGGACTGCCCCCCAGAGCCCGGCCGCATAGCCAAGGGCGATTCGGGCATGGTGCAGACATTCTTCCCGAACGGGCCGCCCGCCAACCCGCCGCAGGGTGACGGGCAGCCCCCCTTACCCCCTTTGTATGAGTGTGAGGACACTGTGCCCGACACTGAGAAGTCATTTGTCGCTTGGAGGGGTGGCATGGGGAATCGGGCTACTGGAGTTTGTGAGTGGGTGGTGAAGAGGGATTTTCGTTTGAGTTGCGAGATGCTCGGCTAGTTCCAGAGCCTGTAAAATGATCTGTAAAATGTCAAATGTCATTCAAAGTGTCAAAGGTCATGTAAAATGTCCTGAAAAGTGGAAAACGTGTCTGCCGTTCTACAGTGCATCTTAAATGACGTTTGACACTTGTCGTTCGAGTAGCTGACATCCCAAGTGGAACGACAAGTGATATTAAAGTGACAGTTTGGTTTAGGTAAGTAACAAAACTACCTAATTGATTGTCATTTTACAACTTAACCTAAACTTGTCACTTATAAGTTCACTGATAACATAGCAGTTTTATTGCCACTAGTCCAGTTGCGAAATCTGCACCTGGCATGAATGGCAACGTCCGCACGGGAACTTTTCGGGGACCAGAAAAAAAACAATAAAACTTGAAAAACACTTTCAGTGAAACCAGAGGATGGTGACTTTTTCGCCGGTGCCTACATTTACCCAGGAGAGGAGGCCCACCTGAAAGCTACTGTAGATTTCCAGGAAGACACTACCATATTGTTTGATATGTACGAGACTACCGAGGTGCGTGCACCACTAGCATTGGAAAAACGATGATTTTGAGAAAATATATTTCAATTTTCTCAAAAACGTTGAAAAATATAAATATCATTTTTTGAGTGATTTTCTGATATCTTCCCAGAAAATCCCAGAAAACCATTCAAAAAAACAATATAGGTAGGTAGGTATTTAATTAAATCTCTCTAAAAATCCTGGAGAAATAAAAACATAAAAAATCTTAGGTAACCTTTACATTTTCCACATTTCCTTTAAGAAAAAAACCACCAGGAATTTTATGATATTTTCAACGCAACCCCCCCCCCCCCCCCGCAGGACATCCAAATAACTGCAAGTTGCGACGGGGACATCGTTTACGAGGATGCCATAGAAGTAGAAGATGGCTCCAGGCAGTGGCAAAAAGATCAGAGTTTCAGTTGTCCTGCGGGAACCACTGAAGTGGCATTTAGTTGCGTGATCACTCCAGATGGGTCACATCAAGGTGCGGCATGTTTGAAGATCTTTTGAAGACACTTTTTTTGGATGGGTAAGGTAGGTAAACTGGCAATTTAAATTACAAGGTTTCCTTTCGGGAAAATTGATTTTCAACCAGATCTACCTAATTACTATATTTCTTCAAAAAGAAAAGCACAAATTCTATTATTCATCAACTTTGATACCTGCCACTCTATCTGAGGTCCCGCCCTATATATCAGAAACAGCCTTTCTATTGTTCACACTTTTCATTTGAACATTTTAATACCAGAATCCAATTCAGACAAAACAAAGTAGGACAAATACACTACCGTGCAGAATAGATGAGACTTTTTGCGCTGCGTGATTAATTAATCTGTGTATATTCCTAGGGTACAAACATATTAACTCAGTTTGTTCATGTTTCAGAATAGTTGAGACTTTTCTTGTTTTGGGCAGCAGCCACCCAGTATCTCACTTTGAAGTGTATATCCAATTCCTATGTTCATTTTTTAACAAAATTTTTACCATGGCAACTGCTTGCCTGCATCGCTGAGCTCTGTGTGCAGCAAGAAACCTTCTAAGCATGAACATCATATGCCAAAGCATATGTGGAAATGTGGCATTTATTTATTGCTGCAGTTTTGCATCCATTGCCAGCAACTCAGAAATGGGGGCTATTTGGTGTGTAAATTCGAGGTTTTGGCTTTGCTCTATTAGGGAGAAAAGTTGGCCCAACTGTGAATGAGTAATGTGCAATTATTTTGGATGGAATGAAGATGGAAGTTTGTAAGTGCTATAACTTTTGATTGGGAAGAGATATTGAAAAAACGTTTCTGTCATATTAATTCTCTGTGTCTAAAGTACCTATGTTATAGACTGTTCTATAACAATATTTTCATGCTGCCAACCCCAGTAAAATAAGCATAAAATGTTTAGACACCATTGAAAACATTGAAGTGACATAACTTTTGATTGGAAAGAGATATTGAACTCATTTTTGTTTTAAATGAATCCTCATTGTCTAAAGTATATGATAGCATGTTCAAAAAAATATTTTTTCATGTTCAAAAACTGGGTTAAATCGACATACAGAATTTAGACATCAGTAAACCGACCACAAAAATAGAATATGCAGGTTGTCCCGATCATTTTAAGTGTTGAGTGATTCAAATCAGCCAAGAAATGGCTGAGTTATTAAGCTTCAAAGACACTCATCCAGATTTTCCCATTTTTGGTATATTTATTGACTATCTTTGTATAGACCCCCCTTATCTCAGGCCTGGGTAGGGTGTCAAAAAATTTTTTTTACGGAAAACGGAAAACGGAAAGGTAAAATTTTTTCACTTTACGGAAAACGGAAAACGGAAAGGTAAAAAAAAAATTGCTGCCGGAAAACGGAAAACGGAAAGGTAAAAAAATTTCACTCAGCGGAAAACGGAAAACGGAAAGGTAAAAAAAAATTGTTGGCCGGAAAACGGAAAACGGAAAAATGAAATGCCGGAAAACGGAAAACGGAAAGCAAAATTTTCACGGAAACGGAAAAAAAATAAAGTGAAATTAGCACGGTAATAGACAAATTTGCAGAAGGAAAACCTGCATGCAGGTTTGCCTGTTTGGCTTTCATTGTGGTAGCTGTACATTCTGCAACTATGGATCATGCCTGTAACTTCATGTGTAGTTCAAGCTTAACTGAACCAACAAAAAATCATCAAAAAGTAGTCATAGTGGCCGTAGGAAAGGAAACACTACGACAATTTCACAGTCTAGAAGCAGTGGGAATCACTGATGACCCCTATGCAATTGATGACAACATTGCAGAGGAGATGATAATAAATAGCATAAAATTCAACGACAACAACAAATGATACTATATTGACTGGCCGTATAAAGAGAGTATCAGTGACCTGCCCACGGGAAAAGCAGAAGCCTTGGTGTGGTTTAAATCACTGATAAGAAGATTCAACAAAGATCCAAACTTATTTGAACAATACCGGAAAGTTTTGGACAACCAACTAGAAAAGGGAATAATTGAGATCTGTGATGGCAAAACAGACAACAAGGGGATTCATTACCTGCCACACCAGCCAGTAATCATGCCGGGCAAATCAACATCATGCAGAATCGTGTACAATGGGTCGGCAGGTAAGCCCAGTTTCAACAAGTGCCTTTTTAGAGGACCAATTACAACACCATTAGCACTGGGCCTACTCCTGAGGTTCAGGGCAGGCAATCTAGCATTAATTGCTGATATTGAAAAGGCATTTTTGCAAATAGGATTGCATGACCAAGCTAGAGACTACACACAATTGAATGAAGTTGAAGCTTTAGAACTATATTACAAAGTCAAAGCTTTATTTAACCAATGTTCTATGAACATGAGGGAATGGCTGTCAAACTCCAGATCAGTCATGAATGAAATAGCAGAAAACAACAGGAGTCCAAAGGTGAATAAAATTGTCGCAGTAATGGGCATGAAATAAAATCACCAAACAGACATGCTGGCAATATCAACACCAAAATTGCAAATTGACAGCATCACAACACCAACCAGATGAAACTTGAATAAATTATTGGTGTCAGCATATGACCCAGTTGAAATCCCAGTTGTCAATGCTGCTCCAAGAGACAAAAACAACACAATGGGATGAGCCAATTGAAGATAAATACAGATTGGAAAAACAATGGAAAAATGCCAGAAAACTGAAAATCGAGCCAGAAAAGGGAAAAATGGCCTGGTAAAACGGAAACGGAAAGGTAAAAATTTTTCAGCCGGAAAACGGAAAAATGGGCCGGAAAAACGGAAACGGAAAGGTAAAAAATTTTCAGCTGCCGGAAAACGGAAAACGGAAAGGTAAAAATTTTTTGGCTGCCGGAAAACGGAAAACGGAAAGGTAAAAATTTTTCGACTGCCGGAAAACGGAAAACGGAAAGGTAAAAAATTTACCTGCGGAAAGGCGGAAACGGAAAACGGAAACGGAAATTTGACACCCTAGGCCTGGGGGATTATTTGAGCAAACAAAAATTGTTAGTAGTAGCCCCAGCATCAAACCCCAACATACTCAAACGGCATCAAAATTGGGCGAGGGACATGAAATTGGGAAGCAAAAAAAGTGCGGTGGACCCCCAGCCCTCTGTTTCTCTATGTGTGAAAAGTCTCAACTATTCTGCACGGTAGTGTACAACTGCTAGATCGTTGCTTTGAATTTGCTTTGAACATTCTTGCCATTCAAATTTCGGCTTTGGTGTTTTGGCTTTCAACATACCGTGTTTGCTTGAATAATTTCCCCGTTCGGGCATATGATCAATTTGTTTTGTCAAATTTGAACAAAAATGGCATGTTATTTTGTGAATAAAGCATATTTCGTGAAATGTCTTGAAAATGTTGACGAAATACATAATTCCCCCCCTCAAAAGTCTGACGAAAAAATAATTTCCCAGGGGGAATTATTCGAGCAAATACGGCAGGTAATTTCGACCGGTCATTCTACTGGTGTAGTCGAATTCGGTTAACTTTCACGTGAATTCATTGACCAAATATGGTAACTCATTCATTGTTAACATCATCGTTATGCACAGGTGCGTGCGGAGTCAACAATATACGCGTGGAAGATTTTGAAGATTGCAAGCAAGTATTTTCGTCCAAGCACAAGGCTGTGCACCCGGCGGCGAGACCTTTCGACAAGGAAAACTGATACTTTCTTTTCTGTCGTTTTGGTGCCACTCATACTGGATGTCAACTGGTTTTGGTGTCAACTCGATTCATTCAATGATACCCGATGTCAACTGGGCCGACTGGTTTTCATTACTATTTTAGTTGATGGGTTGCGAAAACATGTTCAAATGTACATGCCATATCGGTTCCTTTTCGACATTGCCGCATAGGGTTCAAACGATATGACTTTTCGATATCGATATTCGATATTCGATATTTTTTTCTGAAACTCGATATTCGATATCGATACGATATGGAACCTCGATATCGATATTCGATATTCGATATAAAAAAATGGTCGATATTCGATATTTCGATATTTTCGATATTCGATATTGCGATTTGCTTTTGGTATAGCAAGGCATATTTCAAGTGACATATTGTATTTTCATGTGGTTGCACGCATGGTTAATCATCTCTTTAGTTAAATGTGAATGGTACAAGTGATTTTAACAAGGTTTATATCACTCAAAAGTAGAACATGTAGAAAAAAACATGATGAATCAATGTGTATCAGACAAATAACAATTGGTAGATATTACAGTTCATCCTAACCTAATTGCTTCAGGGCATGTTGCAAAAAAGTATATCAGCGTTTTCTGGGTTCAAATTTAGCACTCCAACAAAAATGACATTATAAGTACTGTACTTTTACTCATCTAATACAATTCTCAGATCAGATCAAGCACATCAGATCAATCATTAATATCTCAAAATGAAAATGATAACTTTTTTTAGGGACACAATATAGGTTCGATATATCGAAAAAATGGTCGATATTCGATATCGATATTTTTTCAAAATTTTCGATATCGATATTCGATATTAAAAAATGGTCGATATCCGATATTCGATACGATATATCGTTTGAACCCTATTGCCGCATGTGCACTCGAAAATTGCTCTGCCACCTAAATTGAGCTAAAATTGAGTTGACACCGAAAACAGTTGGCATCCAGTGTGAGAGGCGCCTTTAGTGAAGTGAGGAAATCAGGGGTAATAAATACGTTATCTGTTGTTGAGAAAAACATTTTTGTGAACTTTATCGCAACTTTATATGAGCAGCAGTGCATTCCATACGCTTGGGTATTTATTTTCGAATTTTAAAAAAAAGATAACGAACGAGTTATATTCTATATGAGGAAAATACCCCGGCTCTACCCGCAACAGACGCAGAATGAGTGCAATCACAAAGATAATAAATAGTGCAAAAAACATTCACTTTAAAAAATGTTCAAAATCTGCTACTAGAGAGGACTAGACTGAGAAATAGTAAATATTCAGGACTAGAATTCTAATATCGCACAGCACGGTGGAACTTTTGCAGCGTTGCACAGTTTTTGCATTGTGAAAAGACTGAGGCCTTCTGTGCATGTTTACCCGGTGTGCATGTAGACACTAATTTTCACTCAAAATCGCTAATTTTCATACCCTTTTTGTAGATTTTCACCCTCTAAATCACTAGTTAAAGTGTTTAATTGTATATTTTAAGCCATTTTTGTAGTATATGTGCTTATATACCCATTTTTAACAATTTTTCACTTACTTTTAGCGATTTTTCTGCATTTTTTCTACATCTTGAAAAAGCCTATATATTTAACCCCAGGGAACCCCCAAACGACCTAAAAGTTTTTTCCCAGCTAGCTATCCCTCCAGAGGAGCGATTAGCCATCTATTCGACCCCCTGGAAGGTCGAAATCTAGAATACCCTTGACATGCACAGCGGGTAAACATGCACAGAGACACAGGCCCTGTGAAAATTCCGTTACCGTAAATCCTTGAATAAGATTACGCAGCGTTTATTTTTTCGACGGCGGTTTTGAGAGGGGGAGTTATTCAAAAGGGAGATATTTTTTTCACTCATCCAATAGGGGGAGTTATTCAGGTGCTGTGATTCAAGAGGGGTGTGATTTCATTCAAGATGAGTCTTATTCGAGGATTTAGGGTATAATTTCTGCGAGAGCAACTTCTCACTATAAAAAGACTCTTTCTGGAATTTCGTTTTCGAGAAAGTCTTCAACGGAAATAAAAATTTCCAGCGTGTGGCGCGTCAATACGGACTGACCAATTCTACTATCATTTCACCTTCTATTGGTTCCTCATTTGCACCTAACAAAACTGCAGGTTTTGCTTCCTCAAGGAACTTATCTTCACTTGCAATAATTTCATCACCAGTTTCTACTTTGCGCTGAGTTTTCCACGACAGATAGGTGTTCCAAAATAAACTGACCACTTGCAGTGTGACCACACGGTAGTGAAAGGGCATTAAGTAGAAATTGAACAGTTGAGCTACCGGCCAGATCTGAGTATTTTAGAAAGTGGGACCTGAATGAAAATCGGAATGAGAAAATGGAACTTGTGGAAAACAGGGGTCTTCAGTGGGGGTGGAGGTTACCCCTCCTATGTATTTATGTTGAACTATTTTCTGCCTTCTACAAATTAAAAAAGCCAACATATTGACCTAGGGTTCAAACGGGATCCCGATCCCGAATCCCGAGAAATTTCGGGATTTGGTGGTCCCGATTCCGATCCCGACACCCCAATCCAGATCCCGAAATCTCAAAAAACGAATCCCGATCCCGATCCCGAAACTTTTGAAATCCCGATCATGAAAATTTTTCCTCAATCCCGATGCTGGAAAATTTGCCAACTTTTTCTACTATCATTTTTGCACTGTGAAATGTTAACATGAACCTACAAAGTTCAATTTATGGTACTTTTCTGGCGTTCATTTGCGTTTTTAGACCCATCTTTGTAGTGAATAAGAAAAATTCATCAATATGGTAACTTTTTAAAAATCCCAATCCCGATCCCGAAAAATGCCAGTCCCGGTCCCGATCTCGATCCAGAAATCTCAAAAAACCAATCCCGATCCCGAAATCTCAAAAGACCAATCCCGATCCCGAAAAGTCAATCCCATTTGAACCCTACCCGCACCCCTCATTTTTCCAGTTTCCTATCCCTTTGTTTGTCCCCCAGTTGTGTCAAAATTTAGGAAAAACCCTGGTTGAAAACAAAATAAAATGAAATCACAGACAAACCTTGATTCCTGTGAGGTAGATAGGTAGAAAATCGTGCTTATATTTCTGCCAGCATTGTTGCACAGTGTTTCCCTCCAGCTTTCGCAGTAACAGTATGAAACTGGACAGGACGCATGGTGCAAAGAAGATCTGTGAATTCAAATGTGATTTACAAGTTTGCAAATGAAATCTACCTCTCTAAACGTAATTGAATAAAATCAACAAAAGTGAGAACGGAGTACTCGGGGCTGAAATTTGCGCCGTAAAAAACGTCAAGTAAGCAGTTTAAATCCCTGTGAAAGGAAAATCTCTCGATTGAAAATTTTGTTAATTCAACTTCCCGTTAAGTTTCCACTTAACGGAGTACTACAGTACTACTGTATACGTGACAGAATATCCTTGTGCTTACAATGTGCTTACACACATTAGTTTACAGTCACCCAGATGTCAACTGAAAGAGCGGTTTTTATGGCGTTTAAGTAAGTTGAACCTTAAGTTAAAGTTTCAGTCAACTAAAATGTGTTTGAGCAGATTATCAGTTAACCCCTGAGTGTCCAGCCCCCCAACCAGCGAAGATGGCCGCAATGGCACCCACAGAATTGTTAAAAAGTTCAAAGATCGTTTTCCAACCAGTTTTCCAAACTCAAAGAAAAAAACTGCACCTGATCAACGAGCACTCGTTTCAAGGGCAACAATTTCGGATGGCCGCCCGTAACCAATCGTTCGAGCACCCAGAACCACGCGGAAATCACCGGCGCCTTCAAAATGCAAAAAAAACAATTATGATAAAATTGACAGTTATAAATAAAAAAGCGTACACAGCAAAAACAGTGCCGGTGATCTGCGGTGAAGTGTCTTCACGCAGGCACTTCAACACACTTCACGAATTTCCAATTTTTTAAAATATACACAATTTAGTAGACAAATCCGTGAAGTGTCGGTGAAGTGCATTCCATTGGTGATCAGGCTCTGAACTGTGATCACAAAGGGAATTTCAGACTACTTCAGCGCACTTCACGAGTAGTGTTTTTGCTGTGGTAGCGGCAACGTGAACAAACAGCGAAAAGTCCACCGAGGGCAGCAAATCGACTAGTTCGAACGGCGTCATACTGAGTCCACGTGCGCCGTTGTATCGCAAACTGGCAAATTATGTCGCCGCTGCTTGTGAGACATGCTGAACAATGATAGATCTCGTTTTGGCTCAGTGCCAATATTGATGGTAGATTGATGATTGATTTACGCACCTTAGAATTGAGTCAAATTACAAACGCACCGGCACTGATCATCTTCGTGAGTAGCGGCTTCTTTTTCATGGCGTATTGATAGGCTCGCCATAACCGGATAGGCATAGCGGCGCCACCCAGCGCTGTTCACGCAGAGAGGAGACTTCTTTTTTTCTTTTCTTTTGCAAATGTGGCTGACTTGGACCAGTGTTCCCTTTGTATGCGGGGAATATTTTCGTCGTGCATTCCGTTTTATTTGCAAAGCGGCATAGCTGATTACGCAATCGAAAAAAATGTAAAAACAGCGATACATCTTTGTATTTACAATACCTAGATTACATAATGATAGTTTACAAAACGGTGCTGATAAATCGACTCAATCATTTCATTTCATTTTTTCACCACTTTTGGCCCAGCGAGTAAAAGGCGAGGGTATTGTACAGTATTGAAACTAAATACACTAGCGTGCAGAATAGTTGGGACTTTTTCGCTGCATGACTCATGTTGCCAAAATTTCTACAAAACATTTGGATACCATAGGTGGGTATCCTGGGGGGTTGGCTACACATGCCCGGGATGACCGCCCCTTGAGTTGCTATGTGCATATTTTGTGTGAGTAGTAAAATTTTTGCCCAATTTCTTCATGTTTCAGAATAGTTGGGACTTTGCTTGTTTTGGGCCATATCGACCCCATATCATAATTTATGGTGTGTATCCAATTCAAACATTCATTTTTAATGAAATTTTTCAATATAGGGACTGCCTGCCTGCATCACCACACTGTGAGCATGGCAAGGAATGTTTTAACATGAACAGCAGATTGTTATGAATATGTGACACAGTGGCATGCTTTTGTTTCAGCTGCAGTTTTGCATCCATTACCAGCCACTGGAAAATGGAGGTAGGCACACTAGTCAGTGGGACTATTTGGTGTGTGAATTTCAGATTTTGGCTTTGCTCTATTGGCAATAAAACTTGGACAGCTGTGAATATGTAATGTGCAATTATTTTGTGTGGAAAGAAGATGGAAGTTTAAGTGGTAAAACTTTTGATTGGAACGAGATGTTAACAAAAAATTTGGTGGTATGAATCCTCTCTGTTTAAAGTATATGATGGAATGTTCAAAAACAAAATTTGTTTGTTGAAAACCCCAGTAAAATTAACATAAGGCCGTGTTTACACGGATTTCGTGTGACGACAAAAAATGTGTGTCGTCACAGACATTTTTTAAATGAAAATTGCAAATTTTATGTGTGTGACGACAAATCGGCCTCGTTATCAAATATCAACCACTTTGTTGTCCTGTCAGATTCTGCGTGTGACGACAATCTGTGATCGTCACACTGTCGCAGCGTGAAAATCTCAATTTTTCAGATTTGTCGGAAAGCTGTCGGAAGGCCCGGCAGAATAAAAAAAAATCAACGGTCCATAACTATTTAATGACTAAGCCAATTGAACTGAAATTACACACACATATACACCTAAATAGGATATAAACTAAACCATTTTTACTCGTGAATATGGAACTTTATTCCGGAGTTATGGAACTTTAAAAAAAAGATTTGTCGTAGCCATGAAATCCGTGTAAACGCCGCATTAGGATATTTGATGCCACCGATAAGTTTGAAGCTGCATAACTTTTGATTGGAATGAGATATAGAGCTCATTTTTGTTTTATATGAATCCTTGTTGTCTAAAGTATATGATAGCATGTTCATAAAAATTTATTTTACGTGTTGAAAAACTGGGACAAATTGACCTCAAGAATCTAGACATCACCAATCCAACATAAAAAATGCAATCTACAGGGTTGTCTTGATCATTTTTACTGTTGAACGGTCAAAATCGGCCCAGAAATGGCCAAATTATTGAACATCTGACACCTGGTCAGATTTGCCATGTAAAGTGCATGTGCTTCTTTAAGGCCCCCTTATCTTGGGACTGGGGGATTATTTGGAGGAAATTTTTTTAGGTAGTAGCCCTATCCCCAAACCCAAACATACTCAAACAACATCAAAATTGGGCAAGGTGCAAAAGAAGGGGAAGCAACAATAGCGTGGTGGACAAAAAGCCTCCTGTTTCCTAGGGGTGAAAAGTCCCAACTATTCTGCATGGTAGTGTATATCAGTGTGGAAATCACGTTGGATGCAAATTAAATGTATTTAGGAATGACACACTTGTCAGCTCAAATCCAAACAAGACACATTCACTAATTCCAAATAGTAAACTCATCACTATATTCACATGATAACAGTTTATCATAGAGGCTCCCAATAAGTATTGCATCTGGAACTTTGGCGACACTGGAACTACCGGAAAGAGTGGCCCCATCATTTGAAAAGATGGCGGTCACATTCCAAAGATTTCTCTTTGATGGACGGCCGGTTAGCTTCAATACCTGTGGGATGTAAGGGTAATTTACCATCTACATATGTCAATCTGGGAAAACTGTAGGGGGGGTGGGCAGTCCCAAGCCAAGTAAAGTGCAAAGTTAAGTGTCAAATGTATTGCAAATCAAAACAAAAGAATGAAAATATTTTATTACTGCACTTTGCATTGCAATTGACACTTTACTTTACATTTGGCAAGACATTTGACACTTTACTTTACATTTGGCAAGACATTTGACACTTTAGACTTTACAGGGTTTGGGACTGCAACCAGTACCCCAGACTGTGAAAAGGAGCAGGCAGCAGTTTTGTAGAAAATTGTAAATGACAACTGGAAAAATGTTTAACCAGGTATTTTCCATTTTATTTAACAAGGGTACATGTTGTGTAGCTTTTGGAATTACCATTAAGGGCTACTCTATTAAGGGATAGATAGTGTTGTACTAGTTGATTTAACTTACTACAAGTTGTTAAATCAACTATTTACTACAATAGGCATGCAAATTTTCACATATCTGACATTCAGACTTACCTGAGAAGGCATCTGATTATCTCCTGGGTGGTCCCATAAATAGAAAAGTTTGCTTTTGATTGGCTGACAGGCCACATACAAATTATTTGAATCCACTGCTATTCCAAAGGGACTGGTGTGCAATGGAATTTCCTGCGTTTTTCCAGGGGGTTTTTGAGAAGAAAAAAACTAGAAAAAGTAATCATCAAACAGAAAAGAATGTAAAGTGTAAATTCTTTCACATACCGAATGCATTTCAAGCCTGAGGTCATTGTGGACCTTGAATATGATAATCTTTTCTCCAGAAAGTGAAGACACATATAGAAACCTGTAAAAACAAACAGTTGACATTATAGCAAAGTAAAAGTTGTGACAATCTATCGTCATTTCACTTCACCTTCTAGATTTATCCAATGTGATTCCAGTTGGGGTCTTTACCCACCGATAAGCCACAGATGTATTTTTACCATTGAAGTACAGAATTGAGCCCAGAGTAGCACCGGAATACTTCTCTAATTTCTTGAGTGTTGGATTTTTGAAATACTGAAAGTTTGTAGCGAAGAACTTGTCCTTTCCCACGACTGCTACGTCCATCAAGCTGAAAAAAATATGTATCGTATTACCTCGAAATACCTCCATGGGGGTTTATTATTTCGCCAGCAAAATTTGAGGGGGGTTAATTCGAAGGGGGGTTTATTCGAGGGGGGTTATTATTTCGTCAATTATCCGTAAGGATCGTAGTAAAAAGTAGGCATTTCCATACCCAAAAGAGGTAATAAATGTGTCCAAATGGGGTATATTTGGACATAAAAACGCGGGGGGGGGGTATTTCGAGGGTGGTTTATCATTTCCCCAGCCCATTTTGAGGGGGGGGGGGGGGTAATTCGAGGGGGGGGGGTATTCGAGGCGGGGGATAATTCGAGATAATACGGTAATTGATCATTATTAGATATAACTTCTTTTTGTACTGTCCAAAATGAATTTAGAAGGTGGATGCTATAATGCGATGCAATACACTAAAATTTAAGCAGTGCTGGGCACTGCATCCAAAAAATGTACAATATGATATGTTCGATGTCTGGTATGATCTTCCAGGTGCCAATCCCATTTCACACTTTACTTTACACTTTACAGAGTCTGTTAAGTGTAAAGTAAAGTTAAAATGTCATGTAAAATGTCATGCAAAGTGTCAATTGTCACTACAAATGTAAAGTGTCAATTATCATGTCAAATGTAAAGTAAAGTGTCAATGGTGTATTCAAAAATTTTTGTAACCAGATATTATGTTTTTGTACCCAAATATCATGTTTTATACTGAGATTTGGACACAAAAACATGAGATCTGGATACAAAATAATATTTGGAAACACAATTGACACTTTACTTTACATTTGACATGACTTTGACACTTTGCATGACAATTGACACTTTACATTTGTAATGACAATTGACACTTTACTTTACATTTTACATGGTCTCGGACTGCTCCCAGGCCTAAGCCTTAAAAAATGGGTTCAAAAATGTGGTATTTATAACTTTAATCTCACCTCGTATAAAGTGGGCTTTTGATAGTTTTCGTGTGCGTGATTGTCTTCCTGTCCGCTCTATCTTTGTATCGAAAAACATCCACCGTGTCGTGATTCTTCCTGTGATTTATAACATACAGGTGAATTTTCACCCCCTTCTTTGTGTTCTCTTCGAAAATATCCATGCCGTGTGGATTGAAAGTTTTGAATGTCAACGTTTTGCTCTCTAGAACGGATTCCCAGGTGGATTTGTCGGAAATGTTGTAAGAGAATATCGCTCCCAACTTTGTCGTGTCGGATTTGTTCGCGAGCGCGTCGCCCGTGCGCAGACCCTGCGCAAAATGAATATTTCATTAAACCCATATTTTCTCGAAATACCCCTTCCACGGGGGTTATTTTTTAGTTCAATTTTTGACGCGGGGGGGGGGGGTATTTTTTCATAAGTTCGCTCAGACCTCGGTCTAGTGATGGAAAAAGCGCCAGGACTTTGGCGCCAAGCGCCAGCGCCAGGCATTAGCGCCATGCCGCTTTTCCGAACCACAGCGCCAAGCGCCAATGGCGCCACAGCAAAAAAGCGCCAAAAGCGCCATGGCGCTTTTTCCTTTGGTGCCAGGCGCCAGCGCTATGGCGCTTTTCCATCACTACCTGGGTCTATTCCGAGGGTGGGGTTTATTTCGAGGGGTGGGGGGTGGTATTTTGCGGGAATACGGTACTTTGGTAAACAAAACACCTTGAAGACTGAGTGTATAGTGGAGTCTTGTGGATGCGGAATTCAGTGTACAAAAGCATACCCGCACAGGTATGATTTAGGGCTCAAACGAGACTTTTGTAAGTGAATTTTGCATGACAATTGACGCTTTGCATGAGATTTTACATGAGATTTGACGCTTTACTTTACACCTTACAGAGTCTGGAAGTGACAAAATTCTAAATACAACTCTGTACAAAATGTGACAGATAACAAACAGTTGTAATGAGTAACGAGTGTAGGCTCTTCGAATAAGTCATCGCAGAGGCTCCATGTTGTATGTTTCCACCTGCCACAGCTGAGCACTGCCCCGGCACGTGGTTATATACTCGCTTGTTCAGATCTAGAAACATCCTGCGTGGAAAAATCGATGCGTGAGTGTGTTTGACTTTGGGAAGTTTTATCAAATGTTGGCAAATGTTCAACTCACAGAAAACTCGCAAGCCAGTGGCTTACAACTAAAACAGCGGCAACTAGAAATGAGAACTTCAATGTCTCGATGCCGATAGTCGTTGAGAGACTCATTATAGCATTCAAAAAGTCAATTTAAGACCGTGAAAATCTATTTATGGTCAAATTTCGACACTTTGTCGTAAAATAATATTCAAGTCAACTCAATCTGCATGTGCATTTGCAAACAAAACGCAGCCATTGTATTGTATCCTCTGCCTACTTAGTAATTCATGGTTCCGCTGTTATAGCTCAAATATTTATGTAGTCAATGGTTGCTGCCTGACTTGCGTGAGCTTTGTATGTTTTGTGTGCTTTGGCTGAATTCTGTGTGTCGCTCAAATGTCGCTCATTTGCATGTGATGTGAGCGACAAGGATAATGGAGTATGGTGATTGTTTCAGTTCAAAGTGTGCAGTTGGTGAACCATTTGTATAATACTTCTCGGACCGCATGCTATGCATTTTTCGGAAGGAAACACTCCATCATGACGTCATCGTTGATAAAATAAAAATTGTTGCATAAAACATAAAAATAATTTCAGGCACGAAACGAACATAGGTATGTTAATTGTACTCAACTCCGCTTTTGTTCTTTTTTAAATATTTTTCGTTTTGCTGAAGTGTAAATATATGTACATAAGTTTCCTGCCAGCGCGTTTTCGACTGAGACATAGGTAATTTTGGGCGCATACTTTGCTGTCCGCCAAGTATACAATACCCAGAAAAATTGTTACATAACATTCATGTATCTGGAACCCAATGGGTAGAATTCACTTTTAGAAAGAATAAAATAGAGCGCCATCCGAGCACCCTCAAAATCGAACCATGCATGAACCCACAAAACGCTCGCATTCTAGCCGGCGCACATGCGCCGCTTCCAGTTCCATGACCTGGCTCATGCTTTCAGTGCCAGCCGCGCCAGTGGGCTTTCAGTGGCGGAAAATGGGGGGAAATGGTCCATGGTGCTCAATGTGTCACATGAAATTGTCACGATGTTGCTGCATTCATTAGGTTACTGTGCTGGACGCACGGAAGGCTATATAGTGATAGGACTTGATGCCCTGCCCTTGCACATACTTATGTCTTCATCCAGCATAGCAGCAATGGGGAACTTATGTTAAAATTTGAACAAAAGCACGTCAAAATAGAAGCCTACTGTGCACCGCATTCCCGGAGGCTTTGGAAATTCTGAACGTCTTTGGAAAATCTAACATAAGTTTATCATTGCTTCATTGCTGGACAAAGACATAAGTATCGACGCCAGCAGGGCATCAAGTCCAACGACTATACAATGAATGCTACCGTATTTTTATGAATAAGGTTACGTGAAAAATTGTGCACCAAATTCACCCAAGTGCGAGTAAATTGATCCGATTAGAATTTTTATGTCTGTTCGTTTATTCAGATGGGATATGGTAGATTTCATTGTAAGGTAGACTTATAACAGGAGTAAACTCAAATTGGGTTCTCATTAAACAGCTTTGAAAGTATTTGAGTTTACCAGAATGAGTTATTTCAAATCTTTGTCAACTGCAGTTAACAGAAACCTCATCCTGGTAAACTCAAATGCGTTCAAAGTTCTTTTTGACGCCCTTTGAAAATCCAGCTTTTCCACCGCTACAATCCCTTCCCTAACAGTATGTTTTCGCTCTCAAATTGGGTTCCATGTGGTGTTTTTCGTGCAAATGGGTGGGTCGAGTGCATGTTTGGACTGTCATGATAATTGTTGCGTTGTTTACGTTCTCAGTAAAACGCGTTATATATTTTTGGCGTGGTTTTAATATTTCGAAATGTGCAGTGGACGTGTGCAATGCGGATGACAATGGTTAATTCACAACTGTATGAAAGAAAATATTTTTTGCTGTGCATGCTGAGTAGGATATATTTTGTAATTCGATCATCTTCCTTTGAGGGCTCAGAGATTTGAAAGTAATTACGATAGATTGATACTTTTTGATACCTTGGAATTTTCAATTGATACTGGCCACAGAAAAAACTAAATTTCAGAAACGACCGTATTCACGTCACCCCCGCGCCACTTTGGTGGAAAACATTCCTGCATTCGGTTCAAACGATTTCGTCCCCCGTTCATTATGGTACGTCTTTTTTCGTCTTGATACACAAAGGCCCCGAATTTTGGACATTTTTCCAGATCTTTCTTTTACAGCGCGTGTGTACGGTGTTTAAACTACGGCAGGCATCAATGGCGGGGACTTCAATCACTGGTCGGAAACTAGGATCCTATGGTTAGCGTACATTATTATTGGTATTATTCTGTATTTTGCCGGGCTTTTCGTTGTCGATGCGAATGTCGACCTTTCACGTCAAGGTGCCCGTTAGTCACGTTAAGGTGATGTTACGTTTAGGGTTGGAAAAAAAATCGGTTTTTTTTAACGCCATGATTTTTTTAAACGTTTTTTTTTTATTAAAAACTTTTTTTAACGTTTTTTTAAAAGCTCCCATATATGTTCCTGTGTCAACATATATAGGTATATCAGACAAGTGACAATACTAGGGTTCAAACGATATATCGTATCGAATATCGGATATCGGATATCGACCATTTTTTAATATCGAATATCGATATCGAAAATTTTGAAAAAATATCAAATATCGAATATCGATATCGAAAATTTTGAAAAACTATCGAATATCGATATCGAATATCGACCATTTTTTCGATATATCGAACCTGTATTGTGTCCCCAAATTTACTATTCATTTTCTTTGTGAGATGTTTATGGTTGATCTGATGTGCATATAGTATTGTATTTGATGAGTAAAAGTACAGTATTTATAATGTCATTGTTGTTGGAGTGCTAAATCTGAAGCCAGAAAACGCTGATATACTTTTTTTTGCAACATGCCCTTAAGCAATTAGGTTAGGATGAACTGTAATATCTACCAATTGTTATTTGTCTGATACACTTTGATTCATCATGTTTTTCTTCTATTTTCGCCCATTGAGAGATGTAAAGCTTGTTAAAATCACTCACACCATTCAAATTTCAGTAAAGAGATGATTAAACATGTGTGCAACCACATGAAAATACAAAATGCCACTTGAGATATGCCTTGCTATACCAAAAGCATATCGCAATATTGAATATCGAAAATATCGAAATATCGAATATCGAATATCGACCATTTTTCAATATCGAATATCGAATATCGATATCGAGGTTCCATATCGTATCGATATCGAATATCGAGTTTCAGAAAAAAAATATCGAATATCGAATATCAATATCGAAAATTTTGAAAAAATATCGAATATCGAATATCGATATCGAAAAGTCATATCGTTTGAACCCTAGACAATACTCTGTGATGTTATACATGACATATAATGGCTGTGGAGCCATGGGATAGCATTATAAGTGGTGATTTGTGTCAAAAATGTCCATTTTTGGTCGACATGTTCATATATCGCGTTATAGTCGAATGTTCGTGCCTTCAAGTGAAGTTTGGCACGGAATAGTGATCAATCAAGGTTATAAAAGGAGGTTGTCACTTTCGGAGTGATGTTACACACCGTGGAGGTACATGGAAGCACATTACCTGAATATTATACACTACAGCAACATATTACAGCTTATTTACCCATGGTAGCACATAGAAATGGGTGCTTTGATACTCAAAATGCCACAAAACCAATGAAAACAACCACCAATGTCGATTTGCGCGCAAAATTTTGCAAAATACCTAGTGCTTAGTACTAAAAATTTCGGCCGATGTTTAAAAAAAACGTTTCCGACCTCGTGTTTAAAAAAAAACGTTTAAAAAAATAAAACGTTTAAAAAAAACATCCGCCAACCCTAGTTACGCTCGAGAGTTACGTTTCTCTTGCGATACGTTACAACGTAGGTAATGCGGCTTTGGGTGGATTTTTTTTGGCTCGGGGCGTATTAATATAATAGTATGGCGGTTTTCCTTCTAATATTGAATTAATAAATATGAGAAGATTACTATTATTTTCTAATCGAATATAACCTCAACTCTTTTCAAATTCCTTCCAAAATCGCAAAAGCCTGTAAATATGTTTACAAACGATCCTTTATGGTCTATGGTCATTAATCTAATGGTTTGTGATCGAGTAAATATTTGGTTTTTTAAACCGTTGAAAGACGCCACTTATCCCTGATTTGTGGCGCTCGTCTCTCAGTTTTCCTTCACTCATTAAAATATGTGCTTGTCATGCGCTAGTTTACCGGTATTTTATTTTGAAACATTGTTTGAAACATGTCATTTTGCAATGTGCAATATTTAACGTAAGACAAATAGGTATCACCAATCATGAATTTTTTACTATGAATCACATAATGGTCACACACAGTTGTTCACAGTGAAATTTTCAAAAATAATAAATGATAAATGTTTGAGTCGATTTGAGTTGCTGAAATCAGGAGTTCATCAACTACTGTTAACGGATATCACAAATGACTTACCGTATATTCTCGAATAACCCCCCCCCCCCGAATAACTCCCCCTGTTAGCTGCCTGAGGAAAACGTAACCCCACCCCTGATAACCTCCCTACTTGATGGGTGGGAAAGTCGTCCGTGTATACAAAAACGCTGTATGTACATGTGTACATTAAAAAGTATGTTTTCTTTCGCGGCTGATGTTCACTAGTATAGATTCCATTGCATGAATTACGGAACTTCTGTTCCAACTTACAGCCACAGGTTTATGCAGCTAATTTAACACCATTCATTCAATAATCATAATCCATTTTACTGAATGTTCTGTAGAAGGATAACTCCCCAGTTAAAAAAGTCCGACAAAAAAACTCCCCCGGGGACACTTATTCAAGGATACATGGTAGTGCAGTAAAATGAAATTTGTTTCAAACTGATAAATCCGTTTGGAAATTTCAGTTGTAAACTAATGTGTGTGTGTGTGATCACAAAATATCGCTGCACTACAAAAATAAAATACAAAAAATATCACATCATCCAAAAACAGCGCAAAAAATTACACAGCTACCGTAGTATTGTGATTGTAATCACTGGTGCACTGGGAATCGCTTGCCGAGCTGTCTGAACTATTCCTCACTTTTGTGTCATGGTGGCAGGTATTTTGAGTGGAATTGCATTTTTGACAATGCCTGTGAAAATGGGGTTATCACTTGTTTTGGGGTGTAAAACAATTGGTTGCTTTGGGTTTTTGGGGTGGGGGTTCAGTGGATTATGGAAGGGGTAGTGTGATGAAAATAAATTTGGGGGTATTGTCTACTGACTTTTTTGCATGAAGTATTGGTGGCTGTGGTGTGGATTTTTGAAATTACAAGGCATAAAGTTTCGAATGCCATATTTGGGGTAGATCCCCACTCCCACCCCCCTGAACTTCTGGTGAATTAAATTGAACAAACCTAAAAATGTCCTGAATATCAACAAGGATCGAATCTTGCTCCATGTAGAGATTGTCTCGCTTCTCCAAGAGCGCCATCAGTTCTTGGTTCATCACTGTAAATAGATTTACAATTTTCAATTGAGTTTTCAAGGCCAATTTTGAGTTGACAAAACTTTTCACAAACCTGTAATTCTGTCCTCAAGGGACATTTCCAGTTCCCGAAGTTGCTGATTGCTCAAATTTCGACTGAGCGCCGCGCGCGTCCACTTTCTGAATTTCCTTTTTCTACGCCCGGCTTCACGACCTCTGCGACACTGAAAAACTTGGCAGTCTGCCCACGTCGGCGGGTCGTTCGAAAAACCCGGCTGAATTTTCCACTCTATCTCGTTTCCTTCCGCATCGGCGGGGGACTCTCGTGCAAAATAGTCATTTATAGGTTCCGAATTTCCATCGGGCGACACCAACAGCTCGTCGAAGGCGGACTCGATGGTGGTGGTCTCGGTGCGCACGCTGGACGTACTGTCCCATTTGCACATCAGCGCCTGGGGATTTGCATAGGTCAGCGCCGGTCGTCGTTTGCAAATGTCCGGGCTGCTCACCCGCGGCGAGCGCGGCATCGCCGTGTTTGCGTCGCCCAGCGATCGCGGATTGTGCGATAAAGTGGCTAGATATGAATTCATCTGCGTAAGTGTGGGGGTTGGCTCTGAAAACAAAACTGCACATGGTACCGGGTCGACTTGTAATATTGTCCCGCTGAAAGTACGCGCGGCCCATGTGGGAATTGGTTTAGCTCGCCGCGGCGGCGCATATTGCATGATGATGCCCCTTTGGTGTGTATTGCGTGCTTGCTGTACGCGGCGGCTACACATAAAAGCGTCTTGCCGCGAGTAGTGATGGAAAAGGCACCGGAAATAATGACACCGCACCGGCACCGGTGCCGTAGCGTCAAAATTGCACCTTGGGCACCGGCAAAAAAATGGCACCGCAACGGCACCGGTGCTATTCTTATAAAAATGGCACCGGCACCGGCAGGGCACCGTCTAAAAGGGGCACCGCACCAGCACCGGTGCGGGTGCCCTTCGGTGCGCAGTACCGGTGCCCTGGTGCCTTTGCATAACTAGCCGCGATGCGTGCGCGTGTGTGTTTTCTGCAGTGAGCTGCACGACACATGGCACTGAAAAATGACCCCGTGTCAGTAGAAATGCTACGGCGAGTCGAATGTAATTAGAATGGTAAAAACTGCATGTATGCTGCTATATTTTAGTGTGTTCTGTCGCATGACTGCGACCCAGCGAGTGTGAGCTTAGCAATGGTTTCAATTTATGCGCCTAACTACAATGCTTTCAGTGTAATTATCTCAGCTATACAAATTTCTTACCACATGTGCACATGTGTATACCTATGCAAATACATACACTGGGATAGTGATGAAAATGTACCATGGTGCGTATGGAACTTGATTTTAGGTACTTTTACATCGCCATTCATGGACATTGTCATAATCCCTAAGACATGAAACATATCTATCGCTCAGCAATTACTTAAAAATACAAAATGAGTGATAAGCTTCCTTTGGAACATCTATCTTTAAGGGGATTATAGTAACCAAAAGATTAGCCCCACTATATATAGCTTAACAGCGTCTAGGATGAATAGATAGATCCGTGTTTTTTCGGGAAAGGGGTATCCCTCAAAACGCCTCTGTCCCAAAGTCTTTTCTGTACATTCCTAAAAGAAGACAAAATGTTCGCCGTGGTAGCCACTGAAATGATTTATATCCCTTGGGACAACTGTAGTGACACGTAACAAAATCGTAGGCTATCCTATATATTGAGTCATGTCGGGTTAGCGTCACTATCGTCATATCTTGTGAAATATGGTAAAGTGGCACTTGTGGGACTTGAGACACCTTACCACTTTGCTGCGCACTTCAAATTTGCAAATGATGCATGTATCATGTCTGAGAGTGACAGTGCATTATTGCATTGCAATTTCTTTGCTCTACCTCTGTATACTGGAGGGTTGATTTTGCGTAAGTGTCCGTGTAGCCTCGCAGTATTTTTGCCCTGTGCGACGAAAGGTGATATCGATTTTGAGTCGACTAATCAACCTGCTAGAGGTGGGCTGGGGGGGGGGGGTTAACCCCCCCCCCCCCAACCGTCCAGCCCGGACGCCGCTCAGCTAGCTATCTATCTCGGAGGCAAATGTTTTGCTACTATCCCTTGAACCCCACCCCTAGGGCTCAAAACTCGATGTTTTTCAAACTCGAGTTCGAGTCGCAACCCCAAATTTTTTCCGGTCGAGTCACAAGTCGAGTTCGAGCCCTACCCACCCCCCTAAATCGCCCAGCTATCTACCTATCTGGGGCGATTTTTGAGAAATTATACCCCAATTTTTGCTCAAAATCGTTATTTTTCATAGCTTTTTATAGATTTTCAACCACCAAAATCACTATGTTCCTTATTGCCTTTTTAAAGAGATTTTTGTACTATATGCTCTTGTATACCTTTGTTGAGCTGATTTACACCTACTTTTGGCGATTTTTCTCCATTTTCCCCTTCTATATCGTGAAAAAGCTTTTTTATCGACTCGCCGCAAACCTCCTCCAGAACCCTCAGAGTTATAATTTCATAGTGTCCATTTTGATGGTTTTTTTTTGAGGAAATACGGTATTCAAAATAGGTAGTGTTTTTGTGCGTTCACAAGTGCTGCGAAAACAAATTCAGTGTTGATTCTTAAGGGCCTGGTGAAGCAATTTTTGATACGCCCACTGATGCAAATTACGCCTGACAAAAGGCGACGCTATAGAGTGCTGATTCACGCTTCGCACTATTCTACCATAAAATAATCTGAATAAAACACGAATATTTTAATTTTTTCACGAAAATGTTGCCACTATGTTTAGATAATTAAGTGCAGAATTAATCACATGATTTTATTCATCAAAATACGGTAACATGTGTTAGCGATGCATGCGTTTGTTTCACTGAGTAGATATACCGTATTTGCTTGAATAGTTCCCCCCTTGAATAATTCCCCCCTCGAATAATCCCCCCCTGTAAGACGAGTGAGGAAAAAATAATTCCCCCCCTCGAATAATCCCCCCTTTAAAGATTTGATTCATTTGTTCTACCTAATTTTAACAAAAATGACACGTTATTGTGTTTAAAAGGCATGTTTCGAGAAATGGATTGACGGAAACCTGCTTGAAAATTTTGACGAAATTATAATTCCCCCCCTTGAATAATTCCTCCCTCGAATAGTTCCCCCCTCAAAAATGTCTGACGAAATATAATCCCCCAGGGGGATTATTCAAGCAAATACGGTAATTAAAACATAGATGCTAACGTCTATTTACCTGAAAGGTTAAATAGCGTTAGGGGAAAACACTGTCCAAACACGGAGGCCACGTCATCCGCATTTGCGAAATCTTTGCAAAAATACGTTTTACAAAGCAGGTGTATGTGCCCGCCTGCCTACAGGCTAAATAAATATGTTATCAGCGAAATGCATGCAGTTGACGCGCTGCAAATTATAGTTGTTTAAATGCGTATTTACTTTTACTCAAAAAGTATGCATACTCGAGTACCGAGTAAATATGCCTATGCATACTTTGGAAAAAGTATCTGTACTCGCCTGTACGTTTACTTTTTGAGAGTTCTCGAGTACAGTAGAGTATTTTTGCGAGTACAGAAAGAGTATTTTTGCCATTCTAGACCCGTGCTTTTCATAATGAACATTCATCGATAGAAAGAAAACACGTTTTTGTTGCCCAGGTAAAACATTCATAACGCTTTTTCCAGAAAGAAACGGTAATTTTACTCGATTTTTACATCTTCCTGAGAAAAAAATACTCCCATTTACGCTTTTTGGGAAAAGGATTTTACTCTCATTTACTCGCGAGTAAAAGTAGATAATTTTTACTGTAATCAGGGGTGTGTACAAACCAAATACTTTCCGCATATGCATACTTTGAAAAAGGTTGTACTTTTAACAACTCTGCTGCAAATCCATGCGCCAGCACTTAAACCGACCCGAACGGAAATTGAAACTGAACCTCGGCGGATCTGAGCCACGTGAAGTTGACTCGAATTGAAAGCGCTCGCCATTTTTACCCAACTTGTATTTTTCATCCATCAAACAAGTGAAAATGTACCTTGAATAGATGAAACGCGATGCGAGTAAATACGGTCGCGGGGAACATTTGAAACGCGATCCTTTTTTCCGGTGGCATTTTAGTCGGATGTGAATGATGCGAGCGTGACTCAGCATGGAATGATGGATGATGATGGATGGAGGGCCATCGACCATTGACAAAGAGCATGGATGCATGCCCTACATGCATAGAATCAGGGGTAAAAAAGGGGGGTTGTGGGGGGCGGGTTACCCCCCCCCCCCAAACCGCCCAGTTATCTATCTATCCCGGAGGCAAAATTTTGGGCTACTATCCCCTAAACACCCCCAAATCGCTATCCACCTATCTGGAGCGATTTTTGAGAAACTACCCCAATTTGCGCACAAAATCGCTATTTTTCGTACCTTTTTATAGATTTTCACCTCTGTAATCACTATATATTGAACTCCCGTACCCCCCCCCCCGCCAGCCCCCCAACCCCCCACCCAAAAATAATAATATTGTTTTAGCTATCTATCCCTCCGGAGGAGCGTTTTTCTATCTGAAGGGTGTGCTTCTAAAGTACCAATCTACAAATTTTTTCAAATTTGAGTTATGACCATTTTTGGGGTCCGCATAACAATGCGCTTCAAAAAAAAATATAATATGTGGGGGGTGCGAGATTCAATTTTGAGATATGGGGGGTTGAAAAAGCAAAAAAATTGCAAAATACAATTTTTGAAATTTTAAAAGTACCGATCTACAAGCTTTTTCAGCTTTTGTGTCTTTAAAAGTACCGATCTACACACTTTTTTCAAAATTGTTCTTTTAAATGTACCGATCTGCGCATTATTTTTTGTGCTTCTAAAAGTACCGATGTCAGATCGGCGTCCGATTGAGCAAAAACTCATTTTGTGCTTTTTTATTATGGGTAAAAGTACCGAAACAATCACCCCCATGTGGTATTTCGAGGAAATACGGTAGGTTTTTTGCTGCTCTTATTTGTCCAACCACCGTTTTTACAGAAACGATACTTAATATTGTCTGCTTCGAGTATTAGTTAGAATTGTGTCTAATGAACTGCACTATTGCACTTGAAATTGTCGTGCAGGTAAATATGAAGGGTGTGCTTCTAAAAGTACCGATCTACAAATTTTTCAAATTTGAGTTAGGACCATTTTTGGGGTCCCCATAAAAATGCGCTTCAAAAATATATATAATATGTGGGGGGTGCGAAATTCAATTTTGAGATATGGGGGGTCGAAAAAAGCAAAAAAATCGCAAATTACAGTTTTTGAAATTTTAAAAGTACCGATCTACAAGCTTTTTCAGCTTTTGTGTCTTTAAAAGTACCGATCTACACACTTTTTTCAAAATTGTTCTTTGAAATGTACCGATCTGCACATTATTTTTTGTGCTTCTAAAAGTACCGATGTCAGATCGGCGTCCGCTTGCGCAAAAACTCCTTTTGTGCTTTATTATGGGTAAAAGTACCGATCTACAGCTTTCTGATTTTGTGCTTTAAAAAATACCGATCTACACGCTATTACCAATTTGTTCCTTTAAAATGTACTGTACTACAAAAATACAATTCCCTAAATTTTATATAGCTAGTGTTATGTGTAGAATCAATGATTATACCCATGCATGTGGATACCCAACAATATGGCCGAAATACCCTTACCCAAAATTCCCATACCCAATACCCATGTATGGGTATTGCATGCTCCAAACTTTCAATCGCGATTATCTCAAAATCGATTTTTTGTAGATCGGTACTTTTAGAAGCACACCCTTCATATGTACAGGGTGCGGCAATTTAGACGGACCTCATGAAATTTTTTGAATAACTTGTCACTGGGTAGTCGGATTAACGTCAAATTTTAGGTCAACATTAACAACTAAATTAGAAAGGAGCCCTGAAAATATGGCTGCGATAGCTCCACTCGTCCGTCTAAATTGCCGCACCCTGTATATTACATATGCACTTATATTAAGCTAAACCCATCATTTATTAAATTCTAAAAGTATGCCAACAAATTGCTACAACCTGCAATAACAAATACCTATTTATTTAAAATTCAATACAAGTATGCGGGCTTCTGATACAGTAACTCAGGGGCCTTCTAGATTTCGGCCCTCCGGGGGGGGGGGGGGGGTTGGATAGATAGCTGAGCGGCCTTCGGGATAGATAGATAGATAGCTGGAAAAAAAATTTTGGGGAGGGGGGTTGTGGAGGTTCGATACATAGGCTTTTTTAGGGTGTAGAAGGAAGAAAGGGAGAAAAATCGCTAAAAGTAGGTGTAAAATGGCTCAATATAGGTATATGAGAACATATAGTACTAAAAATAGCTGAAAATAGATGGTAAGGAACTTGAACTAGTGATTTTGGAGGTGAAAATCTATAAAAAGTTATAAAAGATAGTGATTTGTAACGAAAATTGGGGTATAGTTTCGCAGAAATCGCTCCAGTAGATAGCTGGCCGATTTGGGGGGGGGGGGTGTTTAGGGGATAGTGGACCAAAATTCTGCCTCCGGGATAGATAGATAGATAGATAGCTGAGAGCCCTCCGGGATAGATAGATAGCTGAGCGATTTGGGGGTAACCCCCTCCACTCCAACCCCCCCTTTCCTACCCCTGCAGTAACTTCTCGACGATTCGGGATTACATTCTAGTTTAATTACCTACAGCTACAGCTAATAGAAGCGAGGATGCAAATTGTTCTTACTTGCATTCTATTTTGCGCCCTTTCTAGGGACGGTAAAAATGTTTTTAATGACCCTGTTTAGAAAACAGCGTTTTGAGAAGCACTCAAATATTATTATGAGTTAACATACCGTAATTATTCCTCTGGGGAATTTTTTTGTCAGACCTTTGAGGGGGAACTATTCAATAGGGGGAACTATTCAATAGGGGGAATTATTCAGGGGGAATTATTATTTCGTCAAAATTTTCAAGCATGTTTCTATCAACTCATTTCATGAAATATGCTTTATTAACAACATAACATGATATTTTTTCCAATTTAGACACACCAAATTTATCATATGCCTAAAGGGGGTGATTCGAGGGGGTATTTTTTCCTTACTCGTTTAACATGGCGGAATTATTCAAACGGGGAATTATTCAAGCATATGCGTGGCATATGCGATATATAAAAAGTGGCAGTACTTGCTATCCATCCAATTACTTGTCGCAGTTCAACCCAGGTAAATACAAGCACTACAGTATATAATAATGTTACAAGTACTTAATAATGTCACATATAGCCATAGAATGGCTTCTGAGCGGGATAGCATTATAAGTGGTTATTTCTGACACTAAAATCCATGTAGACTCTTTATTTCGAACGTTTTTGACATTCAAGTTCGTTATGAAATAGTGCTTAAATAATGTTATAGGAGAAACGGTGAAGAAACGTTAAAGAAATGCTGACCATCCCCAGCTCTATTGCGAAGCAATTCACATGCAGATATGGTAATTGGCAAAAAATACAGTAGAAGCAATATAGTCCACTAACTCCCCAGTCTGAGATTGGTGCGAGTTACAATATGCACAAAAAATTGATGCCCCCCAAGTAGGGTTCATACGGGACCAGTTTTTCGGACCGGGACCGGGACCAGAAATTTTTCAATGTCGGGACCGGGACCAGGACTGGGTGGTCGAGACCGGGACCGGGACCATGAATTTCTGAATGTCGGGACCGGGACCGCCCCAGTTGCGACTTTTTGGCGAACCATGTACCGGTACCGCGGTCCCGTTTGAACCCTACCCCCAAGTAGGGTTGGGAACCGGAACCGATCCGAACTGAAGCGAACCGCGGTTCCAAGCATATTTTGGAACTGAGAACCGGAACAGACCCCACTGAGAACCGGCACTTAGGTATACCCAAACGAGAACTGAGAACTATAGCCACGCCTGGACGCCATCGCTGTTTGGTGGCAAAATGTTCGCTCGCGCGCAAAATTTTTAGGCAAAACGTGAAAAAATGTAACAAAAGATGCATTTCTCAGGTAAAAAATGCCGTGAAAAAAGCTGATTGAAAAAAAATGCAGTGGGTGTCGAAATTAAGAAACACCTTGAAATGTACACACACATTTAAAACCCAAATAACTTTTCCACACAACCATCACCGCAGAGAAATTGATTTTGTCTAGCCCTACACACATGGACTTGTTGCAGCTAAACACAATGAAAACTACAATTGCGCTGCATAATGAAAGTCCGAGTTGCCCAGTGCCGAGCTAACGTGACTCCGGGCCACACATCACTGCTGTTTTAGTGGCCTGGTGCGGTGTATGTTCATTGAAACACATGCGCACAGCAGAGTAAGTGTTTTTATGCATGTATTTCCATGGCCTGGGTTTGACTTGGAATTGTTGGGTCAGTCGATTTTGTGGACAATGTCAATAAATATATGGAGATTAAATACAAAATGCAACCAATTACTTTGCAAAAATAGGATCATGAATGCTGGATGCATTTGAGGCAGCCTCTGTGAACACACTTACATATGCGTCATCAGATTTAAGGTAAAGTAGCTTCCACACACTTCAGCCATATTTCACTCATCTAGGCAACTTCACGATCAATTGTAGCATTGTAAATAATTTACATTTACTTAAAATAGGTATGGGTACTTGAGTACTGAGTAAATGTGTTTACAATTCCTCTGAGAAAAAGTACTTGTACATGTGTTTTTGAATACTTTTTGAAAGTACTTGAGTACAGAAAACATATTTCAATATGCCCTTTCAAGGGATAAAAAGAAAAAGGGATAAAAAGCTATAAATAGTGAAAAATAATCAAAAATGTGTACATAAGCACATGAATAGCCAAAAATAACTGAAGATAGGCAAAAACACAGTCAATTTGATGGCGAACATGATCAGAATGTATGAAAATAAGTGATTTTGGGTGGAAGTTGGGCCAAAATTTCTCAAAAATACTCACTTTTACATTTTCAAGGGAAAAAGATATTTTACTCATATTTACTCATGAATAAAAGTAAAAAAAATTTACTTTATGTTTTCTTTACTCAGGCGGTGAGTTAAATAAATACTTTACATTTGCGTATACTTTGTTTAAAAGTTCGGTACTTTTAACAACTCTGTATTGCATACTTTGTATGGTTAACTGAAGCATCTGGAGGAATAGTGAAGTGCCTTCACACTAACACCATGCATCTGCGTGAAGTCACTTCACTTTGCATCACACCCATTTTTGCATTTTTTGCTCACTCACTGTCCCACTAATTTCGAATCACACCGAGCACACGAATGCCGCACGTATGCGGGCATTTTTTTTCGCCTCGAGAGGTAAAAATGTTTCGCTGATCAATTGGAAAAAGGCGGCATAGTTACCGAGGAAAGAAAATAGCAGTTTGCGTCTGGTCGAGTGCGCAATTCCCGTGCCAGCGGCGGTTTAATATTCTGCTGTCATGCACAGTTGTTAAAACGTATTTACGTTTACTCGATAAATACGGATACTCGGGTACTGCGTAAATACGTTTACGTTTCCTCCCCAAAAAAATATTAAAGGAAACAAAATGAGAGAAAAGTTAAAAATAGGGTCAAAATATTCAAAATATCACAAAAATAAACAAAAACACATTAACTGGTTAATTTGATGGTGAAAAAGTTCAAAAATTAGTGATTTTGAGCGAAAATTTGTGCAAAATATCTCAAAAATACCCACTTTTACGTTTTCTGGGGACAAAAGCAATTTACTCACGTTTACTCATGAGTAAACGTAAAAATAAAATACTTTACGTTTTCTGTACTTACCTGTGAGTAAAAAATAAATACTTTATGTTTACGTTTACTTTTGAAAAAGTTCAGTACTTTTAACAACTCTGCTGTCGTGCGGCCTGGGGAATTGCCGCTCAGCTGCTGTAATCCCGGCGGTTTGAGTTCGCCGAGATTTTGCTGGTTGGGTGCTCACTTGGTCCTGTCAACTGGAAATAAGTCTTCGTCAATTACTTTTCTGCGCTTCTGTTTGCCATAAATTTCTTTAATTTGATTTCTGGTAGTTAAGTATGCATCATTGAATATTTATGAGATACTTAAATCTATATTGGAAGTAGTTTTATTGTAAATTCGTCTTATTTTTCTGTAAATACATTCAAGATTTCTCCGGAATGATGCAGCAGGGTTTTATACTGGTTTAATACATCTGAACATCGGACATCAGTTATCATTGGGCTGAAATTACGATTGTATGGCAATGTACAGTCCCCCATAAATAAAGTTACCTTAATCCACCAGAATTTATTATACTCATAGCATTCATTGCATCGAGCACAGACTATGGCAGCAGGGGGCAGTTCCAGACCCTGTAAAGTATAAAGTAAAGTGGCAAATGTCATGTGAAATGTCTATCAAAAATAAAAAATGAAAAAAATTTATTACTCTACATAGCATCACAATTAACACTTCACTGTACATTTGTCATGACAATTGACACTTTGCATGACATTTTACATGACATTTGACACTTCACTACACTTTACAGGGTCTGGGATTGACACCAGTTCTACTTCTGTCTGGGGTTGAGTTTTGTTAAAATATCTATAAAACGTTATTGAATACATCTGAATTTTGACCAAGTACTTAATCAGTATTTATGTCATGGTCATTTATGCCATGGAACCAGTAAAAATTCTTTTCGCAATTATGTTCAAGTATTCATTCACTACCTTTAGTTTTTGGTTTGTGCACAAACGTTGCCAAAGTGAAATGTAGCACGCCTAAAAAATAATGTGTCTGCCACTTGTTTTACCATGTGCCAAGATTGTTCCCGGCGGCATTCAAGCACGAATGATGGGACATTATAAATAGTTTTGTTATTCCTGTGATCAGGCACCACTTTTATGGAGCTTTTTGAATGCGGGAAATGGATGAATTCTGAACTACTACCGTATTTTCTCGAATTGCCCCCAGGGGGTTTATTTTTTCAGAGTGCAAATTTTAGGGGGATTTTTCGTGGGTTCGGCTTATTCGAGGGGTTTATTTTTTCCTCAGAAATTTTCGTCGAATCCATAGTAAAGAATACGCTTTTACATACCCGGAACCGGTAATAAATGTAACCAAATAGGATATATTTAGACATATCACATCGCTGCTACACAAACTAGTAAAAATATTTGTACCTAGCTGCGATCAGGGTTGGCAAAATCTCGGAAAAAATAAAAATAAAATAAAAATAAAATGGAAAATTTAAGAATAAAATAAAATAAAATAGAGAATTTTAGAATAAAAATAAAAATTGTATAAAAATTCGAATTTTTGTAAAATTTTTGTAAAATTGTATAAAAATTCGTATTTTTGTAAAATTGTATAAAAATTCATATTTTTTGTAAAATTTTATCTCATTGCTTGAGTCTCTACCTGTTTATTCATAAATCTGGGAACAGTCCCAAAGTTTGTCTAGTGTCAAAGGTCACGTAAAATGTCATGGAAAGTGTCAATTGTCATGACAAATGTAAAGTAAACTGCCAATTGGCATGACAAATATAAACTAAATTGTCAATTGTCAAGCAAATTGTATCCAATCTTATGTTTTATTTTTAAATCTTATGTTTTGTATCCAAATTATGTTGTCGTTGAATCCAAATCTTATGTGAACATTTGGAAACAAAAACATAAGATTTGGATACACAATTTACACTTTGCATGACATTTGTCATGACAATTGCCACTTTGCTTGAAATTTGACATGACACTTGATATTTTGCATGACGATTGACACTTTGCATGACATTTTACAAATGTGCCCAGCATACTCCAGTAGTCCTACTGACAATAATTGTAACTTTACACTTGCAGCTAGCTAACAATACCTACTGCATGCAACTTTTGAAAAGTAATGGAAAAATTTGTCACAGGTTTTTCATGTACAGGTCTAATTATAAAATTTTTCTGGCCTTGCATGCATGATTTCGATTTTTTGTACAATTTTTGTAAAATTTTTGTAAAATGGTGTCATTTTATTTTATTAATGACTTTTGGGAATAAAATTAAAAAAAATGAAACAAGAATAAAATTAAAATAAAATAAAATTTTTATACAATTTTTATACAATTTTACTAAAATGAATTTTTATAAAACCAACCCTGGCTGCGATGCACACTGGCACCAATAAATACAAAATTTACATTGCATACATGATGTACACCAGTTCAGACGGGGGATATTTCAAGGTGGTTTATTTTTACAGCTTGCACAAACCTGGGGGTATTGCGAGAGGGGGGGGGGGTTCGAAGCACAGTATAATACTACAGAAAGCAGTGCAACTACGGTGGGCTATCGCAATGTTTTCTGGTCGGGGGGAAGGTTTTTGATTAAAAATTGCAATTGCGTACTGAGAGACTATTCCACTGAGAAGGGCGTGACGTCATTTTGGTGTACAGTTCGGTTTATCTTCGGTTACGGTTCTTTTTCGGTCGGTGGAAATTTCAGATTGGCTCCGTGTTCGAATGTCGAGACCCTGGGACATTGGCAGAACATGTAAAATGACAAGAAATTTAACAAATGATGTAAAATTTTCGTTACCGTATTTCCTCGAAATACCCCCCCTCGAAATACCCCCCCAATTTGGTGTATAGAGAACGTAATGCGGTTTGTGATCCGGGAAACACAGAACACAGATCAAAACGATGACCGTGTTATACTCCAATTACTTTACACCCTGCACGCGTGGTTCCCGCTGGAAGCGTGCCAACGATTTTTTCTGCATGCGATTTTCAGAAAAAGTTGAAAAAGTCATCGCTGTTAAACGCTTATACGTTAACTTATTCACAACAATGATTTGTTAATCTTTTTACAAAAATCGCATGCTTGATCATCTTTGGCACGCTTCTAACGTGAGACATAAATGAGGAAAATACAGTATTTTGTTGCCAGCCATTCGATATTTTGCATGACATTCTGGTGCTTTTTAGATGTGATAGTGGTGTGATGTTTTTACAGTAATGGAGCTACTATGGAAAACAAAACAAACAAACACCCAAACAAACAACATTTGCCAAATCGTGCCATTCAAAGACATTCGCTCGTGTGTGATAAGTAGCTTTGTATGAAAAACGCTTACCTTTTTCACTTTCTGCCAATTTAAATTTATCACCAAACCAAACCCGGCACGGCAACTAAACGAAACGAATGCATTTCTGCGAATGAAATGGAAACGATGCTTCTGTTAAACGAAGTTATTCGCATTTGCTTTTGATCGATTCATGGTAATGGATTCTCATCCACTATCCATCAGAGTTGATATTGGGTATTTATTTTTACTCTGAAATACGCGTAAAACTGCGTACTGGGTAACTACTCATGTGTACAATACTTTAAGTGTACCAGCACCCATCTGTACGCGTACTTTTTCATAAGTACTGGGTACTTCTGAGTATTTCAGAAAAATCCAATATGCAAAAAGTGACCATGTATCAACTGTATGCATGCATTAATTAATATTTTCACGTGTAATTTGTTCTCAGAATGCAGGCATCTATTGTCTAAACATAGTATCACTTACCTTAAGCACCCATTGTAGCGCAATAATTACCGTATTTCTTCTAATAGAAGAGCGCCGTTCTATCTTTTCCGTCAACTTTTTTACCTGCCGTTCTATTAGAGGTGCCGTTCTATTGGAGGCTGCCGTTCTATTTTTTTCACCAATTTTTTTGACAGATTTCTCATTTCAAAATAGTCTTATGTTGAAGGAAGCTTGAGCAATATTTTTATATCAGAGCATCAATTTGAGATTTAACACCTATTTGAATGCTTTGCATCTTCTCCCCATCCATTTTTTTATTTTTGTGTTTTGGAACACTCCCAACATAACTCATACCTGCCGTTCTATTGGAGGTGCCGTTCAATTGGAGGCTGCCGTTCTATTGTTTTCGTGAGCACAAAAATGTGCCAAAACCTGCCGTTCTATTGGAGGTGCCGTTCTATTGGAGGTATGCCGTTCTATTAGAAGAAATACGGTAATAGATTTTACGCTTCTGTGACAAAAAATACTCGATTTACTCAAAAATACTTGAAAAAATAATTTTACGCTATTTTACCCAAGTACTGGGTAAAAACAACGTATTTTACCCAGGTATTTTTGAGGATGGGTAAAAATGAAATATTTACCAGTACGGGTACTTTTGAAATTGTCCAGTATTTATAACAACTCCACGATACATGCACCATTTGTAAGTCGGCTTTAACAAAATAGGTTAATTGCGTGTCATTGCGAAATGGTGATTTGATGAATGCACAATTGTGAATGCATGCGCACCGTTTTTTGAAATCACACGATCGATGTATGGCTTTCAATTTTGAAGATTTTCAACTTAGAAGTTTACTTTTCGTCTGCACTGTGATTGGCACTTGACTTGCTGTGTTTTTGTATGATTTTGTGGCTTAGGCAATTTTTATAGTGGTGGAAAAGATGGCCTGATGGTACATCTCATCCTGGAAAAGTAGCGCTTTCGCGGCGATTAGCGTTCGGAAATTTTTTTTGTTTTTCAGAATATAAAGTTGCATATAATCTCAGACAATTTCTAAAAAAAGTTAAATAAAAATACGTATTTGTATTTTCTTCTCATCAAATAACAACAATTAAATCTCTCCTGAAAAATATGGAGAAAATATAAATAAATACAATATTTTTATACTTTATTTTATTTATTTTTTAGAAATATACCGTAAATCCTCGAATAAGACCCCCCTCGAAGAACTCCTCCCCCTTGAATAACTCCCCCCTCAAAAACACTGACGAAAAAATAACTCCCCCCTCGAATAACTCCGCCTCTTGAATAAGTCCTCTCTCTGGGTGAAAAATATGCTATAAAATTTACAAAAATAATCGATGAAAATACAAAATAATGTTAACGTATGGCAGCGACAGCAGATACATGACATGTACGCAGTGTATAAACACCTTTTTGTTGCTGTTGAACTGTTAAATACATGGATTACATGAGTTGACAGAATGCATTCATACGATGAATTCAGTCCAAGTTTCGGAAGAAAAAATAACTCCCTCCCTTGAATAACTCCTCCCCCTTGAATAAGTCCCCCCTCAAAAACTCTGACGAAAAAATAACTCCCCTGGGGTCTTATTCGAGGATATACGGTAAATTTCCGGAGATTTTAAGAACGCTGGTGGCGATAATATCGCGATGTGTAGGCTTTGAATTTATAACTTTTCCATTTCCAGCACTAATTTTAAAATCTATTTCATTGTTTACCTAGATCGAATATTTGTAGACTTTTACGCAAGTCACTCTGTGAAGCATTCAAAGTGATTTCATTCAATACTCAAATGCTCAGCTACTGGGTCAAATCTCGAGTGCCATAATTCAAACTTCCAAACTGCATCCATCACAATTCTTGGCTTCCTTCGAACTAATAGCCAGGGTTTTGTGTAAATACAAGCATTAGCTGTGTAAATAATGCTGTAAACATTTGAAAGTGAAAGCGCGACATTGCCAACATCAAGGGGGCATGGTGAATTTGTGATGTTTTAGTGAAACGGATGAAAATGCTCTTTCATGTTCAGATTGGCACATAAAGCCCACACACGCTAGTTGGCATCAAAATTATTGTCAATTGAATTCAACTCAATTTTGGTTCATAATGTGATTTCAACTTTCCTATGTGATAGTGATAGAGCGGGTCTGTGCCTACCAGCATCTAAACCGCATGGCGTGTGGACCCGCATGGCTTGGATTTCTCCCTGCTTGGCATCTAGACCCGCATGGCATCTATCGTGCCATATATGCCAAACGGGCTACATGCCACCCCATGCCCTGCGGTCTAGATGCCATGTGGGTGTACAAGCAAATCGAGCTGAACCCCCCCCCCCCCCCAGCCGATTTTCAGTTTTCACAAATATTTTATTTTGTGCACTACAAATCGAAATTTCGATTTTCATAAATAGAGTATTTTGATTTCATAAATATTTTATGTTGTATATTTAGACCCGCCCGCATGACATGTAGACCCTCCTACCCGCGTGGCATCTGGCTCTACCCTCCCGTTCGACATCTACACCACAGTCCGCTTGGCATCTAGCATAGGATAGATGCCAAACGGGGAGAAATGCATGCCTCCGGGTCCAGATGCCAAGCGGTTTACATGCTATTTATGCCATCCCCGATAGAGCATGGTTAGTTTTATATCGTGACGCTTAATTTCCATTGTTTCTGTAAAGGGTGTTGCTTCAGAAAATTGCGTTATTTTAGTTGACATTTAGCTGCGATGTCAACTAGTGTGTTTGGGCCCATAATCCACACTTCCCGTGGTTCTAGTCAAGTTTTTTCACGACAAAATGTTTACTTCATGCATTAAAATAGCCGCGGGTTGACTGTGTGTTTGCTATGTTTTCACTCTTGAGATGTTCTTGTGTAGAATGTGAAAGGTAATAAATCTGTGTTCACAATGACTCCTCGGCCATTAACCTATTTACATAGGTAAATATCTACATAAATAAATACACAAATTGAACATGCACATAAATTCAGCCATTAGCACGTTGGCAACAGCTCACAGATGAAGGTGTTTCACTCGAATACTTTCATTTCTCAGGTCACACAAGTAGACGCGACTGTGTAGTTCTGTTCTGGACACGGCCATATATTATTTATTTATGATTATGTTCTCTATTTTGTCTCACCGGTTCACCCAAAAATGTCCAAAAATTTGGATGTTTACAAAATGTTATTGTGTTGCTGGCACAATTCCAACCTTGTGTTTGTTGTATTACCGTACTTCTTCTAATAGAAGGGCACGTCCGATATAACGGCAGGTTATTGCACGTTTTTGCGCTCACGAGAACAACAGAACGGCAGTCTCCAATTGAACGGCAGTCTCGAATAGACCGGCAGGTAGAAATTATGTTGGAAGAGTGCCAAAATAAAAAATGGCGAAAACGTTCAAAAAATTCAAAAATATATAAAATTTTGTATTGGTGCTCTGATATTGTACAAAATATTGATATTTAAATATTGTTAAAGCTTCAAAAAAAATTAAACGATGCACACATGAAAAATGTGAAAAATTGGTGAAAAAAATGAACGACAGCCTCCATCCAATAGAACGGCAGGTAAAACAACTGACGAAAATATAGAACAGCGCTGTTCTATTATAAGAAATACGGTACGCCAGTTGAAAGCATTGCTCGCAAAAGCGCGGCACACCTGCATTTCACCTGTTTATTTGGTTAAGTCACATTACATCGAGGCTCATGTCCCATTTTCATGTAAATATTTCGGAATTGTGGCGGCGATCGGATCGTGATGTGTGCGGTTTGTGTCAACAAAGCTTTTCGTTGCTCCGCTGTTTGCATTCGGATTTCTGACGCGACACTCGAATACTGCGCCAGGTGGCAATCCCAAGCCCTGTAAAGTGTAAAGTGTCAAATGTAAAGTGAAATGCAAAGTCAAATGTCAATTGTCATGCAAAGTGTCAAATGTCAAGTCAAATCTTAAAAAAATGTGTCAATTGCGTATCCAAATCTTATTTTTTTGCATCCAAATCTAATGTTTTTGTATCCAAATCTAATTTGATACAAAAACACAATATTTGGATACGAAAAAACAAGATTTGGATACACAATTGACACTTTACTTTACATTTGACACTTTACTTTACAGTTTACAGGGCTTGGGACCACCCCAGGGGTATGTTGCAGTTTGGGCGTCGCGATTTTGTCGACATGTTTTTGTGGATTTAACCCCCACAGCGCATGGATTCAAATTGTTTTGGGGTCTAGATCATTTGATCGGATAAATTGGATCATTTACGGTGACAAAAATTTCGATTACCGTAATTCGTCGATATACCCCCTCGAAATTTCTCCTCCCTCAATTTAAGTCCCCCTTAAAATTTGCACCATGAAAAATAAACCCCCTGGGGGTATTTCAAGGAAATACGGCATATGCGAATTTTGCTTTAGGTCCAAATTACGGTTTGGGATTGATTGGAAATTTGCCCCCTTGTTACAGTCGATAATATCCCCAGCCCAATCTACCGTATTACTTCGAATTAACCCCCAAAATTTTGCTGAGGAAATTATAGACCCCTCGAATAAACCCTCCCCTGAAAATTTGCTGGCGAAAAAATAGACCCCCTGGAGGTATTTCGAAGTAATACGGTAATTCATTTAGAAACACCTCAATTTTACTACAAAAATTGAAGGCTATAAAATGAATTGAATTGAAACAGAGCCCTGGAAAATGACCAAATATGGTTATGTACCGAATTTGAATAAAGAGCTTTGCTGCCGCGCGGCCGGTAAGCGGATTTTGATGCGTTAATCCAGTTTTGGCGCTGTGGTAAATTGTATTTCGGGTATCTCTGCCAGTTTCAGTTTTGTCACATTTCGCGGCTGAATTGAAAGTGACTAATTTAAAGCAAACACCTGGGCCGAGTCGTTTCTAGCGAAAACTGCACTTAAAAATAGCATTAACCTATACTTGTAGAAATGCGATTTGCTTCGCTAGTCATCAAAAAAGTATTTTTTATCACACATTTCGGCGTCAATTTTGCGCTTGTTTGCTCACGTTGGATGTTTTCACAAAGCCGTTTTTTTCCGCTGCCATTTTTCCGCTCTCAACGGTGTAAAATCTACTGTTGTTGTGGATTTCATGCCGTGTGTCCGATTATGAAACGCGATTTGATTGTATCAGATCAAGAGTTCATCATTTTTTGACGTGTAAAATTGACGTGCGGACATGGCGGCTGGATCTGATGTTTTTGTTGGAACTCAGGGGTCACTCCCTCCCAGACCCTGTAAAATGTCAAATGTCAAATGTCATGCTAGCACTCAAAAGTCCTGTAAAATGGCAAATGTCATGCTAACTGTCACAAATCATGTAAAATACAGTGTAAAACGGCAAAATCCATCGTTTACCATTGTCCAGGGCATTTTACATGACTTTTGACATTTTGCATGACATTTGACATTTTACTGGGCATTTTACAGGGCAACCGAGTTGCCATTTTGCAGGCCATTTTACGTGACTTGTGATGCTTTGCATGACATTTTACAGTGCATTTTACATGACTTTAAACACTTTGCTTGACATTTTACATTTTACAGGGCATTTGCCATTTTGCATGGCATTTTACATGACTTTTGACATTTTGCATGACATTTAACATTTTACTGGGCATTTTACAGGGTCTGGGACAGGCACCACGATTCGAAAAAGCTCGCCTGCTTTTCCATGGTTATGATTACAGTGACTGATTGGGAATTTGAGCAAATTTGAATCTAACTGTCTTTCTTTGTCAAATTTTATGAACACCCATACGATTTTTCTTTGTAGAGAACTTTATCTTTCCCCGATTCCATAATTTACCGCAATAAAAAAATATAAACCTAGGTACATAGTACTTGAACACCAAAATTTCAAATCAAGGCAGAAACCATAGGGTATTTCAACAATTTACAATTTTGATATGCCATTACCGTTGTGTGACCCCATAACATGTGCAGGTGCGGCGTATTGTAACTGCGTGCGGACAGGTAAAAAAGTAATAAAATGCAATAAAAATGCAAAATTATGTGGGCTGGATCTGAATTGGCTTTCGTAACGTTACATCAATTTCAACTCAAGTGCGGTCATGATGACAGTAAATGAACATACAAAATGACATTTTTAGGTCATTCTGATACAACATAAAATTACCTACTTTCTGTTTTTTAATGATATAGGTATAACAATTGTATGGTATGAAAAATTATGAATACAACTAGTTAATTTTTCCATGAACATTGAAATTTTCAATTGTGTAAATACTTAATCAGTTTAAGTAGAACGTAGAAATCTGACCGGCCGCTGTGTAAAAACTTTATCCCGTTATGAACCTGTCCCGCCTCAAAATTTCAAGTTCCAAAAACCAGTTTACTGTTCCAAATCGCGTGTGTTTTAAGAAAGTAGTCAAAAATCCTTCGATAGGATTCAACAATAATAAATTTCACGTAAAATCACCGACATTCCCGTCGATTTTAATATCTCAACCATTTATTATTGAGCCGTTCGTAGTATTTATGTGGTGCCGAGAAATGGCGCCAAAATGGCGCGTTTTTCGACGGCGCCATGATTCGAAAGACAAGTGGCTGAAATTGGCACCTTTTTCAAGTGGCGCTATAAGTGTTTTTTACACTTTTAATTTGTGACTTTCTGGTTTAATCATCGGTGAAGTGACACATCTCCGACTTACTGTGCGCATGTCACCATTTTTGAATTGCGGCTTGTCACTTGATGGCGCCATTTTGCTGCCATTAAAACGCCATTCTCTGGCGCCTTTCCACCACTAGTGAACAGTGTTTTCCAAAATTCTAGAATACGTAAATACATGAAGTTGGTTCAGCATTCCAAACTTTGAAGTGTTTACTGCGCCGCCGTCCCGTTCCGCGTACTGTGCAAAGTTTATTGCACTTTACAGTGCTGCGCGGCGCGGTGGAACGTTGACGCGGCAGCAGGTAAACCCGCAGCCGTTACCCGTTTCTGGTTCTATTGGAGGCTGCTCAGTTAACATCTGGTGCGGTTTTTCAACTGAGTACTTATGTACGTAGCCTCAAGTCAATGGTGCACAATTGGCCCTGCGCACACTAGTTTTCACACGAAATTTCGAAAGCTCATAAATGAGATTTGAACGTGTTTGAGTTTTCCACAATGAGTCATTTTTGATCTCTGTCAACTGTAGTTGATGGCCACCTCATCGTGGAAAACTCAAATGCATTCTCAGCTGATTTATGAGTTTTCAAAATTTTGTGTGAAAACTAGTGTGTGCAGGCACAATGTGTGCTATGTAAATATGATGTCAACTTCAAACTCCACTGGAAATGTCTACACATTTCATCCTCAAAATTAGAGTTACATTATCAATTCGAATGCCTGTGATTTTAGTTCAGACACTTCACTGATAATGATGTATTGATATCATGTGTATTAGGGTGTCAAATTTCCGTTTTCCGTTTTCCGTTCCCGTTTTCCGCAGGCAAATTTTTTCCGTTTTCCGTTCCGTTTTCCGGCTGCTGAAATTTTTTTTCCGTTTTCCGTTCCGTTTTCCGGCAACTTTTTTTTCCGTTTCCGTTTTTCCGGCTCATTTTCCGTTTTCCGGCTAAATTTTCAGTTTTTCCGCTTTTTTTCCGTTTTCCGCCTCAATATCCATTTTTTCCACCTTTTTTCCATTTTCCGCCTCAATTTTCCCTTTTTCTGGCTTAACTTTCTGTTTTCTGATTAGCCAAACTGGTAAAAATTCATGCAGATTGTCAATGATGTGAAAAATTTTCTGTTTCCAGCAAAATTACTGCAAATTTTTTCCACTTCCAGCAAAATTTCAGCAAATTTTACCCGTTTTCCAGCAAAATTTCAGCAAGTTTATCCATTTCCGTGCAAATTTGATTTTTCCGTTTCCGTTTTTCCGGCCTCTTTTTCCGTTTTCCGGCTGCTGAAATTTTTTTTCCGTTTCCGTTTCCGTTTTCCGCCAAGTGCAAATTTTTTTCCGTTTTCCGTTCCGTTTTCCGGCCACTGAAAAATTTTTTCCGTTTCCGTTTCCGTTTTCCGTAAAAAAATTTTGTTGACACCCTAATGTGTATCCATTTTTGGTGACATAAACTTCACAAATAAAATTTGATTGTTTGTATGGTTCATGAATTGTCTGGCTAGTTGGTGATATGGCTTTAGTTCATTGGGCATATCAGTGGAGAGAACTTTCCATATTACATCCAACTTTAGGTATACCTTCAATTGATTTGGTCATTTTCTCTGTACCTTCGATTAGAGGGTATGTTTTATTGAAGGTATACCTACAATTGCACAAAGATTAAATATGGTAGTAAAAGTTAAAAGTGGAAAACAATCAATTTTTCTGCCTAAAAACTTGGAAACATAAGTTAGAAAGTGGATAATGAAAAATTTTCTTGTGCCAAAATGCTCAGCCATGGATCCAGGCTTCACTGGGTTCACACTCACAGGGCCTCTGGCTTCACACTGTCTTAACAATCACATCGATCACATCGACATCACATCACATCACATCACAGTGCATGCACAATATTTGCTGTGCATCTCATGGTCAAACCCTCAGATCAAGTCAGAAATCAAATAATTGTAGTGAGAACTGTCAAACAAACTATCAGCATGTAGAACATGCAGCTTGTTAAGTGGCACAGCCGCACTTCACTGTCACATTGTGCATGTCCTGCCAGGGTAATGATGATCACTTGATTTGATTGATTGAATGGTGAATTTCCAGTGCACTGCCGTCAATATCACTTTGCAGGCACTCATCCCCTTGTCTCTACTGATAGATTTCTCGCGCAAAGATTTTGTTTGGCCGTTTTGTTCTCCTGATCTCGTAGATTTTTCTCCCGCCACAATTTCGTCCCCGGGGCTTTTCGTCACACTATTGATAGGCGTCTCGTAACGGATCAAGGTTGAATGCCGATTTTGGGACAATATGAGACGCGTGGTGGTTATTCGAATAAATTGTGAATAGAGGTTCTTTGGTGGTTTTTTCGTGGCACTTGGGCCTTATTTTTCGTTGTGTTCTGAGCGACGGTCGCTTCTTATAGCTCCATTTTTAAAAATCTTGCGTTTTACGTAATTCTGTACAGTGAATGTCAACGAGAAATCTGCATATTGGAAGGTTTTCGGCTACTGCATTTGATTTCTATTTTTCATACTATAGTGAGTCACTTCACCTTTGCGGAATGTTGCGTGCGTACATTTTTATCCTCCCATTTTGTCGACAATGCGCCCAATTTCTGAAGTGTAGCGTGTAATTATTCATTTGAGCACGCGCGTTGACAGCACGCCGAACTTGTTCAAGGTCATGCACATGTCGGCGTGTCTGAATAAACACCATGTTTATTCTGTTGTTACCCGCGGTGCGCGTGCAATCTTTTATTGGATCTTTGCCAAGCGTGTGTTTTATGTCTATCACAGTCACAGGTGTCTGATGTTGTGATATTTACGAAAGGGATTTTTTCGCTACACAAGATTGTAGAACTGTGAGTAGATCTGTCTGATTTCATGTTATTATGTCGCTGTGAAATTGCGTATCCATGCATGAAATGTGTGTACTACCACTGCAACTTTGAGTTGGCCTACTTTTGTGTGCAACGGAATTGTTAGAGGTCGAAGTTCTGGGAGCAGTCCCGGACTCTGTAGCATGTCAAATGTCATGCGAAGTGTCAAAAGTCATGTAAAGTGGCAGCTCGGTTGACTTTACTTTTGACAGTTTGCATGAGATTTGGCATTTAACACGGCATTTTACATTATCTGGGACTGGGACTGGGACCTGTTATGAAGTCTGCACATTGTCAAGTGACAAGACAAGAACACGCCGTCAAAAGTCACAAATGGCATGTTGGTGTCCGACTAAAGTACAACACGCAGTAAGTAGAAAGTCTTTGCTCCACACGTGAAGGAAAACGTTAAGTGGTTTTTTCAACACTTTCTTGTCAATTGACAGGGCGCGAAGTTGTGCCCTGTTGCACGCACTTTGAAATTTGAAGTGTCCCCGAATTGCAGAACTTTGTCTTGTCATTTTACACGATTTCTCATATTGCACAATTGTTGCATTTAAATACCTAGATGCATATCAATGGTTTTTAGCAATTCCATTGAAAATAATTATTCACCTGAATAACACCGTTTGACAACGGCTCCGTATTTTTCCTTCCATGCATTTCCATGTTTAACGTAGGTAGACATAATTAAAGTAGAACTGTTTACAACGGAAGGTTTGGGCGGAAGTGTTCATCTTGGCAATCTTCCAAATCGAAGAATTTCCCGTGAATAACTAGAAAGGTCACTAGCAAGCTTAGGTAACGTATTTTGTCGAAATCTCCCCTTGAATTACCCCCTCGAAAAAGCTCCCTTGAATAAAGCCCCCTTGAATTACCCCCTCAAAAAAGATTCCTTGAATAAAGCCCCCTTAAATTACCCACCCTCAAAAAAGGCCCATTCAATAAACTTTCCTTGAATAAACCCCATCAAAAAAGCAGGAAATAGCTTTTTATTCCAGCCAAAAAGTATCTAACTGGCATCAAGTGCCCCACTTCCCCACCAAAGTTGGCGTCAATAAGTGGGTAGGGGGGGGGGGGGGTAAACACGCGGTCGCTTGTTACGGACACCAGAGTTGTTATAAGTACTGAACTTTTTCAAAAGAACCCGTACTGGAAAATACTTTCATTTTTACCCATGCTCAAAAATACCCGAGTAAAATACTTTTTTTACCCAGTACATGGGTAAAATTGCGTCAAAGTATTTTTTCAAGTATTTCTGAGTAAATCGTGTATTTTAGTTACGGGAGTGAAAAATCGATAAATTTTTGGGATGCATGCGTGCTTAAAACACGTGACACTAGGTTAAGACAATATCTATGCCTGCATTCTAAGAAAAAATTACACATGAAAATATTAATCAATGCAGGCATACAGTTAATACATGGTCACTTTTTGCTTTTTGTGTGCATATTTGATATTTCTGAAATACTCAGAAGTACCCAGTACAGATGAAAAAGTACGCGTACATATGGGTACTGGTACAATTAAAGTATTGTACCCATGGGTTTTACGCGTATTTAAGAGTAAAAGTAAATACCCACTATCAACTCTGGCACAGTTCCAGTACGCAGTTTTACGCGTATTTAAGAGTAAAAGTAAATACCCACTATCAACTCTGGCGGACACACATTGTCGGCGCGGCGCCGTATTTGAACTTGTCAAAAAGCGCCGCGGCGCACATTTACGCACTCGTGCTGAGTATTGTGGCCCGTCGAGTTTTTATTTATTACACGTATTTTTTCTACACTTTCCTCACTTGAAATCATGTGCAATGTTGATTATCGGCCGAGCGAAAAATCTTACGTATTTTAGTGGTTTTCAATTTGAAAATGTGTGTACGGCGTTAGGGGAGTATCTGTTAGGTAAATTTGGTGCGTTTTTCTGTTGTTGGGCATTCTGGTAGAGTTTTTTTTAGGTGCACTTTTATTTCGCAACTTTGCAGAGGTTTCTGGTAAGTAGGTCACTTTGAGAGGCACTTAAAAAGTTAAGTGCCTATTGTGGCTGTTGATCTACGGACATATTTACCTATTTACAAAATTTATTTGTTCATGTAATGTAAAAGTGCGGTGTCTTTGACATTGATTTCGATTGTTAAAAGATCGTTTTACACGGGTTTCTTGCAATTCTATTCAAAAATCACATTGACAATTCACTGGGCGGTTTGTCTTTTATATTTTCTACCCTTTTTTCGTGATACCCAATTTGATAATAGAATTTGAGTACTGAGTCTCTCCAAATTACAGGTCCTCCAAATTTGAACTATTTATACGACTTTATTGGCAGTTGTTACGGGATATTACCTATGTGTGCGTAGGTAAATTATGTAGGTATCTCGAGAAAACCATCGCATGCCTGAATTTTTTTAAGAACATTTTTTTCTGCCAAATATTTTTCTTTGGCGAACAAAATCAATAGGCTACTCTACAATTTGTCGAGTTTCATGGAAAGTGATGGATTGTCAGAAATCTTGTAAGTTGACAGATGGTAAGAAAACTTGTAAGTGCTAAGCTAATTAGCAACAAAACTTGAGTGATTGTAGGTATTTTATCAACCTACAATCACTCAAGTAATTACTTAAGCTAATTACCTTTCACTCGATTCATGTACCATTGATATTTTAATTTTCCTCAACACTTATTTCTTGACAACCCGTCGAATTAGCCCCTTCCCACTCTTTATTTTGCACCTAGGTAAATGTTCTAGGTCAGATTTTATTTACCTATTTTGTAAATAAGCGCGATTTAATGTATGTACCGTATTTGCTCGAAAAAAACCCTCCCTCGATTAACCCCCCCAAAGCGCACAAACCCCACAAACCCTCAAGACAAGTTCAATTTACAATTTCCTTCCATTTCCTACAAAACCCGAGCCCCCAAAAAAACTCTTCCAACCATCCACATTCCAGACCCATCCACCCTAACTGTGGTAATTAACAATGAACAGCGGCCGGATGGCCAATTCGCAGCAGGTGCCACTCCCAGACCCTGTAAAATGCCAGGCAAAATGTCAAATGTCATGCAAAGTGTCAAACGTTATGTAGAATGCCCTGCAAAATGGCAAATGCAGATTTGCCATTTTCCAGAAAATTTTACACAGTTTTTGACACTTTGCGAGACATTTTACATTTTACATGACATTTTTACAGGCTCTGAGAGTGCCCCCAGGGCGTCAACTCGCCGCCTCTGCCGGCCGCCCTGCGCGCCGCCTTCTCGCAGTGCGACGCTGAGAAACTGGGCTACGTGCAGGTGGAGCGGCTGTGCGCCGCCGTGGCGCAAGTGTACGCCAGGGGGGTGCCCAGTGGGTGGCCCCCCGCCGTGGCGCTGAGGGCCGCTTTGAGACAGGTCGGTTTGGGGGGGGGGGGTTCTGTGTTGAGGTTTGGAGGCGGTTATAGACCCGGTAAAATGTCATGGCAAAGTGTCAAAGGTCATGTAAAACGTTGCCATTTTGCAGGTCGTTCTACATTTGACATTTGACATGAAGCCGAAATCTGAGTTGACACAAACCAGTTGACACAAATGTGTCAACTAGTGTGTGGGCCGCCATGCAGTGACTGCTCGAAAACTACTGGCAGAGTATCCCTCCACGCCCCCCCACCCTTCATCCCCCCCACCCAGGTAGCCCCAGCGAACAACATGATCACAGTGGAACGGTTAACTGCAGCATTTCGTTTGGCGCGTAATCAGCACATGCAGCAAAGTGAAGCGGCAGCTCCGAATAGACCTCCGCTGCAGGCGCTAGCCGATGTTATGATGCGGTCAAAGTGGGTCGATTTTTGGGCTTGGCTGTTTGTTTATTGTTTTTTATTGGCAAGATATTTTGGCGGTGGATATTTAGGTGAGCGGTTTCTGTAAATCTATTGTATACCGTATTACCCCGTATAAACCCCCCTTGAATTGAGCGCCCCCTCGAAATACCCCCAGATCTGAGCGACCTGGGGAAATAATAACCCCCCCCCCTCGAAATGCTCCAACCCGAATTATGTGTAAAGAGAATACATATAAAGAACAAAACGCTACCCCTGAGTACGTGAAATTTCAAAAAAATTTCTGGCGAAATCATTAAACCACCTCTCGAATAAGCCACCCCCGTCAAATTGAACCCCTCAAAATTTGCTGGCGAAATAATAAACACCCTGGGTGTATTTTGAGGTAATACGGTAGTGAATCAACTAGCGATGATAGATCTATCCATTTTAAAAGATCCGAGCAAATATTGCTGTATAGATACACCAGGAAATTCGAAGTGCTACATTGATTATTTTTGGGAAGCGTATGATCACTCGGTCACACTCGCCGACTTTTTCTGCCATTTCCCCTAGAGTATCTCGCTCTATTTTCATCAATGAAGTCATAATAATCTATTTCTTCAGTCTTTTCCTCAGTCTTTTCATCAGAGTCTTCATCTGGTGCCAATCCCAGACTGTGTAAAATACCCTGTCAAATGTCAAATGTCAAATGTCATGCACTGTCTCAATAGTTATGTAGAATGGCCTGCAAAATGTCAATTGTCATGCAAAGTTTCAAAAGTTATGTAAAATGTAAAATGTATTTCATTTAAGTGTCAAAAGTCATGTAACATTGCCTGGAAAATGGTTCGTTTCACATTGATATTCCATAGTATTTTACATGACTTATGACACTTTGTATGACATTTCACATGTCATTTTACAGGGTCTGGGAATGGCACCTGTCCTATCCAGCTCATTGTACTCTTCACTAGCCCCCCTCTCGTCGCTGTCAAGCCTTTCCCCGCAGGGTACTTTTCTAGGGTACCCCCATTGAAAACTGCCTGTTTGTGTGATACCCGTTTGGGTAGCGACGCAAAATGTTGCCCATTGGTACCTGGCGCTGGAGTATTTTACTAGTTGCTCGCGGACGAATGTGCCTGTGTGGGTGATTGTGGACTGGGGTTTAGTTGATTGTGTATTTATGATCGGTTGGATAGGATGTATGGAGGCTTTTGGGGGGATAGATAGGTATCTGAAAGAAAATTTTGGCGGTCTGGGGGTAGTCCCAGAACCTGCAAAGTGTAAATTAAAGTGTCAAATGTCATGTAAAATTTCATCTTAAGTGTCAATTGTCATGACAAATGGAAAGTATCAAATGTCAATCAAAACAAAAACGAAACAATTTTATTAGTGAACTTTGCATGACAATTGGCACTTTACTTTTAATTTGTCATGACAATTGACACTTTGCATGAAATTTTACATGACAATTGACACTTGACTTTACACTTTACAGAGTCTGGGGTTGGCACCTGGGGACTTTATTGACGAAAGCACGTCATGCGCTGCAATGCAATCCAAGGCACTTTATAAAAGCCAAAAAATACATCCTTCTAACCATCTTCATTACAGTTGACCTCCCAAATGCTGCTAACAACTTTCGGTCTGCCATCAGCCACCAACTTTCTGTAGTAAGCTTCACGCTGCTCCCACACTATGGTGCACTGGCCTGCGGCTTTTACGTTCATTAACTGTTGTTTTGAGGAGACATTACCGTATTTCCTCGAAATAGCCCCAGGGGGTTCATTATTTCAGAGTGGAACTTTTGAGGGGGGTATTTTGGGGGAGGGTTTATTCGAGGGGGGGTTTTTTTCGCCAGTAATTTTAATTTAATGATGTGAATTTTCTTTATGTATAGCTGCGATGAGGTTTGACCCCAATAAATAAATCATCTACATGATGTACATCATTCAAGACGGGGGGTATTTCAGGGGGGGGTTATGTTTTCTTCAGCTCGAAAACACCTGGGGGTATTTTAAGGGAGGTTAATTCAAGGGGGGCGGTATTTGGAGGAAATACGGTATATTGAAATGCTCCATTTTTATGTCGTCGTCCCATGAGTAATGGTAACATGTAAAGAAATGTAGAAATGAATACATTGCGCTACCTTTTTTAGGCGGTAATTTCTCGTCCTTTTCATAACATTCTGGATGCACCTCGGTCTTGCAATTTTCAGGTTTATCATCCAGATCTGTGAGATGAATAGGTCAATTGAATTTATTTAATTGAAATCATCTTACCCCAATAGAAAAAGTACGTCATGTTCGCAGTACGATGCACTTTCGTACAACACTTCCGAGTTGCAGGGGTCTCCAAGTGGGGGGAGCTGGGGGGGGGGGGGGGCTGCCCCCCCCCCAAATCCGCCAGCTATCTATCAATCTCGGAGGCCGCTCAGCTATCTATCTATCCCGAGGCAAAATTGTTGGCTACTACCCCCTGAGCCCCCCCCCATCCCTCAGCTACCTATAGCTGACCTATTTGGGGGGGGTCAGATCCCCCACCCCCCCCCCACTTTGAGACCCCTGGTCAGCGGTCTGTACTACAAAAAAACAATTATCGAAAATTGCGTGCGGGGTTGATCACTAATGAAGTGATCATTTTGCATGCTGGTTTTGCAAATGAGGCATCTAGTTCCGAATGGCGGTATCTCCATCATTTTAGGTTTTTCCAAAATTGCATTTGAAAATTCAAAGTTAACCCGAGCGGGCAACTTTAAAGTGACAAGTCTTGCCCAAGACTTTTTGAAAAGCTTATGAAATTGTCTACATTTTCCATACTTTCGACCCTGCGGCCGACGTATATAGCTGGAGTTATGATGATTTGATTGACAGCAGGTCAGCAGATTCAGTGGAGATACCCTGTTCCGAGTGATTTTTTTAAGGAAAAATCACTCGAAACATGGTATCTCCACTTAGTACATAGGATTTACTGGGCGGTGGTGGTGCACACTTTTGGAGTCAATGGTGCCACTCCTTCAGGATGGCCCCACTTGAGAGTAAATTTTGAGTGGAGATACCCTGTTTCGGACAAAGATTTTTTGGAGATACCCTGTTTCGGACAAAGATTTTTTTGGAGATACCCTGTTTCGGATGATTTTTTTCAAAAACTGAATGGGAATTCTATACCGTAATTCGGATGATTTTTTTAGTTGTGTATGGGAATTTGGACTGATTGCTTCAAATCTATACCGTAATTCGGATGATTTTTTCCGTTGGTGGAGATACCCTGTTTCGAGTGAAATTTTTGGTGGCTCTTTTTGGAGATACCCTGTTTCGAGTGAATTTTTTCGAATTTGAGGGTGGAGATACACTGTTTCGGATGATTTTTTTTGTTTTTTTCTAAAAATCGGCATATATATATCTCGGGAACGGTATAAGATATTGAGAAAATTCTTTTGCTTTCATGAAGAAATAAGTGCACGTATCACAGATCCGCACTTAACTAATATTTTCCATCTTGGTCTTTACCGACATTCGGAACTAGATGCCTCAAATGTCCCAGCGTGCCTATCTGCAAGACGTGAAAAGATCCCGTACTATAGAGCCACTATAGACACACTAGTTGACATCGCAAATCCGTGTCAACTGAACACAAACTGGAAAAAAAAATTTTAAGCAAAAACAATAAAAAAATTAAGTGTCGCAATAAAAAATAAATAAATTAACTATGCTCTATTATACAGGAAAATTTAAATCACACAATTAACCAAAATTTAGTCGAATTCAGTTGACGGCAATTTTGATGTCAACTAGTTTGTGTGTGCCCTGCTCGCACCCAAACTTCACACACTCACTCCGGCAATTCGCAGTGCCGCAGGCGTTCTTGCACTTCGTCTTCATGAAGCCCGGCTTCTCGTCGCACTTGCCATTGGCCGCCCAATAGCAACAGTGGTCGCACCGTTTGCAGTTGTCGCCCACATTGGGGTGGCCGGGGGTGCCGCTGCATAGTCCCACTAGTAGGGCGGGGATTACGAGTAGGGCGAGCATTGTTTGGCTGGGGGGGGGGATTCTGGAGACTGAATAGTGCCCTGTAAAATGTCAAGTGTCATGGAAAGTGTCTAAAGTCATCTAAAATGCCCTGTAAAATGGCAACCGAGTTGCCATTTTGCAGGGCATTTTACAGGACTATTGACGCTTTGCATATGTTATTCAACATTTTACAGGGCATTTTACAGGGTCCGGAACTGGCACCTGGTCGTAGCTTTTTGACCCTAATTTGAGTGGTGTTTAGTTTGTGGCAAATTTGACTGCTTCACTTTTATGCTTAATTATTGCCGATTCACTTGTATTTTTGTACAGCGACTGAAGGAACGGTAAAAATTGGGCAATAATTTGGCCGGTAAATATTTAGATTTGGCGATGAGATGTTGCGTTCGATTTTGGAAACGATTCGCCGAAATGCTATAGAGATTTTTATCAGCTAATTGGGTGGACTTTTTCAAACAATGCTGTTCCCGTTGGCAACGTTCATAAATTATTGTTCCTGTCTGAAAAAAGCGTTGAATGTAATGTGTTTCGGTAGTTTTTCTTAAAGAGGACAATAATTACATAAAATCGTTTTTGGGGCGCTGAAAGGAGATGATGATGAACCCACTACCATCGTGAGCAGCGATGAAAAGTTTAAAAAAGGATAAAAATTTCATTTTTTATGGTTTGAACTTTATAGAGGTAGTGTTTCAGAATTTGCCATTTTCTATAAAAAGATATTAAAGTTATAAAATCACACAGGTGTTTTTCTCTTGAGCTACTTCAAAAATTGATAATTAAATTTTTGATTTTTCATTATGTTTGTTTCTATTTTAAACTTGCCTCAAACGATGGCGGAAGCATTCCCATCTCCATGGTTCTATGTTAGGCATAGCACTATTTTGTTGTTGTTTTTCGTTCGAAGACCCGCTAATTTTTCCTCCATATCGATGATAAATGTTTTTCGTTACATCAAGAAACAACCCCGCCCGCTATTTTAATGGGCCAAATACAACTCCACGTCTAACCCAACTTAACATTTCGTTGAGAGAATAATGATGTTCAGTTACCTAAATAATAAGAGTTTGCCGCGTGCGCTAACTAGAGTCAAGAATAAATATATGTTTGCACACAAGAAATTACAAAATAATGTTTTTGCATTTGAGCATTTTCAAGATTGTGTTCATCGAAAAGCAAAGCGGATAATGATAATGCACGAGGAACAAGAAACGCACACGTTTTGAGTACAATAATAACGGTAGCAAGCACATATTTGCAGACTTGATAGAAACATGCTTGAAAATTTTGAGAGAAAAAATTCATCCCCTTGAATAATTCCCCCCCCCCCCCCCGAATAGTTCCCCTCAAAAAAGCCTGACGAAAAAAATTCCCCAGAGGAATTATTCGAGCAAATACGGTAAATAGAGTACCGCTATAAATATATTGGGACAAAAAAATATCAAATTTCCCATCCAAAACTCATTTCCATTCACCCCCAAACTCAGACGACCCTCACTTTGGGCGCGATCAGCATCTGAAACCAGCATCTTGGACGCGTGCCAACTGGCAAACAGCCAACACAGTCAACCACCTGCACACCGCCTACATTGGCATGGTGCCAACGCCAAGGACGATCTCCTGATAGAGGTGGAAAACGACGCGAGGCAAATCTCGCAGCACATGCACACGATAGATTCACTGAAAGTGCCGCCGCATAGATTCAGTGGGAGAATTGTGGCTGGGAAAGGAGGGAATGGGGAGGATCCTTACAGACATTCGCAGTATGCTAATAGAGAGAAGGTTTTGTCAACTGCCAGACCGAGGTTTGTTGAAAATGTATTGGCGGCGCACACACATATTTGTGTCAATTGGTCTGTGTCAACTCAGATTTCGGCTTCACTGACCCACAGTGACCTTCCAACGCACTTAGATTATACACTAATATTTTTCTTTTTCAACATGTGCATTTGTAGATCGCTCTGCGACACGTGAAACCGAAATCTGAGTTGACACAGACCAGTTGACACACGTGTGTCAACTATTGTGTCAACTACCATTATAATATGATGATATTTTGTCGTTCACAATTTTTTCTCTCGTCATTTTATCACGCGCTCTTTCAGCATGCCTCCCTCCTACGAGAACATCTACGGCGTGATAGACAAGAGCGGCAAGACTTCAAAGCAATCGAATCCGACTGGCGGCAACATCAAAGCGCCGATGCGACGGGCGCTGCCGCCGCCCGCAGAAACCACATGCGAAACTGCCGCCACGACTGCAACAAATGTCGCCGCCGCAGCGACAACTTCGCCGCGGCACCTGCAGTCCAAACTGGCCGGCCGACGCGCGTCTAGCCGCCCGACGTCGCAATTGACCAGCGGCACAAATAGCAGCACGAGCGCGAGCAGCAGCAGCGGCGGCAGCTCGGTCGTGGCGCACAGGTCGCCGGACACGAACAGCTCGCTGAACATGATCGACAATAGAAGACACACTGTTATGGGGCCTTTGGAGGGTGGCGTGAATGGCAGTGCTGAAGGGAATGGCACGCATTTTTCTGTGAGTTGCGCTTGTGTAAATTTTTGATCTTTTTTTTGGCATCGTTCCAACTCTGGTGAAAAGGATTCATATAGGTAATTATTTACATGGTTTGCAAATCTCATCATTATGGTGTCCGCCTAAATATCATTTTCGCATTCGCGGGCTTTCGACAAAGTGTGCCTTAAAATCACTAAGAACTGTGTTCAGCCCGTGTTTTCGGTCATGCACTGGCCAATTTGGTCGACTGTTTCCTGCGAGCTTGGTATTAATCATAATTTTTATATTATTTGGGAATGTGTATTTTAATTTCAAGACTCCGTATCTGCTTGAATCCCCCTTGAATAATCCCCCCCCCCAGTAAGACGAGTGAGGAAAAAATAATCCCACTCGAATAATTCCCCCTTAAGGTATATGGTCAGTTTGTTGTGTCCAATTTGAACAAAAATAGCATGTTGCTGTGTTAATAAAGCACATTTCATGGAATGAGTGTATAGAAACATGCTTGAAAATTTTGACGAAATAATTAGGTACCCCTCCCCTCTAACAGGCCCTCCTTAAAAAGTGACGAAATAATAATTCCCCAGGTGTATTATTCAAGCAAATACGGTACCCAGACAAATACAAAAGCTTTACCTGCAATAGCCTGTCTAATTCCCGCACGCGCAAATATCTCATTCGATTGCTGTATGAATCGCATCCGAGCCTGAAATTGTGCGCGGAAAGAACGTTGCAAAAACGATTGTGAGATTGTTAAAATCAATTGATGGCGTGTAGTGATGTAAAAGCACCGGGCGGGGCACCGGTGCCTTGGTGCTGGGCACCGAAAGACACCAGCACCGGTGCTGGTGCGGTGCCTTGCAATTTTCAGAGGTTCCCTGCCGGTTCCGGTGCCGGTGCCGGTGCGGTGCCCTTTTTTATCGGTGCCCAAGGTGCCAGGTGCCCTCTCTACGGTATGGCAGAGGTTCCAGTGCGGTGCGGTGCCACATTTCCCGGTGCCTTTACCATCGCTGACGGTGGGTTAAGCCAACATTGGCGCGTGCCGCTTTCCCGGTCTGAAGTCGTCCCGCCCGACGGCGAGCGAGCGGCGCTCAATTTTTGGCATATCGTAATCCCATTCTGGCAAATCTCGCAGCTGCTCGAACCCTGGAAATTGCAAGAAATGCTTGGTGGATTCCTGCCGAAACTTTAACATTTTGATTGATCCAAAATCAGATTGACCCCCGTGCAAAAAAAAATCAGTTTAAAAGACAGACTTAGAATATGACTTTTGTCAGTCTGGTTTCATCGACTGTTTTTAAATGTGCAGTGTTTTACTGTTTATCAATGGAGGAATTATTCATGGGCGGGGGGGCTTCTCAAAAGGGGGAACTAATCGAGCATGCCTTTTTACTGGCACATGGCGCTTGAACGTAAAATGTGACAATGTGATTTAAAAAAACGAACCAACCACAGTCACGTTTTCCAGGGCGGTAGTCTAGTCGGCCGAGCGCCAAAGATCGTTTACCTGTTTCCAACAATTAATTAATTAATTGTGAGTTTTTTTTGGGCAATAAATCTAAAATTTTTAATCCAGATTTACATGGATATTGCAGGCCCATCGTGATTTTCAGTATGCACAGGGCTGAAATCAACTTTAGGAAATATTTCTGCGCCATTTTTCCTCTTTTTACCGCAACGGGGTCGGCTGATTTAAACTGATAAAATGGCTTTCATTGGCGATTTTGTGAAAGCGGCTTAGACGTAATTATCTATTAAGCATGAGCTGCACATAATATAATGCGTGATCGTAAGAGCAGGTAATAAAGCTGGCAATTGTTTGTGCATTCGTTTTGTCTTTGGAACACATTTACTTAAAGGTTTACTTAAAGCTGGATATCCATGGTGGTAAAGTGACCATGCCAAACCATTTTTTTCCATTTTTGCCAGAGTTTTCGAATTTGTATTCCACCATGAGAAAAACACTTAAACAGGGGTAAGAGAAGAGGGTTGGGGGTAACCCGGGGTACTTTTAGCGATTTTCCGCTTTTCTTCCTTCTACACCTTGACAAAGCTTAAATATCGATTCAATTCAATTCGCGCAAGTGAGATGCAGGGCCTTACCCCCAAAAAGGTTTCGCCCCTCTCACACTAACAACCTGTCACAGAAGGTTATCTGCTGCGTGTCAAGGCAGCCTTACCTCCAATGTGACAGCTCTATATTAACGTTGAGTATCCCCTTTGCCCCTTTTGCCCCTTTTCCGGGGGCCTAGCGTGTTCAACCGTCTGTTATCTGTACAATGCATTGTCGTATCATATTGTCACAACACCCCTGCGACCCCCCAACGACCCCCCCCAACCCCCCAACTTGCTATGCTAATGGGTAATGCATACCCTTGATGTACCTAGTTTCCAGTCTGGACTTTTTGGAATCCAGCCCTTAAAGGGTCCGTCTTGTATTTCACAGACACAGGAAACGCAAAGTGTTAATGGAAACACGCGATGGAACCATGATTTTATTTTGTCAATGAAATCACAGCCAATGAATGGGGAGTAGCGAAGCACTTTTGTCCTGATTAATGACAGACAATAAGTTCATTGATAAATGTGCAGCGACCAAATATTTCATTGACATTGCACAGCTTAGACGTCTGGCAAGTCGTTTTTCGAATCACAGCGAAGTAGAGATTCATCTTGGGGAATGATGCAAAGTTGTTAAAAGTACTGAACTTTGAAAAAGTAAACGTAAACGTAACGTATTTTTATTTTACTCACGGCTGAGAACAGAAAAGGTAAAGTAAAAGTTTTGTACTTTTACACTGCGTAAAACGTGAGTAAAATACTTTTTTCCTGCGAAAACGTAAAGGTGGGTATTTTTTCGTACATAAAACGTAAACGCGAGTAATTTTCCTCACAGAAAATGTAAAGCTATTGTTTTATTTTTACCCTGGAATAAATCAAATATCTGGGGGGTTGCTCCTGATAAGTATTTCCTGGGACAATATTCAATGTTTGTCACTTTCTGTCTGTAAATACCTATGTCCTTTTCGATGTCCTGTTAAAATTTTCATTTTCAAAAAGTACGCGAGTAAGTGGGTACCGGTATTTTTATTCGCGGGGAAACGTAAACGTATTTACGCAGTACTCGAGTATACGTATTTATCGAGTAAACGTAAATACGTTTTAACAACTATAGAATGATGCCCTACTCTGCCTGCGAGACGAGCCTAGAATCAATTAAATATACAAAATGCAGTTTCAATCATATTCATCTCAATGACGTCAGGCCGACTCAATGGCGGCCCACACTGTAGTTGACACTTGTCAACTGGTCTGTGTCAACTCAGATTTCGGCTTCACGTGTCGCGGAACTATCTTCCTATGCACTTGCCGTAATATTTATGTTTGCAACGTTGCCGCATGTGCATTTGGAGATGGTTCTGCGACATGTGAAGCCGAAATTTGAGTTAATTCAGACCACGTGACACACAAGTGTCAACTAGTGATGGTAAAGCGCCATGAAAAATGGCGCCATTCCATCACTAGTGTCAACTGGTGTGCGAGCCGCCAATAATGTACTTGTGACTCTGGCTATAAAACTATAAAAACCGCATCTTCACAAACTCATCTCAACCCTCCACACACTCACACCCACCCCCACAACCCCATTACCCCCCACCCCCAGCGCAAAGCCGCCTGCCTCCTGAACTGGGAACGGGACCTGTTACAGTCGGGCCGCGCCAACGCCCAGAGACTGGTGCAGTGGTACGACGAGCGGCTGGAGAATGTCAGTAGGAGAATGCACGCGGCTAATAGGAATGGACATGTGGTGCCCTTGGTGGGTTGGGGGGTTGGGGTGATTGGGATGGGAGGGGTTTAAATGCGTGTGTGCACACTAGTTTACTGCCATTGGCTTTGAACGCATTTGAGTTTACTGGGGTCATAACGCTCCCCAAGCCCTGTTAGGTGTAAAGTAAAATGTCAAATGTAAAGTACAGTGTAAAGTAAAGTGTCAATTGACATGCAGTGTCAAATGTAAGGTAACGTGTTTGACACGTTTACTTTACATTTGACATTTTACTTTACACTTTACCGTTTTTGGAACTACCACCTGGAACGAGTTGTTCTTAATCCCCATCAACTGCAGTTGACAGGCATATCATTCTGGTAAACTCAAATGTGTTCAAAACCAATTTATGAGTTCACAAAAATCTGGCAGTAAACTAGTGTGCGCAGCATAATTTGGGCCATTGAATTTTCACAAAAAAAAAACACAGCAAAAGCAGTGACAATTCCGCAAATGAAAAGTAAATAAAATTTTGAAGTGACAGGTGAAAATTTCAAGGAAGAGTAAACTTCTCACTTTCCTCCCACTACCAGCATCCACAAACCCCCTTTACCCCCCCCCCCCCCCCCCAGGACACCGCAATGCACGAGTGCCGCGTGCAGCGACTGCACAAATGCACTGACCGCCTAGACTCCGCAAGTCGCTCTTTGATGGACGCGCCCGCGGCAGCCCTGCCCAATGGACATCGACCCCTGATTGAGGAGGCGGAGTTTGAGGGGGATCGGGGTGATAGTGAGAAGTCCAGTGCGCAGTGGTTGAGACGGCAGAACCAGTTGATGAGTTTGGTGGGTTTGGGGGGGGGGGTTGAGTATTGGTGGGTTTTTGGGGGTTACTGGTACAATAATATTATTTTTTTATGTCGTTGTGGTGCCAGTCTCAAGCCCTGTAAAGTGTAAAACTAGGTGCCCAATGTCATGTAAACTGTCAATAAAACAAAAAAAATAATTACTGGACTCTGCATCACAACTGACACTTTACTTTACATTTGTCTTGACACTTGACACTTTGCATGACATTTAACAGTTTACATGGTCTGGGATTGGCACCAGGAGAGAGTCCCGCACACAATAAAGCGAAACTATCTTGTCCAAGTTTTCATACTTAACCTGACACTCGACAGATTTGTCTGACACTTTCACTATCCTAGCGCGACTTTTATCTCATCTTTTTTTCTGCACGAAACCCGGCGCACACACGAGTTGACGCATGTGTGTCAACTAGTACGCGTGCCGCCAAACACTCCAAATAACCCCCCAAAAATCCCACGCGCAGGAGCTAGCGGACAAAACGGCCCTAATCAACCAACTCACTTACGACAAATCCGTTTTACTACGACAAGTTTTCGGCCGCGGCGGCGCCCAAACCCCCCTCAGCGTGGAATCCGGCATGAGGAAAGGAAATAGTCAGGACCTCAGCCCAATTTATGCCAATGACAGTGATTTGTTGATGGGGGTGAGCAGGCAAAATGGAATAAATGCGACGCTTATTTGATTTCGGTGGTTGGGGTAAATAAAGTTTGTACGTTTTTGCAGTGGACTACCGTATTTCCTGGAATTATCCGCCCTTGAATTGAACCCCCTCGAAATACCCCCAGGTCTGAGCGAGCTGAGGAAAAATAAACCCCTAAAATATCTCCACATCATTTCTGTGAATTTGGTATTGAATGCCAGTTTGCATCACAGCTAGTTTGTGTAGATATCCAAAGATGCAGCTATAGATGTCTAAAAATATACCGTTTTGTCACATTTATTACCTATTTATTTAAAAGACTGTTCTTTACTATGAACCATCAGGACAATTTCTGACGAATAATAAAAAACCCTCAAATCACCACCTCCTCTCAAAATTTGCTTACAAAAAAAAACCCTGGGAGTATTTTGAGGAATTACGGTATTTCGAATTCGGATGGGTTTACGTGGAATGGCTTTTTATACTGAAGCTTTTCATATGATTCTTTGACGCTTTGAGCTTCTTTATAAATACCGTATTACTTCGAATTAACCCCCCTTGAATTGACCCCCCCTCTAAATAACCCCCCCCCCCTCCTAAAATTGAGTGTAAAGAGAACGTACATCACAAATACCGCAGTTTGTCATCTGTACAATACAGAACACACGTTAAAACTGATGATTGAGTGACGTTGGGGCAGGGTTTATGTGTATACACAGTTATGTGTGCCTATAAACACATATACATCTATGTAATTGTTTGATTTTTCTACGTCTGAGTATGGGGAATTTCCGAAAATTTCTGGCGAAATAATAGACCCCCCTCGAATAACCCCCCCCCTCGAATTATCCCCCCCTCAAATTTTGCTGGCGAAATAATAAACCCCCTGGGGGTATTTCGAGGTAATACGGTATGTAACGTTTTTGCCTACCAAATTGTCTCTGCTATGCAGAATTTGCTTTGCATTATTGTACCTTGGTTTCATTTTATGAACTAATTCTTTAACACTAGCTAGTATAGCAGTCGATTGAAGCCAGTATACTAGGTACAGTATACAAAAATTTTGTAGTATTGTTTAGAAGTTCAATCAGATGCTACACTATTGATTGACAACATTTACCATATTGATTGTTCTTGATACCTGAGTGTGATAAATCGTTATGACATTTACATACCAAACATACCTACTCATATTTACTACCACATGAGTTGCCAGAAAGACCAAAAATTTACAATCACTTAAATTATATCTGTTAAATAAACAGTACCTACGTATTTACATCAACTATCAAATGATGTCACTTAAAATGAAGTGAAAAAATACCGGCAGAAATACACTTTGAACTCGCTCAAATCACGAAAAATATTTAAACACGCGATCACAACCTCAAAGTGCACTGCGTTCCTCTGGGGCACATTCTCAGCCGCGGCAAATTTGGCACGATGCCATAAACGGCATCACCCCACGCGTTTTCGACGGCTGCGTGCCGATTTACGCTGCTTGTGCTGTCGATTTGGGCATCATCGGCTGCTCGGCGTTCAATTGGGTCACCTATGTTTGATGGGTTACTGTCAAGGGGAGTTATCGTCTCCCAGACCTTGTAAAAGACCCTGTAAGTCAGGTAAAAGACCCTGTAAAATGTCGTGTGTCATGTAAAACACCCTGTAAAGTGTCAAATCTCATGTAAAACACCCTGTAAAGTGTCAAATCTCATGTAAAAACCCTGTAAAGTGTCATGTGTATCCAAATCTTACTTATTGACATAATACTTGGATACAAAAACATAAGATTTGGATACGATAAAATAAGATTTGGATACACAGGGTCATTTTACAGACATTTTACAGGGTCTTTAACACATTTACCCCTGGCTGCGAAGGGTTGACTCCGGCCATTTACAAAATGGTGTAAGGAGTGGGTGCGTGGCTTAGGTAAACATGTACTCTTTCATTGGGGCGATTAAGGATGACTTGGGTTACTTATGCAGGCCTGTATTTATAAAAATATTTGAACGTACATCTTTTTGGGTCACTCCCAGTCTCCGAAAAAGCCCCTGTAAAATCTTGTCAAATTTTCTTCTATTCTATACTGGACTTTTCCTGACATTTTACATGTCTTTTGACACTATGCTTGACATTTGACACTTTACAGGGGTCTGGGAGTGACACCTAGACACGCAATAATCGCGGCCCGCACTCTAGTTGACGCATGTGCGTCAACTGGTCTGTGTCAACTCAGATGTCGGCTTCACGTGTCGCAGAGCGATCTTCCAATGCGTTTTCCGTAATATTTATGTTTCAACCGTGTCGCATGCGCATTTGGAGATCGCTGTGCGACACGTGAAGCCGAAATCTGAGTTGACACAGACCAGTTGACACACAAGTGTCAGCTAGTGTGCGAACCACCAATAGTATAAACACCCACCAGCCACCATTCCACCCTCCCCATCAGCCCAGGGCACTGGACAAGTGCCGCTGAACTTGGACGCGTCCCTCTTGCGTCGCTGGTTCAGCTCCTCGCGCGGCATGGACGACGCGTAGCAGAAGAAGTCCGTGCAAACGCACAGCATTACTGGCTCGTCGTCGGGTAACTGGGAGGTGGGGGTAGTGTGGTTGGGGTGTGGATTAGGGTGTCAACGTTCCGTTTTCCGTTCCCGCTTTCCGGAGGAAAATCTTTACGCTTTCCGTCTCCGTTTTCCTGCAGCTGGAAAATTTTTACGCTCTCCGTTTTCCGTTTTCCGGTAGATGAAAATTTTTACCCTTTCCGTTTTCCGGCCAATAAATTTTTTTGCCATTTCCGTTTTCCGGCAGCTGACATTTTTTAAACTTTCCGTTTTCCGTAAAAATATTTTTACACCCTAGTGCGGATACTTAGTTGACCGACGGTCAACTGAAACTGGTGGTCAATTGAATGGGTTTTTAGTTGACGGGAGAAGATGGCTTTTTGTCGATCACTACTAGTCATAGATAGTGATGTTAAAGGCACCGGGAAAAATGGCACCGCACCGCACCGGCACCTTTGCCAACGCATGAAAAGGGCACCTGGCACCCTGGGGCACCGGCCAGAAAATGGCACCGCACCGCACCGGCACCGGTGCCTTTTGGAAAAAATGGCACCGGCACCGAAGGGCACCGGCGGGTTGCCGGTGCTAGCACCGAAAGGCACCGCACCGGGCTGGAATTTCTGAAGTAAATATCGGGCAGTTTCTCAGTGGTCTCACCTTTGGAAGTGCATATTTCCATGAATTTTCAACCGATTTTGATGGTTGAGCACTTAAAATGATCAGAATGATGTGGCAATCACTTTTATGAAGCAATTACAATGATTACAAATGAAAGATAAAATATTTAATTCACTACAATGTCCATAGCCACTATTGTCTACTGATCGGAGTCGTTGCTGTACAGAGAATGGAACTATCTCTGTCATAAACTGACAACCAATTTTGAACAAAAACGTAAGATAAATATAAAGTATAAAAATGATTTAAAATACAACAACATTTTAGATTTGCTCATCAGATCACGTATCGGGTATAATGGATTTCACAGTACCTAGGTACCGTATTACCTCGAAATACCCCCAGGGGGTTTATTATTTCGCCAGCAAAATTTGAGGGGGGGATAATTCGAGGGGGGGGTATTCGAGGGGGGGGGGGGGTCTATTATTTCGCCAGAAGTTTTTGGAAATTCCCCATACGCAGACGTAGAAAAATCGCACAATCACATAGATTTATATGTGTTTATAGGCATATATTACTGTAGATACACAAAAACCCTTCCCTAACGTCACTTAATCATCAGTGTTAACGTGTGTTCTGCATAGTACAGGTCACAAACTGCGGTATTCGTCATGTACATTCACGTTACACTCAATTTTAGGGGGGGTATTTCGAGGGGGGGTTTATTTTTTCCTCAGCCGAAATTTAGGGGGGGGGGGTATTTCGAGGGGGGGTTAATTCAAGGGGGGGATAATTCGAGGTAATACGGTATATTTATTTGATGGGAGGGTTACAAAATAGGCAAAAACGGTTGGGTAAATATATCGCTGTTTTTTGAAATATGAATACCGTCAATCCTCGAATAAGTCCCCCCTCGAAAAACTCCCCCCTCGAATAACTCCCCCCTCTAAGCAGGCTGAGGAAAAAATAACTCCCCCCCTCGAATAACTCCCCCCTATTTTATGGGTGGGAAAGAAGTCCACGTATAAAAAAACGTATTAGTGTATACGTTCATTAAAAGTATGCATTATTTTGCATTTTATGCACACTAACATTGATTTCATTCCATGAATTATGGGATTTCTATACTGGCTTAGACCTTTATGCAACTAACTTAACCCCATAGGATGATATATTGATCATGCTTTTTACTCAAAATTCCGATGAAAAAATAACTCCCCCTAGAATAACTCCCCCCCTCGAATTAGTCCCCCCTCAAAAAATTCTGAGGAAAAAATAACTCCCCCGGGGACTTATTCGAGGATTTACGGTAAGCACATACTATGGACAAAATTGCACAGCACATGAAGCCTTGGCCGGTGCCTTTCCCGGTGCCTTTTACTTTGGCCCTGGTGCTAGCACCTTTGGCACCGGCAAAAAAATGGCACCGCACCGCACCGGCACCGGTGCTATTCTGAAAAAAATGGCACCGGCACCGGCATGGCACCTCTGAAGATTGCAATGGCACCGCACCAGCACCGGTGCTGGTGCCCTTCGGTGCCTAGCACCGGGGCACCGGTGCCCCGGTGCCTTTACATCACTAGTCATAGATAAATATTCAAGATGTTCCCATTATACTGAAGATGTTTGAAAGCGATTTTAAGGTTTACTAGTAGTTTAGTTGACGGGTTATCAAGTATTGTGTATAGTGGCATCGAACTTTTCTTGTAAAAAAGATCAATATGGAGAGACTGTCAGTCGGTTGGGTACACTTAAAAGTTGAAATTAATGAAAAATGCAGAGCAGACGCGGATGCAATAGATACGAAACATTATCCAAAATTTGCTCGAATTTGCTCGAATTATTGCCACTTGAAAAATTCCCCCTCTTGAATAATTCCCCCTGTAGATAAAAAAAATTCCCTGTTAAATAATTCCCCCTTTAGCCATATGATAAATTTGTTGTGTATAATTTGAACAAAATCTTGTGGTTAATATAAATGAGGCATCTAGTTCCGAATGTCGGTAAAGACCAAAGTGGAAAAAAAATAAGTTAAGTGCGGATCTGTGATACGTGCACTTATTTCTTCATGATAGCAAAAGAATTTTCTCAATATCTTATACCGTTCCCGAGATATAAATATATATGCCGATTTTTAGAAAAAACAAAAAAAATAATCCGAAACAGGGTATCTCCACCCTCAAATTCGAAAAAATTCACTCGAAACAGGGTATCTCCAAAAAGAGCCACCAAAAATTTCACTCGAAACAGGGTATCTCCACCAACGGAAAAAATCATCCGAATTACGGTATAGATTTGAAGCAATCAGTCCAAATTCCCATACAAAACAGAAAAAATCATCCGAATTACGGTATAGAATTCCAATTCAGTTTTTGTAAAAAATCATCCGAAACAGGGTATCTCCAAAAAAAATCTTTGTCCGAAACAGGGTATCTCCAAAACATCTTTGTCCGAAACAGGGTATCTCCAAAACATCTTTGTCCGAAACAGGGTATCTCCACTCAAAATTTACTCTCAAGTGGGGCCATTCTGAAGGAGTGGCACCATTGACTCCAAGAGGGTGCACCACCACCGCCCAGTAAATCTTATGTACTAAGTGGAGATACCCTGTTTCGAGTGATTTTTCATTAAAAAATCACTCGAAACAGGGTATCTCCACTGAATCTGCTGACCTGCTGTCAATCAAATCATCATAACTCCAGCTATATACGTCGGCCGCAGGGTCGAAAATATGGAAAATGTAGACAATTTCATAAGCTTTTCAAAAAGTCTTGGGCAAGACTTGTCACTTTAAAGTTGCCCGCTCTGGCCAACTTTGAATTTTCAAATGCAATTTTGGAAAAACCTAAAATGATGGAGATACCGACATTCGGAACTAGATGCCTCAAATAGTCCATGAAATCAGTTGACACAAATATGCTTGAAAATTTTGACGAAACAATCATTCCCCTCCCATGAAAAATCCCCCTCTTGAATAGTCCCCCTCATAAAAGTCCGACGAAAAAATAATTCTCCAGGTGCCAGTTCAGCAAATTGCGAATTAATATGGCAAAGGCGATGTAAAATGGCAAAAGTTAAGTGAAATAGCAAGTAAATTGGCAAAAGCGAAGTAAAGAAATAAAAAGTAATTCCTCTTCGCTTTTGCTATTTTACTTCTCAATTCACTTCGATTTTGCCATTTCACTTCGCACCTGCTATTTTACATTTCACTTCTCAATTTGCGGAACTGGTCCCAGGGCGGTTATTCAAGCAAATACGTTAAATCCGCATTTACTGGTCATTTCTGGTCACTATTGTTATAAGCTAACCCAAGCCAGCCCACCTGTAGTGGTGAAAGTGTTTGAAACTGTTCCCCCGATACGCCATTGCCATTGCCATTGCCATCCAAATTGCCACCCAACTCCAAACTCTTCGGCTCCAACTTGTTGCCAATACCCAAGTCCAACACGCGCTGCTTCAACGCGCGGCTCTCTGGCGCCCAGGGGGCAGTCCCAGACCCTGTAAAATGCCCTGTGAAATGTCAAATGTCACGCAAAGTGTCACAAGTCATGGAAAATGCCCTGTAAAATGTCAAATGTCACGCAAAGTGTCAAAAGTCATGGAAAATGCCCTGTAAAATGTCAAATGCCCTGTAAAATCTCAAGCAAAGTGTCAAAAGTAATGTACAATGCCCTGCAAAATGGCAAATGCCCTGTGAAATGTCAAAAGTCATGCATGGCTTTTGACACTTTGCGTGACATTTGACAATTAACAGGGCATTTTACAGGGTCTGGGACTGGCACCAGTCGTTCTCGCCCGACGAGCGCTCGGAGCCGCCCGACGCCCGAACGGCGCAGAGTAAAGCCAGTGTGCGGTAGAATAGCGAATGCATTTGGCGGTTTTGTAGTGAGGGAGATTGTTTGGTTGGATGTTTTTGGCTGGAAAAATGTGTCGGGTTGGGAAGTGTATTTTAGTGAGGGTGGGAAATAGATCCTAGTACACCACCGAAATTTGGGGAACTCCTAAATCTGTTTTGAACACAATTTTGAGTTCACCACAATGACAGTCTGTGAACTACTGTTGACGGCGATAAAAATCATTCATTGTGGTCAACTCAAATGTGTTCAAAAAAGTCCACGAGTTTCCCAAATTTCGGTGGTGTACTTTTTAGTGTGCGTGACCACAATGAGGGCGAGTAAACGTAAATTTTGGATTGTGAAAATTCCGGTCGAATGCAAAACAATGCCACAGGCCAGTTTGCTATAGAAATGCAAAAGTTGTTTATTCATTCTTTCCGATAGAGCAGATCGTACACAAATCGCTTTCACAATTGCCACCGCGAAAGTATATGCATGCGGTGGAGAAAATTCGTAGATTCGGCAGTGTCAATTCCTAACTTGATTGATACACAACGATTGATTTACGCAGATAGATAATATCGACTGAATGAGTACGCAATGGACGCGCAGGCACCGCAGCCATCAAATTATGAAGCGATGGCGATAGGAAAACCCACGGCACTGGCGCGGACATGTAAACACCTTCCCGGTCAGGTCCGGCACCCTATTTTTGATTTCACTCCGGGTGCCCTAACCCCTAGCTGCGGGCGGAGTATAAAGCTGAAAATGGGGGGGTATATACTTGCAACCCCCCTTTACGCTGCATCACTGGGGGAGGCCACGGCGACCCGCTACAGGGTGGGTCGCCGTATACGCAAAGTCTTTTTTTTGGCTTTTTGAGTGTCCCGCACAGGTCCGGCACCCACTTTATTTTGCGACACTTCGGATGCCGTACCTCCAGCTGTGGGGGTGATAAAGAGCTGCAATTTGGGGGGAGTATAGTTAACACCCTCCCCTACTATACCCCCTCAGGGCGGCCCCCGGCGACTCACTAAATTCCCGGTTGCTGCGGTTCAATTTCATTTCATTGAAAAAATAAACTGTCCCATCGGGTCCGTCACTGATTTCTGGTTCAAAAATGAACACAGTAGTGTAGAAAATGCGCGATTAATGTGAAATAAAGTGATTAAAGATGCAATTTGATACACGTATCCAAATTGCAAAATGTACCATGCATACCCAAAACTAATTTTATTTTAAAAGTTGAAAAATCGCTCGCTTCACAGGGTCTCTTTTCGAGCGATTTCGTTTCATCGAAAAAATCGACTGTCCCATTGACATGACATTAAAAAACATGACCACCCAATAGATGGATGACAAATAATTCACTTTTTGGAACTTTTTTATTAGACACTTGAAGAGCTGGTTTACGATAGTTTAAAGGGAAGGGTTTGATGATTAAAGTTATGTAAAGAACCATACCTCTAAAATGCCTGCATTGCAAAATTTACTTGGGGGGAATTTTATGACACCATAATGACATCATTTCAGGAACAAAAATTTACAAAATTTACACTTTGAAATTCCCCCCAAGTAAATTTTGCAATGCAGGCGTTTTAGAGGTGTGGTTCTTTACATAACTTTAATCATCAACCCCTTCACTTTAAAGTATCGTAAACCAGCTTTTCAAGTGTCTAATAAAAAAGTTCCAAAAGTGAATTATTTGTCATCCATCTATTGGGTGGTCATGTTTTTTTAGAGAATAAAAGAATATTTTAGAAATTTTCACATTAATCTCACATTTTTGAATAGTGTATAGTAGGGGAGGGGTGTTGGTAACACATCCCCAAAATTTTAGATTTATAGGCCTCCCACAGCTAAAAAATCAGTGTGTGCCGGACCTGTGAGGGACACCAGAAAAGCCAATAAAATTTTTGTACTTATGGCGACCCACCCTCTAAAGGGGTCGCCGCGACCCCCCAAATTCATGCGAAGTAGAGGGGGGTTCTGTCAATATTTCCCCCAAGTTTCAGCTTCTGGCGCACCATAGAACTGGAGATAGGATGTCACAAGTGTCATCAACAATAGGGTGCCGGACGTGACCGGGAAGGTGTTTATATTGATATACCGTATTTCCTCGAAATACCCCCCGGGGGGTGATTGTTTCATAGTGGTCCCGAGAGGGGGGGGGGGGTCAAACGAGGGGGGGTATTTCGAGGGGGGGGGTTATTATTTCACAAGAACCTTTTTTTAAATCCCAGTACGAAATTGTTGTCTGAAACGTACGCAAACGTCGAAAAATACAACAAAAACCGCCATTTATAAGGTTATGTAGACTAATATTAGTATGTAGATGGTATAAACACTGTTCTAACGTGATTCGGACATTGTTTTAACGTGTGTTCTGCACTACGCAGAACACAAACTGCAGTATTTGTCATGTACGTTCTCTTTACACTCAATCTGGGGGGGGGGAGTATTTCGAGGGGGGGGTATTTCGAGGAAATACGGTAGGTATACTCGGCGGTCACGTCCCTAGTTTCTAACGTTGATATGTCCAAATGCACTTGGACACGTTGATTACCTGTTTTCGGTGTATATAAGCGTACACTTTACTATGAATTTCGTGAAAAATTCTGACGAAATAATCAACCCCCCTCCTCGAAATAACCCCCCCTCAAAATTTCCACTCTGAAAAAATAAACCCCCTGGGGGTATTTCGAGAAAATACGGTAGGTACATTCATTATTTATTTCATTACTGTACAATTAAATAGAAGAAATGTGGTATACATATGCAAACATAGCGATCTGTGCACAAGGCAGTGCATTTTTTTGCTTCCAGCATCAGTGTTATGAAAAACAAGCTGAATATAAAGACCCTCACTTTTAAACAATGTAGAATACTGTTGAAAGGTATCCTGGAAAACATAATACACATCCTTTCTCATAAATTATTTTGACAAAATCCAGTAAATATTTTTCCAACGCTATATATGTATCTGATGGAGGTACACTGCATGCAGTATGGCCCACTACATGTCTCTAGAGATCGCACCAGTTTATCTTTATGTATTGATAACTTCTATTTTGATTGATTGATGTTGAGTGCCGGTGGCATCAAATCCATCCATTTGGATACATTATTTGCTTTCTGTGATCTATTATCGACACATTTTGTTGGAATGTGGCACCGCGAAGACCTGATATGTTCAAACATCTCGCGAAGGGGAATTTAAACATTTTTATTTGCATACACACACAGAAAAGATAGACAAATTTATACCAAGGTTGACCATATTATGTACGTAGAAACACGATATTTTGATACATTCCGGGAAAAATAAGGTATATTAAAAACGCTAACTAATAAAAAATTCCAATAAAAAATGGTAAAAATGAAACACATGCGAATATCATTAGGTATAATTCACAAAAAAGCACCATGCAAACAGAAATGAACGAAACATAAATACCACTGCCAAACAAAGAAAATAAAAATCCCCTCTAAACCCATCCCATCCAAATCCCCAACCCAAATCCCGATTCAATACGCTGGCACATTATCAAAGCCAGGCCTATAATACAGCGGCTTGGTGTGTTTGACGGCGTCATCCTGGGGGCAGTCCCAAACCCTGTAAAATGCCCTGTAAAATGTCAAATCACATGCAAAGTGTTAAAAGTCATGTAAAATGTCCTGCAGTTGCCATTTTGCAGGGCATTTTACATGACTTTTGACACTTTGCATCACATTGGACATGTCCCAGGACACTTTCCATGACTTTTGACATTTTGTATGACATTTCACATTTTACAGTGCATTTCACAGGGTCCGGGACTGGCACCTGGAGTATGGCCATGCGCGGCTGCTGCGGCCGGCTGATCTCGTCCACGCTGTGCACCTGCGCCGTGTGCGCCACGGGCCTCGACAACACCGACTCCTCCATGGGCGAGGGAACGAATGGCCTGTGGGGGTTATTTTAGGTTAGAGGTTTTTGGTTGTTTGGAGCTCATTTTGATTGGTTAGGGTTTAGTAGTTAGGCTATTGTGGGTATAAAAACCTATACACGAAATTTCTACGGGTATTTCACAATATGTTATTTATTGAGGACAAATGGTAAGTGATGTCAACAACTGAGCACCGCATTTCATTCGCTTTTATTTCATTAATTCCGCGGGTTGCGGTGAAGCATGGAGAAATTGGGTGAATAGGGCAAGAGAACATTCAACACTGAAAAGTTGAAAGAAAATATGTAAGTATTATAAGTGAATGTAAGAGTTGCAAAAACATTACACATATGAAAAACAATCTGTATTTTGATGTATTATAAAACTGTTGTAACTGTACAGAATTAAAATGAAAAAAATATCTAAGCATGTATGCCTTAATAAACCTTATTTTTCGTCATTAAAACAGAACAAAGGAATGACAGTACAAAGTTGTAGATATTTGCCTATTTGTCTACTCTGAATTTTTTGTCCAATGGTAATGATTTCATGTCAAAATTAGTCTCTTTACCTGAGTTAGGGGAAAAATTTTTGCTTGAATCTGTTATGATCAAAAGTGTAAATGTTATGATGAAAAACGATATTTCAACTGCTGTAACATCAAAAACTGTTTTTGCAGTTGACAATGTCGGGAGATAATTTTAATAGGTT
>OZ038453.1:9614373-9802325 GCA_964036195.1 Sphaerolaimus hirsutus | reverse complement strand
TAATCGTGTCCAATACTGAGTGTTATCAGCCACAATTAGAGCGATTGAAAAATTCAATTTTTATCATTCACTTCATCATCATTTCACGTCACAGTGTCAGGGAACAACTTGACATTTCACGTCAGACTATTGCTTGCAAAAGTCTGACGTGAAATGTTAAGTTGTTCCCTGACACTGTGACGTGAAATGATGATGACGTGAAATGATAAAAATTGAATTTTTCAATTCGCTCTAGTTGTGGCTGATAACACTCAGTATTGGACACGATTAAGGTATTGATTCATATATTATCCTTAGAAAATTGTAGACCCGTAGCATGATCCACACTCGTGTTATAAATTTCACGACGTCATTTCACGTCATCATTTCACGTCGAATCGACGCTGAGCTCTAATTCCCGCTTAACTAATATTTTCCATCTTGGTCTTTACCGACATTCGGAACTAGATGCCTCAAATGTCCCAGCGTGCCTATCTGCAAGACGTGAAAAGATCCCGTACTATAGAGCCACTATAGACACACTAGTTGACATCGCAAATCCGTGTCAACTGAACATAAACTGGAAAAAAAAATTTTAAGCAAAAACAATAAAAAAATTAAGTGTCGCAATATAAAAAAAATAAATTAACTACCTATGCTCTATTATACAGGAAAATTGAAATCACACAATTAACCAAAATTTTGTCGAATTCAGTTGACGCTAATTTTCATGTCAACTAGTTTGTGTGTGCCCTGCTCGCACCCAAACTTCACACACTCACTCCGGCAACCCGCAGTGCCGCAGGCGTTCTTGCACTTCGTCTTCATGAAGCCCGGCTTCTCGTCGCACTTGCCATTGGCCGCCCAATAGCAACAGTGGTCGCAGTGTTTGCAGTCGTCGCCCACATTGGGGTGGCCGGGGGTGCCGCTGCATAGTCCCACTAGTAGGGCGGGGATTACGAGTAGGGCGAGCATTGTTTGGCTGGGGGGGATTCTGGAGACTGTAAAGTGCCCTGTAAAATGGCAACCGAGTTGCCATTTTGCAGGGCATTTTACAGGACTATTGACGCTTTGCATATGATATTCAACATTTTACAGGGCATTTTACAGGGTCCGGAACTGGCACCTGGTCGTAGCTTTTTGACCCTAATTTGAGTGGTGTTTAGTTTGTGGCAAATTTGACTACTTCACTTTTATGCTTAATTATTGCCGATTCACTTGTATTTTTGTACAGCGACTGAAGGAACGGTAAAAATTGGGCAATAATTTGGCCGGTAAATATTTAGATTTGGCGATGAGATGTTGCGTTCGATTTTGGAAACGATTTGCCGAAATGCTATAGAGATTTTTATCAGCTAATTGGGTGGACTTTTTCAAACAATAGTGTTCGCGTGGCAAGGTGCATAAATTATTGTTCCTGTCTGAAAAAAGCGTTGAATGTAATGTGTTTCGGTAGTTTTTCTTAAAGAGGACAATAATTACATAAAATCGTTTTTGGGGTGCTGAAAGGAGATGATGATGAACCCACTACCATCGTGAGCAACGATGGGAAATTTTAAAAAGGATAAAAATTTCATGTTTATGGTTCGAAAATACCATTTTTAGATGAAGTGTTTCAGAATTTGTCATTTCCTATAAAAATATATTTAAGTTATAAAAAAACACACAGGTGTTTTTCTCTTGAGTTCCTTCAAAAATTGATAATTACATTTTTGATTTTTCATTATTTTCGTTTCTAATTTTAACCGTACCTCAAACGATGGCGGAAGCATTCCCGTCTCCATTTCGTGAAAAATCAAAAACACAAAAAAAAATTTTTTCCGTCGTGGTATTACTATTGCCAGTAAAGTGTAATCCAATGATTTTATGTTAGGTATAGCAGTATTTTGTTGTTGTTTTTCATTCGAAGACTCGCTAATTTTTTCTCCATATCAATGATAAATGTTTTTCGTTACATCAAGAAACAACCCCGCCCGCCATTTTAATGGGCCAATAAATGTAACCCAAATGAACGTTTCTTTCAGAGGAGAAAAATACAAAATAGGTAGGTAAATAGTTAATAAGAGTTTACCGTGTACGCTAACTAGAACATAATTATATAATTATGTTTGTACACAAGAAATTTGCCAAAATCATATCTTTGCATTTGAGACTTTTCAAGATTGTGGTCTTCGAAAAGCGAAGCCGATAATGCACGAGGAACAAGAAACGCACATGTTTTGAGTACAATAATAACGGTAGCAAGCACACATTTGCAGACTTGATAGAAATGCTTGAAAATTTTGACAATATAAAAATTCATTCTCTTGAATACCCCCTTCTGATAGTTCCCCCTCAAAAAGCCTGACAAAAAATAATTCCCCATGGAATTATTCGTGCAAATACGGTAAATAGAATATGATACCGCCATCAGAAATATCGGGACAATACAAAATATCAATTTCCCATCCAAAATTCACTTCCATTCAACCCCAAAAACACAGACGACCCTCACTTTGGGCGCGATCAGCGTCGGAAACGAGCATCTTGGACGCGTGTCAACTGGCGAACAGCCAACACAATCAACCACCAGCGCACCGACTGCACTGGCACGGTGCCAATGCCAAGGACGATCTTCTGATAGAGGTGGAAAACGACGCGAGGCAAATCTCGCAGCACATGCACACGATCGACTCGCTGAAAGTGCCGCCGCATAGATTCAGTGGGAGAATTGTGGCTGGGAAAGGAGGGAATGGGGAGGATCCTTACAGACATTCGCAGTATGCTAATAGAGAGAAGGTTTTGTCAACTGCCAGACCGAGGTTTGTTGAAAATGTATTGGCGGCCCACACACTAGTTGACACATTTGTGTCAATTGGTCTGTGTCAACTCAGATTTTGGCTTCACTGACCCACAGTGACCTTCCAACTCACTTAGATTATACACTAATATTTATTTTTCAACATGTGCATTTGTAGATCGCTCTGCGACACGTGAAACCGAAATCTGAGTTGACACAGACTAGTTGACACACGTGTGTCAACTATTGTGTCGACTACCATTATAATATGATGATATTTTGTCGTTCACAATTTTTTTCTCGTCATTTTTTCACGCGGCCCTTTTCATTCAGCATGCCTCCCTCCTACGAGAACATCTACGGCGTGATAGACAAGAGCGGCAAGACTTCAAAGCAATCGAATCCGACTGGCGGCAACATCAAAGCGCCGATGCGACGGGCGCTGCCGCCGCCCGCAGAAACCACATGCGAAACTGCCGCCACGACGGCAACAAATGTCGCCGCCGCAGCGACCACTTCGCCGCGGCACCTGCAGTCCAAACTGGCCGGCCGACGCGCGTCCAGCCGCCCGACGTCGCAATTGACCAGCGGCACAAATAGCAGCACCAGTGCGAGCAGCAGCAGCGGCGGCAGCTCGGTCGTGGCGCACAGGTCGCCGGACACGAACAGCTCGCTGAACATGATCGACAATAGAAGACACACTGTTATGGGGCCTTTGGAGGGTGGGGTGAATGGCAGTGGTGAGGGGAACGGCACTCATTTTTCTGTGAGTTGCGCTTGTGTAAATTTTTGATCTTTTTTTTGGCATCGTTCCAACTCTGGTGAAAAGGATTCATATAGGTAATTATTTACATGGTTTGCAAATCTCATCATTATGGTGTCCGCCTAAATATCATTTTCGCATTCGCGGGCTTTCGACAAAGTGTGCCTTAAAATCACTAAGAACGGTGTTCAGCCCGTGTTTTCGGTCATGCACTGGCCAATTTGGTCGACTGTTTCCTGCGAGCTTGGTAGTAATCATAATTTTTATATTATTTGGGAATGTGTATTTTAATTTCAAGACTCCGTATCTGCTTGAATCCCCCTTGAATAATCCCCCCCCCAGTAAGACGAGTGAGGAAAAAATAATCCCACTCGAATAATTCCCCCTTAAGGTATATGGTCAGTTTGTTGTGTCCAATTTGAACAAAAATAGCATGTTGCTGTGTTAATAAAGCACATTTCATGGAATGAGTGTATAGAAACATGCTTGAAAATTTTGACGAAATAATTAGGTAGCCCTCCCCTCTAACAGGCCCTCCTTAAAAAGTGACGAAATAATAATTCCCCAGGGGTATTTATTCAAGCAAATACGGTACCCAGACAAATACAAAAGCTTTACCTGCAATAGCCTGTCTAATTCCCGCACGCGCAAATATCTCATTCGATTGCTGTATGAATCGCATCCGAGCCTGAAATTGTGCGCGGAAAGAACGTTGCAAAAACGATTGTGAGATTGTTAAAATCAATTGATGGCGTGTAGTGATGTAAAAGCACCGGGCGGGGCACCGGTGCATTGGTGCTGGGCACCGAAAGACACCAGCACCGGTGCTGGTGCGGTGCCTTGCAATTTTCAGAGGTTCCCTGCCGGTGCCGGTGCGGTGCCCTTTTTTATCGGTGCCCAAGGTGCCAGGTGCCCTCTCTACGGTATGGCAGAGGTTCCGGTGCGGTGCCACATTTCCCGGTGCCTTTACCATCGCTAACGGTGGGTGAGGCCAACATTGGCGCGTGCCGCTTTCCCGGTCTGAAGTCGTCCCGCCCGACGGCGAGCGAGCGGCGCTCAATTTTCGGCATTCCATAGTCCCATTCTGCCAAATCTTGCGGCTGCTCGAACCCTGGAAATTGAGAATTGAACCTGGTGTTTCCCACCGAAACTTCAACATTTTCATTTTTTCCCAAATGTGCTTTAAACCCTGTGCTTTAAACACGTTAAATTAAAAAAATCAGATTGACCCATGTGATTTAAAAACGTCAAATTTAAAGAATCAGTTTAAGAGCCAGGTGCCATCCCTAGGCCAAGCTTATAATAGCACTTTTGTCAGTGCGGAACTGGATTCATCGACTGTCTTTTAAGATGTGCAGTATTTTACTGCTTATCAATGGAGGAACTATTCTTGGGGGGAATTAATCGAGGGGGAACTAATCGAGCATGCCTTTTTACTGGCACACGGCGCTTGAACGAAAAATGTGACAATGTGATTTAAAAAATAAACCAACCACAGTCACGTTTTCCAGGGCGGTAGTCTAGTCGGCCGAGCGCCAAAGATCGTTTACCTGTTTCCAACAATTAATTAATTAATTGTGAGTTTTTATTTGGGCAATCAATTTAAAATTTTAGATCCAGATTTACATGGATATTGCATGCCCATCGTGATTTTCAGTATGCACATTGCTGAAATCAACTTTAGGAAATATTTCTGCGCCATTTTTCCTCTTTTTACCGCAACGGGGTCGGCTGATTTAAACTGATAAAATGGCTGCTTTCATTGGCGCCTTTGTAAAATCGGCTTAGACGTAATTATCTATTAAGCATGAGCTGCATATAATGCGTGATCGTAAGAGCAGGTAATAAAGCTGGCAATTGTTTGTGCATTCGTTTTGTCTTTGGAACACATTTACTTAAAGGTTTATTTAAAGCAAATTATTCATGGTGGTAACGTGACGATGCCGAAGAATTTTTTTTCGTTTTTCTCAGAGTTTTCGAACTTGTATTCCACCATGGGAAAAACACTTAAACGGGGGTAAGAAAAGGGGGGTTGGGGGTTACCCGTGGTACTTTTAGCGATATTCCCGTTTTTCTTCCTTCTAAACCTTGACAAAGCCTAAATATTGAACCCCCGCGAAACCACCCCCCAACCCCAAAACCTACTATGCTGATGGGTAATGCATACCCTTGATCAGGGGTAGGAAAGGGAGAGGGGGTTAGCCCCCACTGCCCAGCTATCTATCTATCCCGGAAGCAAAATTTTGGCCTACTATACACTATCCCCCTCCCAAATCGGCCAGCTATCTACCTATCTGGAGCGATTTTTGAGAAACACAACCCCAATTTTCGCTCAAAATCGCTAATTATCATACCTTTTTATAAATTTTCACCTCCAAAATCACTAGTTCATGCGTCTAACTGCCTATTTTCAGCTATTTTTAGTAATATAAATTCTTATATACCCATTTTTCACCTACTTTTAGCGATTTTTCTCCCTTTTCTTCCTTATATGCCTATATATTGAACCCCCGCGAACCCTCCCCCCACCCCCCAGAAATTTTTCTGCTATCTATCTCTCCGGAGGAGCGATTTGCCATCTATCCAAGCCCCCAGAGTGTCGAAATCTAGCAGACCCCTGCCCTTGAAGTACCTAGTTTCCAGTCTAGACTTTGTGGAATCCAGCCCTTAAAGGGTCCGTCTTGTATTTCACAGACACAGGAAACGCAAAGTGTTAATGGAAACACGCGATGGAACCATGATTTTATTTTGTCAATGACACCACAGCCAATGAATGGGGAGTAGCGAAGCACTTTTGTCCTGATTAATGACAGACAATAAGTTCATTGATAAATGTGCAGCGACCAAATATTTCATTGACATTGCACAGCTTAGACGTCTGGCAAGTCGTTTTTCGAATCACAGCGAAGTAGAGATTCATCTTGGGGAATGATGCAGAGTTGTTAAAAGTACTGAACTTTGAAAAAAGTAAACGTAAACGTAACGTATTTTTATTTTACTCACGGCTGAGTACAGAAAAGGTAAAGTAAAAGTTTTGTACTTTTACACTGCGTAAAACGTGAGTAAAATACTTTTTTCCTGCGAAAACGTAAAGGTGGGTATTTTTTCGTACATAAAACGTGAACGCGAGTAATTTTCCTCACAGAAAATGTAAAGCTATTGTTTTATTTTTACCCTGGAACAAATATCTGGGGGGTTGCTCCTGATAAGTATTTCCCGGGACAATATTCAATGTTTGTCACTTTCTGTCTGTAAATACCTATGTCCTTTTCGATGTCCTGTTAAAATTTTCATTTTCAAAAAGTACGCGAGTAAGTGGGTACCGGTATTTTTATTCGCGGGGAAACGTAAACGTATTTACGCAGTACTCGAGTATACGTATTTATCGAGTAAACGTAAATACGTTTTAACAACTATAGAATGATGCCCTACTCTGCTTGCGAGACGAGCCTAGAATCAATTAAATATACAAAATGCAGTTTCAATCATATTCATCTCAATGACGTCAGGCCGACTCAATGGCGGCCCACACTGTAGTTGACACTTGTCAACTGGTCTGTGTCAACTCAGATTTCGGCTTCACGTGTCGCGGAACTATCTTCCTATGCACTTGCCGTAACATTTATGTTTGCAACGCTGCCGCATGTGCATTTGGAGATGGTTCTGCGACACGTGAAGCCGAAATTTGAGTTGACTCAGACCATGTGACACACAAGTGTCAACTAGTGATGGAAAAGCGCTATGAAAAATTCCCGGGGTGAGACCCAAAAAGTCCCGGAAAATGCATATTTTCCTATATATTTTCCGATGTTTCTTTAAAATTTTGCGCGCAACAGCGCAATTTCTTCCCCATGCGTTGTATTTTCAACGGATCGGCCCCTGTGAACCAATATCCTCGGAAATAAACACATTTTTGCGAATTTCGCTGCATATGTATGCATTTTTACATACATATAAAGCGGCTCCTGGCGCTGGCGCCAACGCCAATAGCGCCATGGCGTGGCGCCTTTGTATGGCGCTAGCGCCAAAACGCCTTTCCGTCCCTATATAGGGGAAAAATTTAGGGGGGGCTGAGCCCCCCCCCCCGTTCGCCGGCCTCCGTAAACAAGCAGCCCCCCCGCTCAAAAATCGCGGATACGTCCCTGACTCATCTCAACCCTCCACACACTCGCACCCACCCCCACAACCCCAATTAACCCCCCCCCCCAGCGCAAAGCTGCCTGCCTCCTGAACTGGGAACGGGACCTGTTGCAGTCGGGCCGTGCCAACGCCCAGAGACTGGTGCAGTGGTACGACGAGCGGCTGGAGAATGTCAGTAGGAGAATGCACGCGGCTAATAGGAATGGACATGTGGTGCCCCTGGTGGGTTGGGGGGTTGGGGTGATTGGGATGGGAGGGGTTTAAATGCGTGTGTGCACACTAGTTTATTGCCATTGGCTTTGAACGCATTTGAGTTTACTGGCGTCATAACGCTCCCAAGCCCTGTTAAGTGTAAAGTAAAGTGTCAAATGCAAAGTACAGTGTAAAGTCAAGTGTCAATTGACATGCAGTGTCAAATGTAAGGTAACGTGTTTGACACTTTGCATCACAATTGACAATTTACTTTACATTTGACATTTTACTTTACACTTTACAGTTTTTGGAACTACCACCTGGAACGAGTTGTTCTTAATCCCCATCAACTGCAGTTGACAGGCATATCATTCTGGTAAACTCAAATGTGTTTAAAGCCAATTTATGAGTTCACAAAAATCTGGCAGTAAACTAGTGTGCGCAGCATAATTTGGGCCATTGAATTTTCACTAAAAAAACAACCACAGCAAAAGCAGTGACAATTCCGCAAATGAAAAAGTAAATAAAATTTTGAAGTGACAGGTGAAAATTTCAAGGAAGAGTAAACTTCTCACTTTCCTCCCACTACCAGCATCCACAAACCCCCTTTACCCCCCCCCCCCCAGGACACCGCAATGCACGAGTGCCGCGTGCAGCGACTGCACAAATGCACAGACCGCCTAGACTCCGCAAGTCGCTCTTTGATGGACGCGCCCGCGGCAGCCCTGCCCAATGGACATCGACCCCTGATTGAGGAGGCGGAGTTTGAGGGGGATCGGGGTGATAGTGAGAAGTCCAGTGCGCAGTGGTTGAGACGGCAGAACCAGTTGATGAGTTTGGTGGGTTTCGGGGGGGGGGGGGTTGGTGATTGGGTGGGTTTTTGGGGGTTACTGGTACAATAATATTATTTATTTATGTCGTTGTGGTGCCAGTCTCAAGCCCTGTGAAGTGTAAAGTTAAGTGTCCAATGTCATGTAAACTGTCGATCAAATCAAAAAAGATTTTATTACTGAACTTTGCATGACAATTGACACTTTACTTGACATTTGTCATGACAATTGACACATTGCGTGACTTTTTTCATGACATTTGACAGTTTACTTTACATTTTACAGGGTCTGGGATTGGCACCAGGAGATAGTCCCGCACACAAAAAAGCGAAACTATTTTTGTCCAAGTTTTTCATACGTAACCTGACACTTGACAAATTTGTCTAACACTTTCACTTGGCGCGACTTTTCCCTCCTCTTTCTTTCTGCACGAAACCCGGCCCACACACTAGTTGACACAAGTATGTCAACTGGTTTGTGTCAACTCAGATTTCGGCTTCACGTGTCGCACAGCGATCTACCAATGTACACGCGGCAATGTTGAAGAATAAATATTACGACAAGTGCATTGAAATATCTCTATGCGACACGTGAAGCCGAAATCTGAGCTGACACAGACCAGTTGACATGTAGTACGCGTGCCGCCAAACACTTCAAATAAATCCCTAAAATCCCACGCGCAGGAGCTAGCGGACAAAACGGCCCTAATCAACCAACTCACTTACGACAAATCCGTTTTACTACGACAAGTTTTCGGCCGCGGCGGCGCCCAAACCCCCCTCAGCGTGGAATCCGGCATGAGGAAAGGAAATAGTCAGGACCTCAGCCCAATTTATGCCAACGACAGTGATTTGTTGATGGGGGTGGGCAGGCAAAATGGAATAAATGCGACGCTTATTTGATTTCGGTGGTTGGGGTAAATAAAGTTTGTACGTTTTTGCAGTGGACTACCGTATTTCCTGGAATTATCCGCCCTTGAATTGACCCCCCTCGAAATACCCCCAAGGGCCAGATTTAATTCCCCGACAAATTTTTTAAAGTTTAGCCGCATCGACGCACCTGCACCGAGAGCAAGGCGGTTCGTAAAATATACGAAACCATCCCTTAAGGTCGCCGATATTGCAATCTGACCTATATCACTGCGATTTTGGCACGGAAATCATGATTTCGTCACTTCTTGGCCGTCTGCCAATTCGTTTTTTATTTTATTTTGTCGGGCGGGTTACTCGCATAAGTCACGCTTTTGTGTAGTCAGGTGGTCACTTTTTAAGTGTTCACTGCCTACAACCAAAACCATGAGGGCAGCGACAAGAAAGAAATGCATGCACGGGCGTACAAAAGCGCGACTTATGCGAGTAACCCGCCCGACAAAATAAAATAAAAAACGAATTGGCAGACGGCCAAGAAATGACGAAATCATGATTTCCGTGCCAAAATCGCAGTGATATAGGTCAGATTGCAATATCGGCGACCTTAAGGGATGGTTTCGTATATTTTTCGAACCGCCTTGCTCTCGGTGCATGTGCGTCGATGCGGCTAAACTTTAAAAAATCTGTCGGGCGTACGCCCTACCCTACAAATCTGTAGGGAGAATTAAATCTGGCCCCAGGTCTGAGCGAGCTGAGGAAAAAATAACCCCTAAAATATCTCCACATCATTTCTGTGAATTTGGTATTGAATGCCAGTTTGCATCACAGCTGGTTTGTGTAGATATCCAAAGATTCAGCTATAGATGTCCAAAAATATACCGTTTTGTCACATTTATTACCTATTTATTTAAAAGACTGTTATTTACTATGAACCATCAGGACCAGGGTTGGCAAAATCTCAGAAAAAAATAAAAATAAAATAAAAATAAAATGGAATATTCAAGAATAAAATAAAATAAAATAAAATGGAAAATTTAAGAATAAAAATAAAAATTGTATAAAAATGTGAATTTTTGTAAAATTGTATAAAAATTCGTATTTTTGTAAAATTGTATAAAAATTCATATTTTTTGTAAAATTTTGTTTCATTGCTTGAGTCTCTACCTGTTTATTCATGGATCTGGGGGCAGTCCCAAGCATTGTAAAGTGTCAAATGTCATGTAAAATGACATGCAAAGTGTCAATTGTCATGACAAATGTAAAGTAAAGTGTAAATTGTCATGACATGTAAAAATTAAAGTATCAATTGTCAAGCAAATTGTGTTCAAATCTCATGTTTAATTTCTAAATCTTATGTTTTGTATCCAAATTACGTTGTTGTTGACTCCAAATTTTATGTTTACATTTGGATACAAAAACACAAGATTTGGATCTAAAACATACTATGGATACAAAAACACAAGATTTGGATACACAATTCACACTTTGCATGACATTTGTCATGACAATTTCCACGTTGCTTGAAATTTTACACGACACTTGACATTTTGCATGACAATTGATACTTTGCATGACATTTTACAAATGTGCCAAGCACACTCCAGTTGTCCTTCTATTGAAAATGCAAACCATTCTTATCAATAATTGTAACTTTACACTTGCAGCTAGCTAACAATACATACTGCATGCAACTTTTGAAAAGTAAGGGAAAAATTTGTCCAGGTTTTTCATGTATAGGTCTAATTATAACATTTTTCTGGCCTTGCATGCATGTTTCCGATTTTTTGTTAAATTTTTGTACAATTTTTGTAAAATTTTTGTAAAATGTGTCATTTTATTTTATTAATGACTTTTGGGAATAAAATAAAATAAAATAAAATGAAACAAGAATAAAATTAAAATAAAATAAAATTTTTATACAATTTTTATACAATTTTACTAAAATGAATTTTTATAAAACCAACCCTGATCAGGACAAGTTCTGACGAATAATAAAAAAACCTTCAAATCACCACCTCCTCTCAAAATTTGCTTGCAAAAAAATAAACCCCTGGGAGTATTTTGAGGAATTACGGTATTTCGAATTCGGATGGGTTTACGTGGAATGGCTTTTCATACTGAAGCTTTTCATATGATTCTTTGACGCTTTGAGCTTCTTTATAAATACCGTATTACCTCGAATTACCCCCCCCCCTTGAATTTACCCCCCCCTCGAATTACCCCCCCCCCCTCAAAATGGGCTGGGGAAATAATAAACCCTCCCCCCCATAGAAATACCCCCCTCCTGAATGATGGACATCGTGTATGCAATGTACATGATGTATTTATTACTACTAATTTGGATTGCAGTGACACTTTTACACTCATTTGTGTACAGATGTACACCTATAGCCCAAATATGACCTACTTTCTCACGTTTATTACCGTTTTTGTGTATGAAAAAGCGTATTCTTTACTATGAATTTCACGAAAATTTCTGACGAAATAATACCCCCCCTCGAATTAACCCCCCCTCAAATTTTGCTGGCGAAATTATAAACCCCCATGGGGGTATTTCGAGGTAATACGGTATGTAACGTTTTTGCCTACCAAATTGTCTCTGCTCTGCAGAATTTGCTTTGCATTATTGTGCCTTGGTTTCATTTTATGAACACATTCTTAAACACTAGCTAGTATAGCAGTCGATTGAAGCCAGTATACTAGGTACGGTATACAAAAATTTTGTAGTATTGTTTAGAAGTTCAATCAGATGCTACACTATTGATTGACAACATTTACCATATTGATTGTTCTTGAGACCTGAGTGTGATAAATCGTGATGACATTTACATACCTACTCATACTACCACATGAGCTGCCAGAAAGACCAAAAATTTACAATCACTTAAATTATATCTGTTAAATAAACAGTACCTACGTATTTACATCAACTATAAAATAATGTCACTTAAAATGAAGTGAAAAAATACCGGCAGAAATACACTTTGAACTCGCTCAAATCACGAAAAATATTTCGAAAACACGCGATCACAGCCTCAAAGTGCACTGCGTTCCTCTGGGGCACATTCTCAGCCGCGGCAAATTTGGCACGATGCCAGAAACGGCATCACCCCACGCGTTTTCGACGGCTGCGTGCCGATTTACGCTGCTTGTGCTGTCGATTTGGGCATCATCGGCTGCTCGGCGTTCAATTGGGTCACCTATGTTTGATGGGCTACTGTCAAGGGGAGTCATCGTCACCCAGACCTTGTAAAAGACCCTGTAAGTCAGGTAAAAGACCCTGTAAAATGTCATGTGTCATGTAAAACACCCTGTAAATTGTCAAATCTCATGTAAAAACCCTGTAAAGTGTCATGTGTATCCAAATCTTACTTATTGACATAATACTTGGATACAAAAACATAAGATTTGGATACGATAAAATAAGATTTGGATACACATGACATTTTACAGGGTCTTTAACACATTTACCCCTGGCTGCGAAGGGTTGGCTCCGCCCATTTACAAAATGGTGTAAGGAGTGGGTGCGTGGCTTAGGTAAACATGTACTCTTTCATTGGGGCGATTAAGGATGACTTGGGTACATACTTATGCAGGCCTGTATAAAAATATTTGAACGTACATCTCTTTGGGTCACTCCCAGTCCCCGAAAAAGCCCCTGTAAAATTTTGTTAAATTTTCTTCTATTCTATACTGGACTTTTCCTGACATTTTACATGACTTTTGACACTATGCTTGACATTTGACACTTTACAGGGGTCTGGGAGTGACACCTAGACACGCAATAATGGCGGCCCGCACTCTAGTTGACGCGGTCTGTGTCAACTCAGATGTCGGCTTCACGTGTCGCAGAGCGATCTTACAATGCGTTTTCTGCAATATTTATGTTTCAACCGTGTCGGATGCGCATTTGGAGATCGTTGTGCGACACGTGAAGCCGAAATCTCAGTTGACACAGACTAGTTGACACACAAGTGTCAACTAGTGTGCGAACCACCAATACTATCAACACCCACCAGCCACCATTCCACCCTCCCCATCAGCCCAAGGCACGGGACAAGTGCCGCTGAGCTTGGACGCGTCCCTCTTGCGTCGCTGGTTCAGCTCCTCGCGCGGCATGGACGACGCGTAGCAGAAGAAGTCCGTGCACACGCACAGCATTACTGGCTCGTCGTCGGGTAACTGGGGGGTGGGGGGGGGTTGGGAGAAGGGTTGTGGCTGGGGTGGATAGGTACGCTATGTTACTGAGTTGACCGACGGTGAACTGAACTGAGACTGGTGGTCGATTGAATGGGTTTTTAGTTGACAGGAGAAGATGGCTTTTTTTGTCGAGAGATTAGTCATACCGTATTTCCTCGAAATACCCCCCGGGGGGTGATTGTTTCATAGTGGTCTCGAGGGGGGGGGGGGTAGAACGAGGGGGGTATTTCGAGGGGGGTTTATTATTTCACAAGAACAATTTTTTGAATCCCAGTACGAAATTGTCGTCTGAAACGTACGCAGACGTCGAAAAATACAACAAAAACCGCCATTTATAAGGTTATGTAGACTTATATTAGTATGTAGACGGTATTTATAACCCTGTTCTAACGTGACACCAACATTGTTTTAACGTCTGTTCTGCATTACACAAAACACAAACTACAGTTATTGTCATGTACGTTCCCTTTACACTCAATTTGGGGGGGTATTTCGAGGGGGGGGGGGTGATTGTTTCATAGTGGTCCCGAGAGGGGGGGGGTAGAACGAGGGGGGGGGGGGTAGAACGAGGGGGGGGGGTAGAACGAGGGGGGTATTTCGAGGAAATACGGTAGATTGACATTTGGATGAAAATGAAAATACTGAAAATGTTTGAAACCGATTTTGGTTGGTTGTGGTCAAGTTATGTGTATAGTGGAATCGATGTTTTCTTGAGACTAGGGGGATGCATAAAAGGTGCGGATGCAATATACCAGAAAAAACGCCGTATTTCCTTTAATAATTCCACCTTGAATAATACCCATTGTTGAATAATTCCCCCCTGTTAGATACGTGAGAAAAAATAATTCGCCCTTTATTTAGGCAAATGATAAATTTGTTGAGTATAATATGGATAAAAATTGCAACTTATGTAGTTAATATAGCATATTTCATGAAATCAGTTGACTTGACACAAACGTGCTTGAAAACTTAGACGAAAAAATCATTCCCCTCCCTTGAAAAATCCCCCCTCTTGAGTAGTCCCGCTCAAGAAAGTCCAACGATAAAAATTCTCCAGGGCAATTATTTAAGCAAACACGTTAAATCGGCATTTACTGTATTCTGGTCACTATTGGTGTAAGCAAAACCCAAGCCAGCCCACCTGCAGTGGCGAGAGTGTTTGAAACTGTTCCCCCGATACGCCATTGCCATTGCCATTCGCATTGCCATTGCCATCCAAATTGCCACCCAACTCCAAACTCTTCGGCTCCAACTTGTTGCCAATACCCAAGTCCAACACGCGCTGCTTCAACGCGCGGCTCTCCGGCGCCCAGGGGGCAGTCCCAGACCCTGTAAAATGCCCTGTAAAATGTCAAGTGTCACGCAAAGTGTCAAAGTCATGTAAAATGCCCTGCTAAATTGGCAACTCCGTTGCCATTTTGCAGGGCATTTTACATGACTTTTGACACTTTGCGTGACATTTCACATTTTACAGGGCATTTTACAGGGTCTGGGACTGGCACCAGTCGTTCTCGCCCGACGAGCGCTCGGAGCCGCCCGACGCCCGAACGGCGCAGAGTAAAGCCAGTGTGCGGTAGAATAGCGAATGCATTTGGTGGTTTTGTAGTGAGGGAGATTGTTTGGTTGGATGTTTTTGGCTGGAAAAATGTGTCGGGTTGGGGAGTGTATTTTAGTGAGGGTGGGAAATAGATACTAGTACACCACCGAAATTTGGGGAACTCATAAATCTGTTTTGAACACAATTTTGAGTTCACCACAATGACAGTCTGTGAACTACTGTTGACGGCGATAAAAATCATTCATTGTGGTCAACTCAAATGTGTTCAAAAAAGTCTACGAGTTTCCCAAATTTCGGTGGTGTACTTTTTAGTGTGCGTGACCACAATGAGGGCGAGTAAACGTAAATTTTGGATTGTGAAAATTCCGGTCGAATGCAAAACAATGCGACAGGCCAGTTTGCTATAAATGCAAAAGTTGTTTACTCATTCTTTCCGATAGAGCAGATCGTACACAAATAGCTTACACAATTCCCGCCGCGAAAGTATATGCATGCGGTGGTGAAAATTCGTAGATTCGGCAGTGTCAATTCCTAACTTGATTGATACACAACGATTGATTTACGCAGATAGATAATATCGACTGAATGAGTACGCAATGGACGCGCAGGCACCGCAGCCATCAAATTATGAAGCGATGGGAAAACGCCGCGGCACGGGCGCGGAAAATATATTGATATGAGCACTGATAAAAAAAAATTTCGTAAAATTTTGCTTAAGCAAAAACGTTTTTTGCATATGGCTCGCCTGTCCGCTTCTTTATTGAAAAAGGACACTCTGTCCCCTTTAGATCCATTCCCGCAGATTGGAAATTTGCCAATTAGATAGAGCAAACTTTCATACGGACCCGCTTTTTTCACAACATACAGTGTGACCGGCGGTGATAATTGATATATTTACTTGGCGGTCATGTCCCTACTTTATATTGATATAATTGATATACTCAGCGGTCATGTCCCTACTTTCTAACGTTGATATGTCCAACTGTACTTGGACACGTTGATTACCTGTTTACGGTGTATAAAAGCGTACACTTTACTATGAATTTCATGAAAATTTCTGATGAAATAATCACCCCCCCACCTCAAAATTTCCACTCTGAAAAATAAACCCCATGGGGGTATTTCGAGAAAATATGGTAGGTACATTCATTATTTATTTCATTACTGTACAATTAAATAGAAGAAATGTGGTATACATATGCAAACATTGCGATCTGTGCACAAGGCAGTGCATTTTTTTGCTTCCAGCATCAATGTTATGAATAACAAGCTGAATATAAATACCCTCACTTTTAAATACCTAATCTAGAATACTGTTGAATGGTATCCTGGAAAACATAATACACATCCTTCCTCATAAATTATTTTGACAAAATCCTGTAAATATTTTTCCAACGCTATAAATGTATCTGATGGAGGTACACTGCATGCAGTATGGCCCACTACATGTCTCTAGATCGCACCAGTTTATCTTTATGTATTGATAACTTCTATTTTGATTGATTGATGTCGAGTGCCGGTGGAACAAAATCCATCCATTTGGATACATTATTTGCTTTCTGTGATCGATTTTCGACACATTTTGTGAAAATGTGGCACCGCGAAGACCTGATATGTTCAAACATTTCGCGAAGGGGAATTTAAACATTTTTATTTGCATACATAAACACAGAGAAAAGATAGACAAATTTATACCAAGGTTGACCATATTATGTACGTAGAAACACGATATTTTGATACATTCCGGGAAAAATTAGGTATACTGAAAACGCTAACTAATAAAAAATTCCAATAAAAAGATGGTAAAAATGAAACACATGCGAATATCATTAGGTATAATTCACAAAAAGGCACCATGCAAACAGAAATGAACGAAACATACCACTGCCAAACAAAGAAAATAAAAATCCCCTCTAAACCCATCCCATCCAAATCCCCAACCCAAATCCCGATTCAATACGCTGGCACATTATCAAAGCCGGGCCTATAATACAGCGGCTTGGTGTGTTTGACGGCGTCATCCTGGGGGCAGTCCCAAACCCTGTAAAATGCCCTGTAGAATGTCAAATCACATGCAAAGTGTCAAAAGTCAGGTAAAATGTCCTGCAAAATGCCAAGTGTCATGCAAAGTGTCAAAAGTCATGTGAAATGCCCTGTAAACAGGCAACTCAGTTGCCATTTTGCAGTGCATTTTACATGACTTTTGACACTTTGTATCACATTGGACATGTCCCAGGACACTTTCCATGACTTTTGGCATTTTCCATGACATTTCACATTTTACAGTGCATTTCACAGGGTCCGGGACTGGCACCTGGAGTATGGCCATGCGCGGCTGCTGCGGCCGGCTGATCTCGTCCACGCTGTGCACCTGCGCCGTGTGCGCCACGGGCCTCGACAACACCGACTCCTCCATGGGCGAGGGAACGAATGGCCTGTGGGGTTTTTTAGGTAGAGGTTTTTGGTTGTTTGGAGCTCATTTTGATTGGTTAGGGTTTAGTAGTTAGGCTATTGTGGGTATAAAAACCTATACACGAAATTTCTACGGGTATTTCACAATATGTTATTTATTGAGGACAAATGGTAAGTGATGTCAACAACTGAGCACCGCATTTCATTCGCTTTTATTTCATTAATTCCGCGGGTTACGGTGAAGCATGGAGAAATTGGGTGAATAGGGCAAGAGAACATTCAACACTGAAAAGTTGAAAGAAAATATGTAAGTATTATAAGTGAATGTAAGAGTTGCAAAAACATTACACATTTGAAAAACAATCTGTATTTTGATGTATTATAAAACTGTTGTAACTGTACAGAATTAAAATGAAAAAAATATCTAAGCATGTATGCCTTAATAAACCTTATTTTTCGTCTTTAAAACAGAACAAAGGAATGACAGTACAAAGTTGTAGATATTTGTCTTTTTGTCTACTCTGAATTTTTTGTCCAATGGTGATGATTTCATGTCAAAATTAGTCTCTTTACCTGAGTAAGGGAAAAACTTTTTTTGCTTAAAACTGAAATGATCAAAAGTGTAAATGTTATGATTAAAACCGTTATTTCAACTGCTGTAACATCAAAAACTGTTTTTGCAGTTGACAATGTCGGGATATAATTTTAATTGGTTACACAGCAAAACGTGCTTTTTCAGTAGGATAACACTAAATATTATCATTATTAATCAGCGCAAACATGCATAGGGTCGATAAATAGATCTGAATGCCCATTTCATTCATATTCTTGACAAATTTTTCGGTAAACATAATATTTGGATACGGAACTGATCTGAACGAAACGATCCTGAGTGCTTCATTAAACTGTAAATATTTATTTACGTATAAACTGATATTTGTAAAAAAACCTGATGGCATGGGCATTCAGAACCGTTTGGGTTAAACAAAAATACAAGATCACAGGATAAAATCCTAACATTACGATTAGTAATATTTGATATTGTGTAAAAAAAATGTATTGAATATTGATATGGGTAATTCAGTAAAGTGCTGATCGATCAGGTGCCAGTTCCGCAAATTGAGAAGTGAGAAGTAAAAATGGCAAATGCAAAGTGAATTGAGAAGAAAATTCGCAAAAGAGAAGTGACATGGCAGGTAAATTGGCAAAAGCGAAGTAACAAAAATAACAATAAAAAGTAATTTCCCTTCGCTTTTGTCAATTTCCTTTTCAATGCACTTTTCACTTCTCATTTCACTACGCATTTGCCATTTTACTTATCACTTCTCAATTTGCGGAACTGGCTCCAGTTTTCGGATCGGAAACAGGCTCTGACAATACACACAATTGTTGTTCCGCATATTATTCTTTGTGTGTATAGAACAGGGGTTCAGTATGCCCTTATAATCAGCACTTTACGGTAAAACGGAAAACTCATGAATGGTACATTCGAAAAACTTCGTTCCTACCGTGTTCGATCTAAATTTAATTTACGGCACACCGATTATCTGTTTCTTTTTACATGAGCACTATTTATGTAGCTTAAAGGAACAATATGCATAGCCAAACATATCTAATTTTATTTGTCATTGCAGCCACGTGAATAAGGTTGTCAATACCGTATTTGCTTGAATAATTTCCCCTGTTAGACGAGTGAGGAAAATATGACCCCCTCCCCGTCAAAAAATTCCGTCCTTTAGGCATATGATAATCTTTTCTGTATCCAATGTGGACAAAAACAACATGTTTAGTTGAATAATTCCCCCTCCTGAGTGGTTCCCCGTCAAAAAAGTGTGACGAAAAAATAATTCCCCAGGGAAATTATTATAACAAATACGGTATTACATATTAGAGAGAGAGTAAAGTGGAATGATTGCGCCATAGGTTGTTTGACAGTCATTCCACGGAAAATATTTAGGTATTTTCAAATATGTACTAATGAAAAGCCCCAAATGGAACCATGAAGACACGCACATGCATAGCGCAACCACACCGCTCGCTATACCGTTTTCCCTCGAATAAGCCACCTTAGAAAGCTACTCGGTTTAAAAAAAGGGATAACCAGTATTTTTACCCACCGTTAAATAACTCCAGACTGGTAGGGATGCGCGCCGACAACGCACACGAACCAGGAATTTTCAGGTTTCACAGTCGGCCCTGTGCCATTACGCATGTAAACCCATTATGCATCTAGAACCAGAACGCATTTATCTATACACGGCATGCTGAAAATATGCAATAAAACACGTGACCTAGTGATTTTGAGAGTGAAAATCTAGAAAAAGTATGAAAATTAGCGACTTTTGGTGAAAAATCGAGTAAAATTGCTTAAAAGCGATCTGGATAGCTAGATAGCTAGGCAATTTGCTTGGGGGGGGGGGTTTGTTCAGGGAAAAGCAACCAAAAAATTTGACCTCCGGTATAGATAGGTAGATAGTTGGGCAGTTCGGGGTGGGGAACCCACCCCCTTTCTTTCCCCTGCAGGTATATGTGTCTATAATGGATATAGATGCGTAATGGGTTTACATGCATAATAGGCCTGACCCTCACAGTGGCCACAATCAACCCCTTCAAAATCTCCACCACAGAAAAAAACTCCCCTTCATTCGGGGGGAGTAGAGGAGGGGGGCTTATTCACAGGACTACGGCACCCCTCAATAAGCGGGCACATCATCAACCCCTTGCCTATAGTAAGCGATGTGTGCCCTTTGTTGTTGCTGCTGCGGCGGCTCGGCTGCCAGAGCGGCCCTCTGCTCGCGGCTCACTTCGTCGATCGAATGGCCGCGCACTTGAATCGGTTGAGCGGCCGGGATGAATGTTTCGTCCAGGGGGGAGGGAACGAACTTTTCTGTGGGGGGGGGGGGTTGGGGGGTTTTGGGGGGTTTTGGCGTCGGTGAAAAGTGATACTGCGTAAAAAGGGGGGACATTTGGCGGGAAGGTTTTGCTCATAACTTGTATCGCTGTTTTCACTGTAACTTTTTTTATGCAACTTTTCTTTTTACAACTAATTTTGAATGATATTTTTATCATGCTTAATTATGTGATTTTGTGAGTTTTTGTTTAGTGAAACATGCAAGGCACTGCAAATCTTTATGAATACCTATGGGAATCTAAACCCCGACCGCCGTAAATTCATTCATGCAATTAACTGTGAATTTTAAAATTAACAATACGGGCAAGCAAACATTATAGTGCAAAATCAAAGAGAAAAACATTAAAAAACCAACCTAAAAAAGCAAACAACCTAAAAAATCCATGCAAATTCACTCTAATTCATCCACCTATCAGCCATATCAAGTGAGTGCACACTATCAGCACTTTTCATTCGATTTAAAGTGCGTGTGGCTCCATCGGGCGCAACTTCCCGTTGATCAAATAGGACCTCCTGAGACGAAATTTAATTAGCCCCACAAATCATTTTGGTCGGACCGATTCAGTGTGTCAAAAATTAGTAGCTGTCTGGATCAATTTTGTTTCTGTTCGACTATAATGGCGGCCCACACATTACTTGACACATGTGTGTCAACTGGTCTGTGTGAACTCAGATTTCGGCTTCACGTGTCGCCGCAGAGCGATCTTCCAACGCACTTGCCGTAATATTTATTTTTCAACATTGCCGCATTTGGAGATAGCTGTGCTAGACAAGCCGAAATCTGAGTTGACACAGACCAGTTGACACACATGCGTAAACTAGTGTGCGGGCCGCCAAGATTCTAACAAAACCACATTGAATCGAGCAGCAAAAGTCTGAAATACGCCACAACTAATCGGGCAACCCAAAAACACGGGCGTCGGGCTAATTAAATCCCATGCCTGATCATCATGCCGCCCAGCGTCATTGACGGCTATAAGCCCAATAGTGGCTGGTCCCTCATGGCTCAGCCGCCTCTCCTCGCTCTTGTGATACATCTGCACGGTTTCATAGACGCCGCTCGCGTGGACCCGGTGCGGCGGGGCTTCGTGCAGTCGCTGCTCGCTGTCGCCGTGCCGCGGCACCAGCGCGGTGGGCCGGCGCGCGTCCGACGCGTTGTTGTCGCCCACGGCGGACTTGCTGTTGGTGGTCGTGTTGAAGAGGGTGCCGCTGCCGCCGTAGGTCGTGTCGCCCGCCGTGTGGCACAGGGGGCAATTGTCGTGCAGTGGGGAGGGGGAGGGCGTGCGCGCCGATTCGGATCGGGTCGCTGTGTAAGAGTTGACTGATGTCATGCGAAATGTTGTATGTACAAATTTGTCAAGTGTCATGCAAAATGCTGTACAAATTTGACAAATGTCATGCAAAATGTTGTACAAATTTGACCAATTATTGTAAAATTTATTAGGTATACAAATACGTCAAATTTAAAAAATTCTGTAATAAAATATTTTCGTATTTTGATTGACACTTCGCATAGATTTGACCTAACATTTTACAGTGTCCGGGACTACCAGCAGACACACCCTCCCAAAAAAAGCCTCTCTCACTCACGCCACATATCCGGTCCGGGCACGATCAACCCACTGGGCGTAGGTCGCATCGGCTTGGGTCTGTGCAGCGACTGCCCTACAGTCGCCCTACGCTGGTGCCCTTCACCCGCCATTGGAGGGCATCTAGGGCACCTTTCACCGGTGCGCGCGGCCAGGGAGGGGGGACACATTCCCGTGCCCGGCAGTCGGGTGTAGTGCGGTTGGGTGGATGTTGAGTGGGCTGGGGGTTGCGGGTTGTTATTTTTGGGGGTTTGATCGAGGGGACTTTTCGGGTTCGCATGCGAATGTTGCAGGTAAGTAGAAAGACTTGTGTGGACGTGCGTTCATGCGGGTGTGATTAAATGTTGGTGGTGAGGTGAAGTTTCGAAATATTGAGACGAAACATTTACCAGCGATTATTATAATTGAATGGTTCAATCAATAGTTTACTGAACGACAATAATAAATTCATTTCGATCAAGACACTCGGATTTTCGCAAAGTGTGCCTCAAAATCTGCACAAACTAAACCACCGACCTTCCACAGTTTTGACGACCTTCTTGCGGCACTTGTACCAGATGTAAGCAGCCAGGCCGCAGCAAATGCACAAAAGCAGCAGTAACAATAAAAGCAGCAGTAGCCAAAGCCTGCAGACGGGGTCGAAGGGGGTCAAGTATTGAAGTTTTAGTTTGAGTACTTAAATTGAAATGCCGCATATACTCGGATAATTCCCCCGGCTTGAAAAATTCCTCCCCTTGAATACTTTCCCCCATTTAGACGAGTGTATAAAAAATAATTCCCCCCTGGAATAACCCCCCCTTAGAAATATGATAAAGCTTTTGCATCCAATTCGGACAAAAATTTCACGTTAGTTAGAAACATGCTTCAATTTTTTTACGGAAAAATAATTCCCTCCTTGAATTATCCCCCCCTCGAATAGTCTCGAGTCTCTTCGAGGTTATCCGAGTATGTACGGTAATATTCGTTCGTGCCCACCACAGCGGGGGGAGTTATACGCTGGGGGCTTTCGTCGTGTATTCAATAGGAAGGGGGGGTTGTTAAGGGGTTTTTTTAAGGGATTATTCGAGTATTTTACTCAGTTTTTATCATCTTGCAGTCTATTTTCACTAATATGTGCTCCATTGATTGTTTCATTGAATTCCTACTTGATTATTGATTAACTAATGCAGTTATTGGAACCCAATTCATACAGTAAATCGGTCACACGTTTCTCTGAATATTCAGCCGAAATAAACTTTTCCCTTTGATAATTCCATGGTCAATGAAGTCTGGTAAAATAATATCTTATTTATTCTAATAGAACGGCATACCTAAAATAGAACAACACCGCCAATAGAACGGCAGGTTTTGACACTTTTTCCAGCCATGAAATAAATGAAATGGCAGCATCCAATAGAACGGCAGGTAGAACAATTGAAAAGAAAAAAATATATAGAACGGCGCTCTTCTATTAAAAGAAATACCATAACTCCCCCGGGCATTTATTCGAGGATTCCCAGTACATCACTATGAAAAAGTAACTCACCACAGCGGCATGAATGGTGCCGGGTCGCAGCACACCCGCCCGCAACAATCCAGTTCCTCTGGACAGCTGAAATTTTTTTTTAATGGATGTATTGGTGATTATGGTGTCAACTTGCCATTTTTCGTTTTCGGTTTTTTTCACTTATGCTACGATTACAGCTCGGGCGTAAAATTCCAGCGTAAAATTCCATCGCAAAATTGATTACATAAAAGTGGATGATGATACAGGTCTGCAATTTTTCATGGAGAATATGTTTATCAATACCTTCATTGTGTCCGAGAGTCATCATCCACAGTCACTGCCATTTGATAATAGAAATTCAAAAATTTATATTTTACGTTGGAATTTTACGCCAGCTGAAGAAAAATCAATTCTACGCTATGTCATTGCATGCAATCACCTGGCGTAGAATTGACTTTTCTTCCGCTGGCGTAAAATTCCAACATAAAATGGAAATTTTTGAATTTCTATTATCAAATGGCAGTGACTGTGGATGATGACTCTCGGACACAATGAAGGTATTGATAAACATATTCTCCATGAAAAATTGCAGACCTGTATCATCATCCACTTTTATGTAATCAATTTTGCGATGGAATTTTACGCTGGAATTTTACGCCCGAGCTGTAATCGCTTATTAAGGAGAAATTTTGTCTTCAATCGCCAAAATTTTCACATCTTTCCGGTTTCCAGCAAGTGAAAGATTTTTACCTTTCCGTTTTCCGGTAGCTGTACAAATTTTTACCATTGACAAATTTGCATGACATTTGGCACTTGACACTTCACTGGACTTGTTTACTAGCCCCAGGACGACTCCCAAACCCAAAACAACCAAAAAAAACCCAATCAAACCAACGGGAAGAGGTACTTTTCATCCCTTCCATCAACTTCATACTCGCTCCAGCTGCACAACTTGTACCTATCAGCGATGGCGAATTCAATGCCGCCGCTTTCGCGCTGCAATTCCGCCTCGCCGACGGCGCGCGGCGTGGTCGCCGTCACCAGCGGCCCGGCCACCATGTTGGACTAGGGGGGACCAGTCCCGGACACTGGGAAATGTCATGTAAAGTGACAAGTGTCGTGTGAAGTGGAGAAAGTCGTGGAAAGTGTCCTGTGAAATGACATGCAAAGCGTGAAAAGTCATGTAAAATGCCATGTAAAATGTCATGTAAAGCATCAAAAGTCATGTAAAATGCCCTGCAAAATGGCAACCGAGTTGCCATTTTGCAGGCCATTTTACGTGACTTTTGATGCTTTGCATGACATTTTACATGACTTTTAACACTTTGCTTGACATTTTACATTTTACAGAGCATTTGCCATTTTGCAGGACATTTTACATGACTTTTGACACTTTGCGTGACATTTGACACTTTACAGAGCATTTTACAGGGTCGGGGATTGGCACCAGATAAGTCCCGCCTACCTACCCCGAGGCTGGGCACGCGAGCGCCGCACGTTGCGGGGATTGGTGGGCCGGATGGATTAGTGCAGGCGACTAGGATAAGGTCATGGCGAGAGTGGATTATCTGGAGACTGGATTTAGGGTAAGGTAGTGATTCGTGGGCGGAATTACAAGGTGCGAGATATCGACAGAAAAAAATAAAAAATCACTTGTAATGGCAGGTACGCTGAAAAACTACAGTGCGCGCGCTGAAACAGCAAAGTTACTATTTACAATTCTACACTATGGTTGCACGTAGATGTTTGGATAACTAAAGTACACAAAAAAGTCATCGCACTGTAAGGTATGTCGACGGCCGCAATAGATGCAACTCCCGTCTGTGAAACTAAAACTGCTGGTGACGCGGGCGGAAAATTACATTTTTTTCACAAATATGGGAATATAGATGTTGTTTTTTGTACTTTTATTTACCATGTAAGTCAATTGTACCTGAGCATTTTGACCTACTGCACCAGTGCACCTGTAAAAATTTGGCTGCGAGGCGCTGTTATTTTACAGTGCGCGTTTGTAGCGAATAGTAGCTGAAACACGCCATGGAATGGGGCCAGCGCCAGTGATAGTCGGATCCTGGGAACATGGAACGACCGAAGAAATGTAGCAAACTTTACTGAGAAAGGCCAAAATCTAAAAAAATGGCAGAAATCACGAGAAGCGTGAAGTCAATTGCTAGTGCTGAAATGATGATTGACCTATCTGAAAACGCTGCAGCTGAAAACCTAACCCAAAAAATCTATGCCAGCGATGAGAAAACGGTATGGATGTCAGATGGCAACCAGGGGCTGTCCCGAGCCCTGTAAAGTGTAGACTTCAGTGTCAACAAAAAAGATTTTATTACAGAACATTGCATGACATTTCACATGACATTTTACTTTACACTTTACAGGGCTTGGGACTGCCCCCAGGTGGCAACCCTCACATCCCACACCAAGGCGCCGCTCCCACCTCCTCCCCACAGCGTAGTAAGTGGCTCAGCGGCGCTGCACTACCCATTCCCCCGCAGTCAGTCAGTCAACCTGCCGTTGCATCAGTGCCGCCCGGCCACCGTTTACCCCCCCCCAAATTGCAGCGGCACATTGTTTCTGGGCGGCTGCCGGCTGCAGTTGCAGCTGGATGAGATAAATACACCGGACGAGCTGTTTTCGGAACGGCGGCGGGAAGTTTCGACTTTGGAATGTGGTAGAGGATTGGAAATGCGGCCAGGTGCCAATCCCAGGCCCTGTGAAATGCCCTGTAAAATGGCGAACGTCATGCAAGGCGTCAACGGTCGTGTAAAATGCCATGTAAAATGGCAAACGTACGTTTGCCATTTTGCAGGGTATTTTACAGGGTCTGCTACAGCCCCCAGGTGCAGTGGCTATCAGTGGGGAAACGATAAGCGAGTAAATCTATCATTCTCTGATCAAAAGCCATAGAAAACTAGACATTTCTTTTTTTGGTAAATAAAATTCGGTGCTTAAATACATAGGTATTTGTGATGTATTTACATACGGGAGACGCAGCATATAGAGCCATTTGAAAAAGCCAAGTGAAATTGGGCAATGCAAACACGGGGAAACGAAGCTGCAAACAACAGCTTATTTCGGTATTTGTCAATTTAAAATTAAAAAGATGTACCGGCAGTATGTAATGTATTTACGCTTCACTGCGAATTCTATGGGTGATTGACGCTTCAATAAATTGATAGTGATCTGAATGTTAAAGGCGTTGATTTCGCATGAAGAAAAATTCAAATTTTTCAATTAATGACAAGTTTCAGTGAATTCATTTAGATGATTGATGAGGCAAACTGAGATTATGAGCGCACAAAAATGTGCATATCAGAAATAGACATTAGTTTATCCATTTTTAGAAAACGTTTGCGCACTATCCCACCCATTGATGGAATTCAATTTTTCAGGGTCGCTGTAAAATTCTTGGCACTAAAATTGCGGTCCGCAGCGTACAAACGCCACCCAGATTAGTGTAATACACAATGCACAAACAAGTCACTTAGTTTTTGAAATGTTTGCACACCTTCGGTATGCATGTAGGGGGCAATTCCAGGCACTGTAAAGTGTCAAATGTCATGTAAAATGTAATGATTAAATGGCGCCATTGGCGCTTGGCGCCCTTTTCTCTGGCGCCTGGCGCCATTATTTCAACTGTCGCCATGGCGCCCTTGGCGATTGGCGCCAATTTTCGCTGGCGCCCGGCGCCATTGTTTTCGATGGCGCCAGAAAAGGCGCCAATATGTGGTAAAAATAACAGTTTTGCCATGTCCAAACTGCATAATGTTACCTATTTGAACATAAAGCATTTACTTTATATAGTTCATCTACTTTATGTTGTAAATATAATTTTCAGAAAGTGTGGCCTAATTGACTTCATTTACATAACCATAACTTAATTCACATAACGTATTACTTTTCATTGTGTGATACTTTAAAAAAACGGACAAATGTGGTTGAAAATTTTTTTAAAGTGAAAATTATGCGGAACCAGTTCTAGGTATTTTCTCAATTTTAAAAAGTATTTAAGTTTCAATTTCTTGGATAATTGATAATAATTTCGGCTGGGGAACTTTTATCCCCGCACTGGAAAAAGTGTATGGGAATTGGCTAGATTCCAAGAATTCCAAACTAGTTTAATGTAAGTGCCAGTGGTGCCTCGCAGCACTCTGAGCGCTTCCACCGAACAATTTTTGATGCCACATAGCGAAAAGAAGAATGCTCAACCGAATTTTTGAAATTTAGCAATATCGTATTTTAGAAGTGGACGCCTCAAATGCTATGTTAAATGAAAGGTGTTACGTAAGGGTAAGGGGGTAAGTTGACTCTAGATAGTTAATGGTGTTCTAGATTTTGAACCTCTCAGGGGTTGGATCGATAGCAAATTGCTCCTCCGCAGGGTTAGATAGCTGAAAATTGTGGTGGGAGTTATGGGGGGTTCAATATATTTATCGGCCTTTTCAAGGTAAAGAAGGCAGAAGAAGAGGGGATATCGTTCAAACAATTCGCATCCGGTATACATAGATAAATAGGTGAATGCCTTCTGGGATAGAAATATCGCAGGGCGATTTGAGGGGGTGACCCCCAAGCCTTAACCCCCAACCCCGCAGTGCAGACTCCTTATTATAATTAACACTATGTGCTGTACTTAGGGATGGCCAGCGCTTTTTTCAAGCGCTTATTTTTTTTAAAACGCCGCTTTTTTTTAAAAAAAAGCGCAAGGGCCCCAGCTAGGGTGTCAAATTTCCGTTTTCCGCAGGCAAATTTTTTCCATTTTCCATTCCGTTTTCTGGCTGCTGAAATTTTTTTTCCGTTTTCCGTTCCGTTTTCCGGCCACTTTTTTTACCGTTTCCATTTTTCCGGCTCATTTTCTGTTTTCCGGCTAAAATTTCAGTTTTTCCGCTTTTTTTCCGTTTTCCGGCTCAATTTCCAGATTTTCTGCCTTTTTTTCGTTTTCCGCCTCAATTTTCTGTTTTTCTGCCTCATTTTACCTTTTTTGGCTCAACTTTCTGTTTTTTGTTCCATCCAAACTGGGAAAAAATTCATGCAGATTGTCAATTATGTAAATTTTTTCTGTTCCCAGCAAATTTTCAGCAAATTTTTACCAATTACAGCAAATTTTCAGCAAATTTTATCCATTTTCTGGCAAAATTTCAGCAAATTTTTCCATTTCCATGCAAATTTCATTTTTCCGTTTCCGTTTTTCCGGCCCCTTTTTCCGTTTTCCGGCCACTGAAAATTTTTTTCCGTTTCCGTTTTCCGCCAAGTGCAAATTTTTTTCCGTTTTCCGTTCCGTTTTCCGGCCGCTAAAATTTTTTTTCTGTTTCCGTTTTCCGTAAAAAATTTTTTTTGACACCCTAGTCCCAGCGCTTTTTTTTTAAAAAAAGCGCTGGCAAAAAATTTTGTACTTGTGCACTAGGTATTTTGTAATTTTTTCGCGCGTGAGCGCGCAATTTCACATGCAAATTGCCATTGGTGGTAGTTTTCATTTGTTTTGTGGCATTTTTAGTGCCATTGCTCCTATTCCTCCATGGTATCATGTAATAATAAGTTGTGATATGTCAGTCTAGTACATAATATCCAGCCAATGTGCTCCCACATACTTCTACAGAGAGTAACATCACTGTCATGCATTAGCCTTCTCTTACAACGTTATTTAAGCACTATTCCATGCCTAACTTCACTAGAAGTCATGAAACATACACAAACAGCGATATACATAACGAGTCAACATAAAATTGGATTTTTGTGGCAGAGATTAGGACTTATAATGCTATCTCATGATTACACAGCCATTCTATGGCTATATATCATCACAAGTACTACCACTTGTCTGATATACCTGTATATATTGACTCAGAACCCTATTTGGGAATTTTTTAGGTACCATCTTGACATTTTTTGAAAAAAAGCGAAAAAAGCGCGTTTTTTTTAAAAAAGCGCTTTTTTTTAAAAAAAAGCGGGGTCGTTAAAAAAAAGCGCTTTTTTCCATCCCTAGCTGTACTATTTATAAATGCTTCTGTTACGATATACATACTGAAAATTGACTTTTATACTTGGCGCCATTTTGGCGCCCGGCGCCATTGTTTCTGGCGCCCTTTGGCGCCTGGCGCTATTTTTTCAGATGGCGCCGTGGCGCCATTGCGCGCCCGGCGCCATTATTTTAAATGGCGCCATGGTGCCATTGGCGCCATTTTTCCTGGCGCTTTTCCATCACCAGTAAAATGTCAATCAAAACAAAAAATTTTATTACTGAAGTTTGCATGAAAATTGGCACTTTACTTTACATTTGTCATAACAATTCACACTTTGCATGACATTCGAAACTTCACTGTACACATTACATGGTCTGGGATTGGCACCAGGTCTTTTCCTGTTTTCGAATTTAACTTTTGTATGATGAAAGGGGTAAAGGCTAATAAATATCAACAAATTGGAAAAAATATTCAGATTATAAAGTATCGAAATCTTTTTATATTCTTAAAACATTTTTGTTGTTCATTTGTTGTTAATTACACATTGAAATGCGTGCTGTTATGCAGATTATCTATACAGATACTTGAAATACGGAAATTTGATCAATACAAAAAACCTGAGTTGATAGTTTTACGGCTTTTAAATTCAGCAATTGAAACACATCTGAGAAAGTAATGCCATAATTTTATAAAGAGTTTGTAAACATTTTTTTAAATAAAGCATAAAATAATTAAAAAACGACAGCCAAAATTTAGGGTACTTTTTCATCAGATTATTTCACATATTTTGACTCAGCTTTAAAAAATGTTGTTGTTTTTTCTAAATAGGGTGGGTAAAAAACGTTTCTTTCATTATCTTCTAATAGTTATATTATTCATTACAGTAACTCAGGGACGTATCCAGGATTTTTGAGCGGGGGGGGCTGCTTGTTTACGGAGGCCGGCGAGGGGGGGGGGGGCTCAGCCCCTCCCCTAAAATTTCAGCTAAATAGTGGCGGAATGGCGCTGGCGCCATTAGTAGGCGCCACGCCATGGCGCTATTGGCGTTGGCGTCAGCGCCATGGAACGCTGTATATGTATGTAAATATACATACAAAACAGCAAAAAGCACAACATTGAGTGTATTTACAACGATTTGCGGCCACATGGAGCAAATCTGATGATAATACCTTAATGTCTGGTGAAGAATGCGCGCTTGCGCGCAAAAATTTTTACGCTGACGTTGAAAAAGTCGCATTTTCCGGTCACTTTCTGGTTTCGCCCCGGGGGGGGGGGGTAGCAGCCCCCCCCCGCCCCCCCCTGGATACGGCCCTGCAGTAACTAATTACAAAAAAAAGAAAACACAAATGAGCATTCAAAACTGAGAATCAACGTAAAGCTTTGAAAGTGAAATTACATTTCAAGGGGTGAACAAAAACCTAATCAAAATTAACAACATCAATCTACAACAGAAATAAATCATCTCCCACTTCGTCATACCACCAAGTCCACAACAACTTCTTCCAACCTCTTAGCAACCTCCTCAATCCCTCTACTAGCATCAATCACAACCACATTATCCACTTTTAAACTTTCAAATTGGGACGCGGCCCAGCTTTCGTAGGCGTCGTGCAGCTGCTGCAGGTAGTGCAGCGACACGCCGCCGCCGCTGGATTTGTTGCTGTCGCTGCGACATTCTTCAGCGCGGCGGCGGGCTTGCACCCGCTCGAGACACTGCTCGGGGCTGCATCTGGGGATGGGGGGTTGGGGTTAGGGGTGAGAAGTGTTTTTTAAATGTCTTTTTAAACAGATGTCTTTTTTAAAGATAAGGTTAAAAAAAATTTTTCCACCACTAGTTGGGATAATTTTTTTCACAGTCTTTTCGTCTATTAGATGTTTTTTCGACATGCAAATGTACTCGATATTTTATCCTATATTTTATTCGCTCACAACATGTTGATGAAAACTGTCGTCAACTGAGCAGTCAATGTTTAAGCAAGCGGGTTCAGGGGGTAGGAAAGGGAGGGGGTTGGGGGGGGGGGGGTAACCCCCCCAAACCACCCAGCTATCTATCTATCCCGGAGGCCGCTCAGTTATCTATGTATCCCGGAGGCAAAATTGTGGACTACTATCCCCCAAATCCCCCCCCAAATCGGCCAGCTATCTGTATCTGGAGCGATTTTTGAGAAACTATACCCCAATTTTCGCTCAAAATCGCTATTTTTCATACCTTTATAAAGATTTTCACCTCCAAAATCACTAGTTTATGCGTCTAAGTGCCTATTTTCAGCTATTTTGAGTACTATATGTCCTTAAATACCCATTTTTAGCCATTTTTCACCTACTTTTAGCGACTTTTCTCCTTTTCCTACCTTCTATGCCTATATATTGAACCCCCGCAACTAGGGATGGAAAAAAGCGCTTTTTTTAACGGCCCCGCTTTTTTTAAAAAAACGCGCTTTTTTCGCTTTTTTTCAAAAATTGTCAAGACATTACCTAAAAGGCTCCCAAATATGGTCCTGAGTCAATATATACAGGTATATCAGACAAGTGACAGTACTTGTGATGATATATAACCATACAATGGCTATGTAATCATCTGATAGCATTATAAGTGCTGATTTCTGCCAAAAAAATTCCAATTTTATGTCGAATAATTATGTATATTGCCGTTTTTGAATGTTTCTTGACTGCAAGTGAAGGTAGGCATGGAATAGGGCTTAAATTTGGCTATAAACGATGGCTAATACATGACAGTGATGTTTCACACTGTAGAAAAGTGGAAGCACATTGGCTGGATATTATTTACTACACTGACATATCTCCTCAACTTATTATTACATAATACCATGCAGGAATAGAAGCAATGCCACTGAAATGCTACAAAACCAATGAAAACAACCACCAATTTGACAATTTGCATGTGATATTATGCGCTTGCGCGCAAAAAAAATTGCAAAATACCTAGTGCATGGGTACTAAAATTTTTGCCAGCGCTTTTTTATAAAAAAAGCGCTGGGACCCTTGCGCTTTTTTTTAAAAAAAAGCGGCGTTTTTAAAAAAAAAGCGCTTGAAAAAAGCGCTTGCCATCCCTACCCGCAACCCCCCCAGAAAATTTTTTAGCTATCTATCCCTCCGGAGGAGCGATTTGCTATCTATCCAACCCCCGGAGGGCCGAAATCTAGAATACCCCTGACCGGGTTGATTTGAAAAACTCTTCAGATTTGCTTCGGAATTAGTTTATGGGATGTGTGGAGGAAAAATAAATGAATAACAAATAAGGGAACATAAATTTATGAGGTAGCCATGTAATGTAAAATATATATATAATGTATTGCCAAAAATGTCCAAAAATTCAATCCATCCAGTCCAGTTATCAATTTGCAACGGCTCTAAATTTGTTCATACACAAACATTTAAGCACACACCTCAAGTATACGACCACATCATATCTGTACAAATGTTTCAGCGCATTTGTTCTACCAAAATCATTGTGGTAGCGTAACACAGCGCGTTGGCAGTCGTCCAAAAACCCATTCTGATCGGCGACTCGCGTGAAAATGCGCTCGCGCGCCGCTAGAGTGCGCTCGTGTGCCCACAACACTGGCTGGAAAGTGAAATACAGAAGAACACCCGAAGCAAAAAATATAACCGTGAAGTAAGCGCTGGTATTGATAAGTGGTCTAATTAAGTGGACATGTCCATCCAGTTGAAGGCAAATAAAGTTTCAAATACCTTGTAGACATTGTACTGGGAAATGGCAGCTTGAAGAATTATTTGAACCTTTATGTCGGCCCACACACTAGTTGACACTTGTGTGTCAACTGGTCTGTGTCAACTCAGATTTCGGCTTGTGTCACACAGCGATTTTCCAAAATGCACTTACCGTAAAACTTATTTATCAACATGGTAGCATGTGCATTTGGAGATAGCTGCGCGACACATGAAGTAGAAATCTGAGTTGACGCAGACCAGTTGACACATGTCAACTAGTGTGTGTGGCCTAGGGACGGCCAAGGTTTTTTTCAAAGGTTTTTTTAAAATAAAAAAACGTTTTATTTTTATAAAAAAACCGACCATCAAAACCGTTTTTTTTTAAACCTTGGTCAAAATTTTTAGTACTAAGCACTAGGTATTTTGCAATTTTTTTTGCGCGCAAGCTTGCAATTTCACCTGCAATTTACCATTTGTGGTGGTTTTCATTGCTTTTGGACCATTTTTAGCATTAAATGTTCCATTTGTTTGTGCTATTATGTCATAATAAGCCATGATATGTTAGTGTAGTATATAATATACAGCTAATGTGCCCCCACATACTTGTACAGTGTGAAACACCACTGCCATGTGTTAGCCTGCTCTTATATCCTTATTTATACAGTTTTCCACACCCAACATCACTTGAAGGCACGAATGTTCGAAGGCAATATCTGTAATAAGTCGACATAAAACAGATATTTTTGACAGAAATCACCACATATAATGCTATCCCATGGCTTTAAAGCCATTCAATGGCTATATATAACATCATTAAGTACTGTCACCTGTCTGATTTACCTATATCTGTTGACTCATGGCCATATCTGGGAGCTTTTGAGAAAAAACACGGTTTTATTTTAAAATAAAACCATTTACAAAAAAACAGTTTTTTTATTCAAAAAATCCTGTCGTTGAAAAAAACCTTTTTCGGCCATCCCTAGTGCGGCCACCTATTTAGTAATCAGGCATGAACTGACGAGGTCTTTGCTGTCTGGGTCAAACCACATGGCATCGGCTGTGCTAGTCTCAGCCAAAATTTGCATGACGAAAGCATACTTCTTTGTGTCCGAATAGAATGCGTCCAACATGTTGTAGCCGCTGCTCGATGCATCTGCAGCGAATAACAGGTATCCAAATACTTGTATCCAAATCCTACTTTTTGACATAGTTTTCGGATACAAAAACATTTGGATACGATTAAAAAATTGTTGTACACAGGACACCTTACACGGTCTTTTACGTGACATTTTACGTTTTACATGGTCTTTTACAGTGTCTGGGACAATGTCAAATGCCGTGCAGTGTCTAAAGTCACGTAAAATGCCCTGCAAAATGCTCCGTAAAATGGCAAACAAGTTTGCCATTTTACACGACTTCTGACACTTTGCATTACATTTAACATTCACAGGGTCTGGGGAAGAAATTACATAACTGCTTGAGTTGAGCCACAAGCAGCCGCAAATTTACTCAAACAACAAAAATGAATTAAAAATCACCGGGCGCGGGCACATTTCTCCACAAAGCCACGGGCTCCTCAGTGGATCGTGTGGGCGTAATTTTCAACCGGTCGCATATAGCGGCCACGTTTGATAAGGCGGTGCTTTTTCCGCAACCAATGTTCCCTTCTATGGCCAGGCGTTTCATTTTTGGGCGAACGTGTACTGTTTTGCGACGGATTGCACAGAGTGATGAGGAAAGGCGCATTTGGAAGCGACTTGGCAAAGTGCCATGAAGTTGAAATTTTCTTTTTGAAATCTTACTGTGGCCGGGGTCAAATGTGAGTCACAAATATTCGTCGAAGGCTGTCATCTGAATTCAGTAATATCATCCGTGCATGTATGTATAAACTCAATATATTCGATCGGATTTCTTTTGTGTAATGTACTAATGTAAAAAATATTCGATACAATCACTCGAGCAACAAAATCGAACACGGTCACAGTAAACCACAAAAAAAAGAAAAATTTCAAAACTCCGAAAATGGCAACTTCTGTCACAAAAAGTCGCATCCGCAACTTAAACGACTGCGCGGCGCGAAAAGCGGCAAAATATGTTTTATATTGGGTGCAAGCAGCGCCCAGAGTCAGTTATAACCACGCGCTGGAACATGCCGCTCATTTGGCTAATAAGGCTGAATTACCGCTTTTGTGCTGTTTTGGCGTCACTTCTGGTTTGTATTATTTTTTTGCGATTTTGTTTTGTTCTGTGGTAGATGTTGTATCTTTTTTTAGGCACGCAGTTCCACAATAATGCGAATTTGAGGCACTACACTTTCATGCTGCAAGGTTTGTTTCCTTTTCACTTTGCTGAAGTTTAGCGCTGTGTAGACGCGAAGGTCACTACTACTACTTTTTGGCACTGTTCCAATTTTCGAGCTTCCCATGTATTTTTGAAATTGGCACACTGCCAAGCAAACCCTCACATCACTCTAATTTAACTAAAGGCCTAGCGGACTTCGCGAAAACACTGACCGAAACGAGGAATGCCTCATTTATTTTGTGCCAAACGGAGCCTGTTTCACTAGTTTGCGCACTGGCAAAAAATGCAGCCCAAGTTGTAGTTGATATGGGCTATTTGAGGGTGCAGAGACACTGGTACCAAAAAGTGGCGGATGTCATTGACTGTCCACTGATTCAGGTGTGTTTTTGTGTTTGGGTAACATTGGTGGTCTGCGGTCAGCGTCACATTTACGCTATGAAGTGAAAAATAAGCGTCACTTTGGACTAAGTGTTTTAGCCGACTGTTTATTGTCAAGTTTAGATTTGGGTAAAGTAAATGGTAGTAATGCTTAGATGTTAAATTGAGATGTGCGTTAGTAATGCTAAGTATACTATTGTTTTTTATGTGAACATGTTTGTCCTAATTAGCTTCACTGGAACTAGTGCAGTCCCGCCCCCATTTAGTGTAAGTCAAGCCGAGTGTCAAATTTCACGCAAAATGTCATATAAATGCGTCAAAATGTCAAACGGCCACTAATAAAATCATCTTTTTATTTGGATTGACATTTGACCGATTACTTTACAGGGTGCACGACTGTCACCCGGATGTGTTCCAATAGATTTTCTCGCACCTTGCAGGTGGAAACGAATGTTGTTGTGCCAGTTGAGTTGACTTCTGAGAAGGAGGAGTATGCAGCGAGAACAATTCGACCAAAAATTTGGAAGCATGCCAAAAGTTGTATGGAGTTCCCGGAAAGCGTCAAATTAAGTAGGCTGTCTAATATTCACTTTAGTAGCCATTTTGTATTTAACTAAATACACAGTAACATTCTATTAACATTTACAGAACATTCTAACCCTTCATTGGTGGATGAGATATTCGAAACGGATATTTTGGCACCAGACTGGAAAAAATTGGACGTCACATCAGACGCAGGTTTAAAAAGTTCCCTGCAGTCATTAGATGTCGATGACAGTGTGCAGCCAGTTTCTGCGATGATTGGTGGTCATGGAGAGGCCATTAAAAGACTCGAGGTGGGCGGAGCTTGTATTTCAGTGGTGGGAGTTGACCAAAATTGCATTTTGACGTTTCGTTTTAATGCACAAATTCGTTTTGACCCGCTCGTTGAGCCGATTTATTCGATTTGGAACCTTGTTTGTGACATAAATTGTGCCTGTTGAACAAAAAAACTAGCTGCAGGGGCATCTTGAATTTTGACCCTCCGAGTGGTTGGATAGATAGCTGAGCGGCCTTCCGGGTAGATAGATAGCTGGAAAAAATGGGGGGAGGTTTGTCGTGGTTCAATATATAGGCTATTTTAATGTGTAGAAGGGAGAAAAATCGCTAAAAGTAGGTGTAAAATAGCTTAAAATGGATATACAAGAGCATATAGTACTAAAAATAGCTGAAAATAGGTAAATAGGAACAACAACTAGTATGTTGGAGGTAAAATCTTTTTAAAAAAGTATGAAAAATAGCGATTTTGAGCGAAAATTAGGGTGTTGTTTCTCAAAAATCGCTCCAGATTGATAGCTGAGCGATATGGGTGGGGGTTTAGGGGGTAGTAGTCCAACATTTTGCCTCCGGTATAGATAGATAGCTGAGCGGCCTCCGGGATAGATAGATAGCTGGGCGGTTTGGGGGGGTAACCCCCCCCCCCCAAACTGCCCAGCTATCTATCTATCCCGGAGGCCGCTCAGCTATCTATCTATCCCGGAGGCAAAATTTTGGGCTACTAGCCCCTAAACCCCCGCCCCCCAAATCGCCCAGCTATCTACCTATCTGGAGCGATTTTTCAGAAACTATACCCCAATTTTGCTCAAAATCGCTATTTTTCATACCTATATATATAGATTTTCACCTCCAAAATTACTAGTTCATGCATCTAACTGCCTATTTTCAGCTATTTTAAGTACTATATGCTCTTGTATATCCATTTTAAGCTATTTTACACCTACTTTTAGCGATTTTTCTCCCTTCTACACATTAAAATAGCCTATATATCGAACCACCACAAACCTCCCCCCATTTTTTCCAGCTATCTATCTACCCGGAAGGCCGCTCAGCTAAGCGAAATCAGTTCCAAAATAGTTTTCCAGTTATTTTTTCAATCATTTTTCAGATTAGACAAAATGGCACCCTCAAGTTGAGTAAGTCATAAAATCGTGAAATATGATAACATAATGTAAATACTAATCCAAAAAATGTTAATACTCCGATATTACAGTATTTAGTTACCCCGTCGCATTTCACAATTACCGCACTTACCAACACCAGGGGTCTCGAATGGGGGGGGGGGGTACCCCCCCACAAACCGCCCAGCTATCTATCTATCCTGGAGGTCGCTCAGCTATCTATCTTTCCCGGAGGCAAAATTTTGGGCTACTACCCCCTAAACCCTCCTCCCCAAAATCGCTCAGCTATCTATCTATCTGGAGCGATTTTTCAGAAACTATACCCCAATTTTCGCTCAAAATCGCTATTTTTCATACCTATATATAGATTATCACCTCCAAAATCACTGGTTCATGCCTCTAACTGCCTATTTTCAGCTATTTTAAGTACTATATGCTCTTGTATACCCATTTCGAGCTATTTTACACCTACTTTTAGCGATTTTTCTCCCTTTTGTCCTTCTATGCTCCGAAAAAGCCTATATATCGAACCACCACAACCCCGCCCCCAACCCCCCCCAGAAAATGTTTCAGCTATCTATCCCTCCGGAGGGGAGATACCCCTGCTGCGGGGGGTAGTAGACAAAAAATTTACCTCGGGATAGATATTGCCCCCCAACCTAGGGTTCAAACGGGATCCCGATCCCGATCCCGGATCCCGTGAAATTCCGGGATTTACCAGTCCCGATCCCGATCCCGATCCCGAAACCCCAATCCCGATCCCGATCCCGATCCCGAAATCCAAAAATACCAATCCCGATCCCGATCCCGATCCCGAAAATTTTCAAATCCCGATCCCGATCCCGAGAAACTCCCAAGTCCGGGATCCCGATCCCGGAAAAATTAGTGGAAATTATAAAACGTGAAATAATGACGTTTTTGAATGCAAAAAAGTGGATGAAAACCCCCAGTGTCAATTTTATGCCACTTTTCTGGCATCCAACAGTGTTTTGAGACCTTAATGAACAACTGTGAATGCCAGAAAAATGGCCAAAATCGCTATCCCTAGAACCCAATCCAGATCCCGGAAAAATGCCGATCCCAATCCCGATCCCGATCCCGTGACCCCAATCCCGGCCAATCCCGATCCCGATCCCGATCCCGAAATCTCAAAAAACCAATCCCGATCCCGATCCCGATCCCGAAACCCCAATCCCGATCCCGATCCCGATCCCGAAATCTCAAAAAGTGAATCCCGATCCCGATCCCGATCCCGAAAAGTCAATCCCGTTTGAACCCTACCCCAACCCCCCCCCCCATTCGAGACCCCTGACTAGCTGTGAATGTTGTTGTTCTTTAATTATGGAGTGTGAATGATGTCGTCAAGAGAAGGATGTAAAAAAGCAACTCAGGATATGGGTGGAAGAATACACACTACTTTTTAGGTTTTATATGGATGTTGGATATTTTTATTAAACATTTTCTGTATTTATGTTGATACAGTATACGCTACGATAATCTGTAGAACCATAGTTTGACATTTCTTCTGATTTTTGACATTCTTTGACATTTCTGCAGTTTGATACGTGTTTCTAACCCCCTTTCAACCCCCAGACTTTCATCAAATCCAAACTGAACTCCTACGACGAGCAACGTAACATCCCTGGGTCGGACTTCCAGAGTCACTTGTCGCCCTACTTGCATTTCGGACACATAAGCCCTATTGAGATTATGCACGGCGTGAGCGCTTCCACTGGGAAACAGGCGGCTAAAGGTTTGTGTGGGGTTGAAAAAATCAAGTTTTTAAACAACTTTATTTAAAAATGATCAATCTTAAGATGATTTTGATTTAAAAAATTATAGTCCAAAATGTATGGTCCAAACGTGAATGGCTGTGGAGCCTAGGGTGTCAAATTTCCGTTTCCGCCTTTCCGCAGGAAAATTTTTTACCTTTCCGTTTTCCGGCAGCCAAAAATTTTTTACCTTTCCGTTTTCCAGCAGCCGAAAAATTTTTACCTTTCCGTTTTCTGTTTTCCGGCAGCTGAAATTTTTTTACCTTTCCGTTTCCGTTTTTCCAGCCCATTTTTCCGTTTTCCGGCTGCAAAATTTTTACGTTTCTGTTTTACCAGACCATTTTTCCATTTTCAGGCTCGATTTTCAGTTTTCTTGCATTTTTCCATTGTTTTTCCAATCTGTATTTATCTTCAATTGGCTCATCCCATTGTGTTGTTTTTGTCTCTTGGAGCAGCATTGACAACTGGGATTTCAGGGTCAGTGAAACAGGTGCTGTGAACCCAATTGGGTCATTTGCTGACACCAATAATTTATTCAAGTTTCGTCTGGTTGGTGTTGTGATGCTGTCAATTTGCAATTTTGGTGTTGATATTGCCAGCATGTCCGTTCGGTGATTTTATTTCATGCCCATTACTGCAACAATTTTATTCACCTTTGGACTCCTGTCGTTTTCTGCTATTTCATTCATGACTGATCTGGAGTTTGACAGCCATTCCCTCATGTTCATAGAACATTGGTTAAATAAAGCTTTGACTTTGTAATATAGTTCTAAAGCTTCAACTTCATTTGTGACACTCATGATGAAGTTATTTAAAGCACCCTTTTAAAAGCACCATGTGGTCTGGGCCGGCCCATGGGTAGTTTACGGCCTGCTACAACTACACACCAACCCCCCCAACCCCCCCCCCCCTTTTGCAACAAGAACTATAAGATCACAGGAACTGGCAGTAACTTCAGCGCGGAAATTTGCACTAATACAGCGACACACTTAGTAACTACTACGTGTGGGCGTAACTGCAAGGCATGCCCATACATTGGCCATGATTCAACTATCCAGGCTTTCAGCACCGGTTACACATTTTTCAGTGGTTTCGGTAACGTGGCTACTTGTGACACGAAATGCGTAGTTTATGCCATCCACTGTAAAGATTGTGAGAAAACTTATGTTGGGGAGACAAAGCGTTCTTTTAGAATTCGAGCTGGGGAACACTTACGATCTTTTGTAAAGGGGACACTAAAAACTGAAGTATTCAAACATTTTGTAAACTGTAAAAAGCGTCCAACTTTTCAAATTCTGGGTATTTATGACGAAAAAGACCTTATTTCAGCTGAAAAAGAATGGACATTGTACCTCAACACTGCTTGGCCTTTCGGTTTGAATACTAGGGTGTCAGGCTATGGTAATATTGAAAAACATAAATTACCAAAATTTGCAAACTGCCCATATTTTGCCAGACTGCTTCCACGGACACACATGGATCGCCTGCGAGTGAAACGACGTCGACGAAGCTACAGAAACCATGAAGAAATCTTGACCGAGTTACTCAATGGACAGGTAGACACTGATAGTTTTGGGCGGATGCTTTCTGTACTTAGAAGATGCACTAAAAAAGAACTCTCAGACTTACAGCTTCATATTTCTAAAGTGCATCGAAGTCTCTGTGATTTCTCTACAGCAGTAGCCATGGCAGTTGTAGGTTTTTTAACCAGTAAGCTTAAACCCCCTAGCGACATGAAAACTGACAGCCGGAAAAAGTTTTTCGTCAACTGTTTCTTCCCAGGTCCAATAATGGACACAATCCGTCCTTCGAAACTTTTAAACAGCAAAAAATTCTGTGATTTTATTGCTCCAAACTGGCTCAAAGACAACAAATTTGTGCTTAGTTACTCCTACGATAGACCCCTGTCGCACTACCTTTGCAATCACAATAAGGTGTTTAAAAATTGTTCTGGTGCTGATTTGATAGAAATTTTAAATAGACCCTGTGACTGTGAAAATTTGCTCTATAAAGACACTTTTCATAATCATGTGATAACTGGTAATCTCGCAGCCGCAGGTGACACGGATTTAGAATCGATCCTGCGTGCAGGGTCGAAATATCGACATGCAGAGAACTTTTTGGTTGACTCCTGCACCATTTTACTCAAAGACCTTGTTGAACGAATTATTGACAAGATGCATAGAGGGGATAGAGCGCCAATGTGTGAGTTGATGCATCAATATATTGTGAAGCGTTGTAAAAACTGGTGCTTTATCGAAAACAGTCACATGTCAAAAAATGATATTATTAGTAAAGCCAAAATTCTTCAAGAAAAGTTTGTGATTGCGCCAGCTGATAAAGCAACCAGTAATATGATTATTTTTTGCAAGAAATTTGCAGCCTTGCAAATGTGTAAGGAACTTGGTGTGACGTTGGTTGATAATAATTTAGTTTTTAAAGGGAACCCGACTTATTTTCCGATTTCAGGTAGTGAACATGACATTATAAATGGGCAAAATAACATTTTACGAAATCTGGGGATAAAACTGAACACAAAATGGCAAGAAATCCCCAGATTGTTTCCTATCCCTAAAATGCATAAAGATCCGGTAAAGTTCCGGTTCATTAGCGGAGGGAGTAAAGCGCCTATTAAAAAGATAGCTATTTTACTACATAGAATTTTGAGACATTTTAAGGAACATATGCAAAGATATTGTTTGAGTTTTTCAGGCACCGGACTCACATCCTTCTCAGCATACTGGCCATGTGACTCAGCAATGGATATAGTAGAATTCTGCAATAGCCTAAGAATTGAAAGTAAGAATGCTTCTTGCTATTGCGGAGATTTTAGCACTCTACCCAAATATGGACCACAGAGAGATTATGCATGACATTCGCAAATTGACAAGAAGGTGTCTAAATAACTCTCGGAAAAAATATGTGGTTTTGGGTTGGAGCAAAGTTTGGTATGAAGATAGTTTCGAGACTACTACTATGGGCTTTGATGCAGATGATGTAGACCACCTGGTTTATACAGTTTTGAGCAACTCTTATCTGATTTTTGCTAATCAGCTTTTCCATCAAATTTCCGGTCTTCCAATGGGTTGTAGTTCGGCCCCTAGCTTGGCATGCGCGAGTCTCATGCACCGAGAATTGGAATGGGCTATCACTAACCCCCATACTAGCCGCCACATGCTTAAATGTTTCAGGTATATAGACGATTTGCTCATTTGTTATGAAACAGGTAAAAATGTGAATCCCGTAGAAATTATAAAAAATATTTATCCAATTAATTTACCCATAAATTGCACCCACCGCACTTCCACAGACACAGATTTCCTGGACGTGACCGTGGATTTTGACAATATCACATGGCAATTGTATGATAAGAGATTGGATTTCCAGTTCCAATGTATAAATGCTACACACTACACCACAGGTCACTCTGAACAGGTGAAGCGAAGCTCCTTTTTTGGACATTGGTTGAGAGCTTTGAGACTCAGTTCTAGCTGGAGCTTATTTTGTAGAGGGATAAGTCCAATCATTTTGGGACACAAAAGAAACGGCTACCCGATTTCAGTTCTTTTTGAGACAGCTGTCAGGTGTTGTACTAAATATAGAAATTTATTGTGGTCTCTTCAGAAGGATTTGGACATTTCGCTTCTCACGGAAATCAGAAATTTAATAATAGATGCTTAGTTTGTTGTTGCCATGCAACAGTTTTTTGACTCACTTGTGTTTCTTTGTTACCCCGCAGGTTTTACAGCTGGCGTTTATTTTTGTTTTTTTTAACTTTTTACAAAAAAGACCCTGTTTATCAAGGAATTTGGCCTCAGGCCCATTATTATGGCGCCGTTTTGAATATTTTTGAATATTTTCGCTTTTTCAGATTTATTTTCATAAAAAGAATTTTCATTTTCGATGATTTGGTGTCACGTGTCACATTCGATGAAATTCTTCTAGCTAAATTCATCCAAATTTGCAGAATTCGAACATTTCATTGGTGCTGATTTTCGTCATGAGCGGCAGACACAAATCTCGTACGCGTGCGCGCAGCGTCAGCCGAGACCGGACCCGTGACCGTGACCGTGGCCGTGACTACAAAACTAAGGAGAAAGGGCGCCAGAGCCGGACAAGCACCGGAAAAGACAAAACAGTTGGTTTACCTTTACAAGTAGGGCAGGGGGGTTCTCCGGTAGGGGTAAGTAAGCGCTTGTTCACTTGCCCACTGATGAGTTCCGGTGAAAAGCGACGTAGGTCTGAGCTGCCCCAGTTTGGCAGTAGGAACGAAACTGGGGTAGACTGCATTTATATGTTGACCGTAGGGGTTACGTATTGTCTTTTTTCTGGGCTCTCGAGTTGGCCACGAGTTTATTAATTTGTACTTTTTGCAGTCTCGAATTTTGTGTTTGTTCAGGAGGGTGCAGACGTCACAATTCCAGGTTCTTATGAACAGGTTATATGAACATTTATAAATTTCATTTTTATCAATGTAAATGCTGTTTATTATCATTGCCAACTGGTTTTGTTCCCCTTCATTTTCTTCATATTCATTCATGTTGTTTATTGTCACATTTAAATGGTATTTTATGACTGCTCCAAGTCCAAACAGACTTGAAGTCCAAACAGTACACGTTTAAAAAGAAGTACTATTAAGTTATTTTCAGTTACTGGTTTTGAGGCATCTTTCAGCCAGAAAAATCGTGTGTAGTCTCTAGCTTGGTCATGCAATCCTATTTGCAAAAATGCCTTTTCAATATCAGCAATGAATGCTAGATTGCCTGCCCTGAACCTCAGGAGTAGGCCCAGTGCTAATGGTGTTGTAATTGGTCCTCTAAAAAGGCACTCGTTGAAACTGGGCTTACCTGACGACCCATTGTACACAATTCTGCATGATGTTGATTTGCCCGGTATGATTACTGGCTGGTGTGGCAGGTAATGAATCCCCTTGTTGTCTGTTTTGTCATCACAGATCTCAATTATTCCCTTTTCTAGTTGGTCATCCAAAACTTTCTGGTATTGTTCGAATAAGTTTGGATCTTTGTTGAATCTTCTTATCAGTGATTTAAACTGCACCAAGGCTTCTCCTTTTCCCGTGTGCAGGTCACTGATACTCTCTTTATACGGCCAGTCAATACAGTATTGTTTGTTGTTGTTGTTGAATTTTATGCTATTTATTATCATCTCCTCTGCAATGTTGTCATCAATTGCATAGGGGTCATCAGTGATTCCCACTGCTTCTAGACTGTGAAATTGTCATAGTGTTTCCTTTCCTATGGCCACTATGGCTACTTTTTGATGATTTTTTGTTGGTTCAGTTAAGCTTGAACTACAAGTGAAGTTACAGGCATGATCCATAGTTGCAGAATGTACAGCTACCACAATCAAAGCCAAACAGGCAAACCTGCATGCAGGTTTTCCTTCTGAAATTTGTCTATTACCGTGCTAATTTCACTTTATTTTTTTCCGTTTCCGTGAAAATTTTGCTTTCCGTTTTCCGTTTTCCGGCATTTCATTTTTCCGTTTTCCGTTTTCCGGCTGACAATTTTTTTTTACCTTTCCGTTTTCCGTTTTCCGCTGAGTGAAATTTTTTTACCTTTCCGTTTTCCGTTTTCCGGCAGAAATTTTTTTTTTACCTTTCCGTTTTCCGTAAAAAAATTTTTTTGACACCCTAGTGGAGCCACTGGAAAAACCAGAGATGTGATGATTTCTGTCAAAAATCAATTTTGAACTCATTATTTTTAGGTCATCTTTTGCCCCTGGATAGTTTGTCATATACTCGGTAGACCGCAGAGTATGTGCATTATCCTACCATAATTTGATGAAAAAATCTCGTGATCAATTTCTAAATTAATTATTCCATAGTAAAAACGAAATGTTATGATGAAAAGCGATAATTTTTGGTTCGTTATTCAGATGGGTTATGGTAGGTTTCCATACTAAGTGGACGAGTATACACGGATTGTTTTTATTGTCTTCAATAAAAGCATTTTCTGTTTTTTTTTTCAGATTCTTTCATCGAGGAACTGCTGGTGCGGCGCGAACTTGCCGTTAATTTTGTTTACTACAATGATAACTATGATTCTGTAAGTTGTATTTATGAAGTAAAAAAATCTGTTTGTTGTTTTTGGTGGGTTTTACTGTACGAAATTATTACATTCAAATTGCGAACATTTTCCGTACCGTTACCCCATGGGCCCCCTCCCAGAAAAACAACAACAACAACAAACAAAACCCCACAGATCGACTGCGTTCCCGACTGGGCCAAAGAAACTATGCGCGTGCACGCGGACGACAAGCGGCCGTACGTGTACAGCACGGAGCAGTTGGAACAGGGGCGCACCCACGACAAGTATTGGAACGCTGCCCAGTTAGAGATGGTGCACACTGGCGTCATGCATGGATACATGCGCATGTATTGGGGCAAAAAGGTGGGGTTTTGGCCTACACGTACTAGTTGACAGTGCAAATTCGTGTCAACTAAATCACAAGAAAATTAATTAAAGCATCACACTTGTTTCTGCGATGTTTTTCGTAGAAATTTTTGCTGGCTGATCTCAAAGTAGTTCCCGCCGCTGCACTATCAAATCAACCTTGCTTCTCGATGAAAATCGCAAAAACCTATAAATCCAACCCCCAACCCCCCCGCAGGTGATCGAATGGAGCGACACTCACTCAAACGCGTACGACACGTTGTTGCAGCTGAACGACAAGTACGAGTTAGATGGGCGGGACCCGAATGGCTACGCGGGGGTCGCGTGGTGCTTTGGGAAACATGATCAGGGCTGGCAGGTGGGTTTTTTGTATCTGGTTTCTGTTTGTGGTTTGTGGTTTGTCTTTATTTGCTGGCACGTTGTCACTGGAGTTGACACGGACTTTTTAGGGTGTTTCGTTAACGTCGGAGTGTTTATTGTTTCGTTAACGTCGGGCCTGCAGTATTTGCATGTAAACCCATCCCGCATGTTGACCCGAAACACATTTTATTATACCCGGCATGGTGAAAATGGCAATAAACCACATGACCTAGTGATTTTGAAGGTGAAAATCTGTAAGAAGTATGAAAATTAGCGATTTTGGGTGAAAATTTTGGTAAGATTACTCAAAAGCACTCTAGATAGCTAGACAATTTGTGGGGGGGGGGTGTTCAGGGGAAAGTAGCCAAAAAAAATTGGCCCAGGGATAGATAGATAGCTGGGCGGTTTGGGGTGGGGTTACCCGCCCCCCTTTCTTACCCCTGTGGGTATAATGTGTCTATAAGGGCCTGCCTGCACTATGGGTCTTCATGCGAAGTGGGTTTACATGGGTAATAGGCTCGACCCGTTTTGAACACCGCGCGCATTTCCCCACAGCAGAATATGGGTATTGTCTTTATATATGTTGTCTATATGGCTCCTAGGAGTACCATATATTTGGGCAAGGACGCACCCCCCTCCCGTTCCCGGGCAGAACATAAAAATTTGCCAGGACTTCAACAAAAATTTGTGCACAAGCGCGCAAATCCCCACCCCACTGTTCAATCTGTATTTTCAGGACTCTAAACAGCATTACAAAACCGCCCAACATGGTCCTAGGACACTACCGTGCAGAATAGTTGAGACTTTTTGCGCTGCATGATTAATGTTGCCAGAATTTCGAAATGGTTGATATGCAAAACACATCATACTATACATGGGTACCCTGGGGGGTCGACTACACATGCCCAGGATGACCGCCCCTCAAGTTCAAATCTGCGTATATTCCTAGTGTACAAACATATTAACTCAGTTTGTTCATGTTTCAGAATAGTTGAGACTTTTCTCGTTTTGGGCAGGAGCCACCCAGTATCCACAAAGTCTATATCCACCTCCTATGTTCATTTTTTTAACAAAATTTTCACCATGGCAACTGCTTGCCTGCATCGCTGAGCTCTGTGTGCAGCAAGAAACATTCTAAGCATGAACAGCATATGGCGATGCATATATGGAAATGTGGCATTTATTAATTTTTGCTGCAGTTTTGCATCCATTGCCAGCAACTCTGAAATGGGGGTAGGAATCAGGGACGTATCCAGGATTTTTGAGCGGGGGGGGGGGGCTGCTTGTTTACGGAGGTCGGCGAGGGGGGGGGGGCTCAGCCCCCCCCCTAAAATTCTAGCTACATAGTGGCGGAATGGCGCCGTGGCACTGGCGCCATTAGTAGGTGCCACGCCATGGCGCCATTGGCGTTGGCGTCAGCGCCTAGGAATGCTGTATATGTATGTAAATATACATACAAAACAGCAAAAAACACAACATTGAGTGTATTTATAATGATTTGTGGCCACATAGAGCAAATCCAATGATAATACCTTATGTCTGGTGAAGAATGCGCGTTTGCGCGCAAAATTTTTAACGCTGACGTTGAAAAAGTCACATTTTCCGGTCACTTTTTGGTCTCACCCCGGGAGGGGGGGGGCTGCAGCCCCCCCCCCCGCCCCCCCCCCCCTGGATACGGCCCTGGTAGGAATACTACTGGGGTGGGGCTATTTGGTGTGTAAATTTGAGGTTTTGGCCTTGCTCTATTAGGGAGAAAAGTTGGCCCAACTGTGAATGAGTAATGTGCAATTATTTTGGATGGAATGAAGATGGAAGTTTGTAAGTGCTATAACTTTTGATTGGAAAGAGATATTGAAAAAAACGTTTTTTTCATATTAATCCTCTCTGTCTAAAGTATGTTATAGACTGTTCAATAACAAAATTTTCATGCTGCAAACCCCAGTAAAAAAAGCATAAAATATATAGACACCATTGAAAACTTCAAAGTGCCATAACTTTTGATCGGAAAGAGATATTGAACTGATTTCTGTTTTAAATGAATCCTCGTTGTCTAAAGTATATGATAGCATGTTCAAAAAAATTATTTTTTCATGTTCAAAAACTGGGTCAAATTGACATACCGAATTTAGACATCACTAAACCGACCACAAAAAAAGAATCTGCAGGTTGTCCCGATCATTTGAAGCGTTGAATGATTCAAATCAGCCCAGAAATGGTTGAGTTATTAAGCTTCAAAGAAACTCATCCAGATTGCCCATTTTTTGTATATTTATTGACCATCTTTTATAGACCCCCCTTATCTTGGGCCTGGGGGTTTATTTGAGCAAATAAAATTTTTTCATTGTAGCCCCAGCATCAAACCCCAACATACTCAAACAGCATCAAAATTGGGCAAGGGACAAGAAATTGGGAAGCATAAAAGTGCCATGGATCCCCAGCCTACTGTTTCTTTATGTGTGAAAAGTCTCAACTATTCTGCACGGTAGTGTACTATAGGTATAAATAGATACCTATATGTTAGACGCTGGCGCCAGTGCCACCGCCAATACGGCCATGGCGCTTGCGCCAGGGACGTATCCAGGATTTTTGAGCGGGGGGCTGCTTGTTTACGGAGGCCGGCGAGGGGGGGGGGGGCTCAGCCCCCCCCCTAAAATTTTAGGTACATAGTGGCGGAATGGCGCTGGCGCCATTAGTAGGCGCCTCGCCATGGCACCATTGGCGTTGGCGCCAGCGCCATGGAATGCTGTATATGTATGTAAATATACATACAAAACAGCAAAAAGCACAACATTGAGTGTATTTTTAACGATTTGCAGCCAGTTGGAGCAAATCTGATGATAATACCTTATTTCTTGTGAAGAATGCGCGCTTGCGCGCAAAATTTTTTACGGTAGCGCTGAAAAAGTCATTTTTCCGGCCACTTTCTGGTCTCGCCCCGGGAAGGGGGGGGGCTGCAGCCCCCCCGCCCCCCCCCCCTGGATACGGCCCTGGCTTGCGCCTACAAATGGCGCCAGCGCCATGGCTCCATTCCTTTACTATAGGGCCACATTTGGGGGGGGGGCGCCGTCGCCCCCGTTCGCCGGGCTCCGTATACAGCCCGCCCCCCCCCCGCTCAAAAATCCTGCGTACGTCCCTGTATTTGGGTATCAATAAGTGTCTGTATTGTAGACGTTGATGTCAATGCCGACGCCAATCCCGCCATTGCGTGACCCCTACAAATGGCGCCAGCGCCATGGTATAAATGACCAGAAATAAATATTATATAAATACTTGTATACCCATATTGGCCCAGAGCTGGTGCTCTTCAAAATGAATGTTCCTCGAAAACAAAACCGTTCTTTCGTGATTTAGGAACGGCAAATATTTGGCAAGCTGCGCTACATGAACGACGAGGGTTTGAAGCGCAAGTTCAAAAATCACATGGAACGATACGTTGCGAAATGCTACGGCTTGGCTGGCAGAAAAGTTGGGATCGGAAAACATTTTCTGGGAGACGATTGTGCAGATGCCACCGGGAGTGGGGTGAAAAAGCGGGTAAAGAAGTCATGAATCGTGTATTTTTTGCACTGGGGTTTCATTTTTACTTCCTTGTAAGTCCTTGAACGAATGAGGCGTCCACTTCAAAAAGTCGATAACTCCTAAATTTCGAAAATTGAGTTAAGCGATGAAATGTCATAGAATTTGTCCCACATATTGTCCATTATTTTCCAAATCTGTTTCACGACACCTACCTCTATTTTGACTCCCAGAACAATTCGGAACACTACAAAAAAACCCATGTGAATAGGGTTCGAACGATATGACAAACAAACGAACGATATCGATATTCGATATTTTTTCCTGAAACTCGATCTTCGATACGATATGGAACCTCGATATCGATATCTGATATTGAAAAATGGTCGATACTCGTTATTTTCGATATTCGATATTGCAATTTGCGTTTAGTATAGCAAGGCATATTTCAAGCGGAATATTGTATTTTCATTTGGTTGCACGCATGGTTAATCATCTCTTACTGAAATGTGAATGGTACAAGTGATTTTAAAAAGGTTTACATCAGTCAAAAGTCAAAAATGGAAGAAAAACACGATGAATCAAAGTGTATCAGGAAACAACAATTTGTAGATATTACAGTTCATACTTATAACCAAATTGCTCTATGCATGTTGCAAAAAATAGCATATCAGCATTTTCAGGCTTCAAATTTAGCACTCCAACAAAAATGACAGTATAAATATTGTACTTACTACTTGACAGTATAAATCAGATCAATCACAAATATCTCAAAATGAAAAACATAACTTTAGTAAGGGACCAAACAGGTTCGATATATTGAAAAAATGGTCGATATTCGATATCGGTATTCAATATTTTTTCAAAATTTTCGATATTGATATTAAAAAAATGTTTGATATCCGATATTCAATACGATATATCATTTGAAACCTACCTGTGAGAAGTCGATAATTCCTAAAGAAATGTGCTACGTCCTTATGGGATGCTGACTGCTAAAAGTCGATAAGTGCATATTCTCATATGAATTAAGGCAAATTTATCGGTGCTCGGAACAAAAATTTTGTCACAGACAAGAAGTAGATACCTAAGTGTACTGGACTGTTTCTGGGTGCTTTTTGTTCTTATTCAAGTGCATTTTATGGGATGACCTCTGCTCTCATTTATGTTGAGAGCTGAAGCTTAAAATTTGACACATCATGATCAACATTTGGAACTTCATGAAAGTCAGCGAGTGCGCCTATTGTATTTACACGCATCACTGGCAGACAATTATGTAGAAATGAAAATGCCATTTTCCCGAAATCGACTTTTGGTGTTATCGACTTTTAGAAGGCTTGACCTCTCTCTCTACCCCCAAGCTCTCTCTTTTAGAAGTTCAAATGACATTTCATTTGAATTCATACTATTTCTGACTACTTGTGCCATTTATTTTTAAATGTATTTTAGTCCCGTTGTTATGCATTTTCTCGGAATGAGCATTCCCATCTGACCTCACTATCTCCGCTATGTGGATTGTTAATATAATAAAAATAATGATTAACAGAATGATAATAATGATTTCCTTGCAAAGGAGGTTGACATTCCTTTTTTCAAACATTTTGTAAAACAACGCGAATGGATAAATAAATGAATGGTTAATCTATATTCTGGGGCATAGATATCTGAAACATTTTCTGGCTGAAAGAAGGTGGGTAGTGGAAGCTGGTTCGCTGTGGTTCAATATATAGTCTTAAATTAGGAAAAAATTGCTAAAAAGGGGAAAATAGCTAAAAACGGGTGCTGAAATTTGGATGCTATCTGTGGCTTCCTTGGGGGGTTGACCACATGTGGCCGGGATAAATAACTCCCCCATTTATTGTCCTGTGCTAATATGGCGCCAGTCCCGCAAGTGGACAAGTACTTTACTCTTGACTTTACCCTTCACTTTGTTCTTAACTTTTTACTTTACTCTTTTACTCTTCATGCTACTTGCGAAACTAGCACCAGGGTGCATTCCCAAAGTGTCAGTGGTCTATCCAAATCTTATGTTGAACATGAGATTTGGATACTTTGACTTGGACTTGAGACTGATACTTGGACACTTTGGGACTGCCCCCTGGTGCCGGTTTCGCAAGTGGCAAAGTCAAGAGTAATGTGAAAAGTCATGAACAAAGTGAAGGGTAGAGTCAAGAGTAAAGCACTTGTCCACTTGCGGGACTGGCCCATGATGTGATGTCCTTATGCCAGCCCTAGTCCCGATTTCCCGGTCCCGACTGAGAAAATTTCTGGTCCTGGTCCGAAAAACTGGTCCCGTTTGGACCATATTTACCATGTACCTAGCTATTTATTTGCACCCCCACAGGGGTTCAAACCTACAACTAGGGTTCAAACGGGATTGACTTTTCGGGATCGGGATCGGGATTCACTTTTTGAGATTTCGGGATCTGGATTGGGGTTTCGGGATCGGGATCGGGATTGGGATTGTTTTTTTGAGATTTCGGGATCGGGATCGGGATTGGCCGGGATTGGGGTCACGGGATCGGGATCGGGATCCCGTTTGAACCCTACCTACAACACCACTGTACATGGGCTATGTTGTCAGGGGTCTCCTGGGGGGCTGCCCAAATTTTTGGCTACTGCCCCCTGAGCTCCCCCCCCCCCAATTGCTCAGCTACCTACCTATCTGGAGTGAGTTTTGAGAAATTTTGGCCCAATTTTTGCTCAAAATCGTGTATTTTCATACCATTTTATAGTTTTTCACCTTCAAAATCGCGGCTTTCGCCTATACACATGTTTATATACCTATTTTTAGCCATTGTTAGCTACCTTTAACCCGTTTTTAGCGATTTTTAGCTACTTTTAACCTGTTTTTATGGATTTTTTCCCCTTCTATATCTTCTATGCACTGATAATTTGCCCCCGGGAGACCCCCCCCCAGCCCCCCCCCCCTAGAAAAATTGTCAGCTATGTATCCCTCCGGAGGAGCGATTTGCTATCTATCCAGCCCCCGCGAGGGCCAAAATCTTGAGACCCCTGTATGTTGTACTGCACCCACAACCCCTAGTTACAATCTTATGATGAACTTTATTCATTTTTTCCACCAATAAATGCAGCGGCTACAATATTTATCTAATAAATGCAGTTGAGTGTGCCTGGGCCCTATGTGTCCCCACTTTTCAGGCTTTGCAATTTTTTTCAAATTTTTTTTAATGCAAAAAGCAAAAATTTTCAAAGCAAAAGTTGTTTTTAAGAATGTGCAGGTTTAAAAAGACTTAGTTTCCACTTCCGTTCACATTTATTATGATTGTGTTCCTTGGGATCCAATAAATTTCGAATAGGGATGGAAAAACGTTTTTTAATGACCCTGGTTCTTCAAAAAAACAACAATTTTTTGAAACTGCAAAATATGGTTATTAGTCAACATATACAGGTATATAAGACAAGTGGCTACATGTAAACACCTTCCCGGTCACGTCCGGCACCCTATTTTTTATCGTACTTGTGACACCCTATCTCCAGTTCTAGGAAGCGCCAGAAGCTGAAACTTGGGGGAGATATTGGCGCAACCCCCCTCTACCTCGCATGAATTAGGGGGGTCGCGGCGACCCCCCTAATTCATGCGAGGTAGAGGGGGGTTGCGCCATTATCTCCCCGAAGTTTCAGCCTCTGCGGCACCCTAGAACTGGGTATAGGATGTGAGAAGTAAAATCAAAAAATGGGTGCCGGACGTGACCGGGAAGGTGTTTATCTATAAATACATACCATGGCTGTGGTCTAGGGTGCAGGGGTATCTTGAATTTCGACCCTCTGAGTGGTTGGATAGATAGCAAATCGCTCCTCTGGAGGGATAGATAGCTGAAAAAAATTTTTTGGGGGCGGTTGTGGTGGTTCGATATATAGGCTTTTTCGGGGCATAGAATAAAAAAAAGGAGAAAAATCACTAAAAGTAGGTGTAAAATAGCTCAAAAATGGTATACAAGAGCATTTAGTACTAAAAATAACTGAAAATAGGCAAGTAGGAACCAGAACTATGATTTTGGAAGTGAAAATCTATAAAAAGGTATGAAAAATAGCGATTTTGAGCGAAAATTGGGGTATAATTTCTCAAAAATCGCTCCAGATAGGTAGATAGCTGGGCGATTGGGGGGTTTAGGGGGTAGTAGCCCAAAATTTTGCCTCCGGGATAGATAGATAGCTGAGCAGCCTCCGGGATAGATAGATAGCTGGGCGGTTTGGGGGGGGGGGGGTGACCTGCTAGGGTGTCAACTTTCCGTTTTCAATAGCCGTTATCCTCAGGCGTGATTTTCCATTTCATTTTTTCATTTCTATTTCATTCATTCTTTTCCGGCCTGTAAATTTTTGACACTGGCTGGGGGGGCTGCCCTCCCCAAATCCGCCAGCTATCTATCTATCCCGGAGACAAATCTTTTGGCTATTTATCCCCAAATCAGCCAGCTATCTACCTATCTGGAGCGATTTTTGAGAAATTTTGCCCCAATTTTCGCTCAAAATCGCTATTTTCTTACTTTTTTATACTTTTTCATCTTCAAAATCGCGGCTTTCGCCAATACACATGTTTATATACCTATTTTTAGCCATTTTTTTTTGCCTGTTTTAGCTACTTTTAACCTGTTTTTAGCGATTTTTTCCCCTTTCTGCCTTCTATGCATTGAAAAACCCTATATATACCGTATTTCCTCGAAATACCCCCCCCCCCCTCGAAATACCCCCCTCAAAATGGACACTATGAACTTATAAACCCCCCCCCCCCCCTCGAAATACCCCCCCCCAAATTTAGTGTATAGAGAACGTAAATGACAAAGGCTGCGGTTTGTCATCTGGGTAATGCAAAACACACGTTAAAAACGATGACTCTGTTATGTGAGAACAGTGATTATACGTCTACACACTTATACAAGTCTTTAGAGTCTTATAAATGGCGATTTTTGTTGCATTTTCGACGTCTGCGTACGTTTCAGACGACAATTTAGTACTTGGTTTTCAAAAAATTTCTGGCGAAATAATAACCCCCCCCCCTCGAAATACCCCCCCCTCGTTTAACCCCCCCTCAAAATTCTCACTCTGAAACAATAAACCCCCCGGGGGTATTTCGAGGAAATACGGTATTTAAAGCCCCCAAGCCCCCCCCCACAGCGACGTGATTTTACGACGTAATTTTACATCGTCATTTTACGCCAAATCACGCTGAGCTCTAATTCCGGCTTAAGAGAAAGCTAATAGATTGAGAGTGATATTTCTCACTGTAGAAGTATTTATGTGGGAACATATTGGATGGATTTTATGTACTGTCTTTAAATATCATGGCTTATTATGACAAAAATGGAACCTTTTACACTAAAAATGCTACAAAACCAATGAAAAACCCACACCAGTGTATGTGAGATTGCATGCTTGCACGAGAGAATTCCACTTTTCATCCCTTACGGTTGTCACGCTCACGGTTTTCATGCTGGACTATGCCACTTTAATAGCTAAGTGTGACACTTTACTTGCTGCTCTATTGTGCCATTTTTCATCCAAACTGTGTCACTTTACTTGCTGTAAGTATGCTACTTTTCAAGCCAAACTTGAGTATTTTGTGCTACTTAACTAGCTAATTATGATGGTTTACATGCTAATTTAATGTGCCGTTTTTCATCTAAAGTATGCTATTTTACTTGCTGTAGTATTCCACTTTACCAGCCGAAGTTTTGCCATCCAATTTATTTGTATAGGGCTTTTTCACATGCGGTAAGATGATACACACTTAATCCAAAACAGACATTTCCGGGCGAGAACTCAGCCGTAAAGTAAACCCGGCCGTAAAGTAAATCCGGCAGTAAGGCATAGTTGTACAAACGTATTTACGTTTACTCGATAAATACGTATACTCGAGTGCTGCGTAAATACGTTTACGTTTCCTTCCAAAAAAATACCGGTACTCAGTTACTAGCGTACTTTTTGGAAGTACGCGAGTACAGAAAACGAGTATTTACAGATATTTACGTGTACCCACCTTTTACACAGCGTAAAAGTAGAAAAATTTTACTTTACGTTTTCTGTATTCAGGTGTGACTAAAAATAAACTACTTTACGTTTACGTTTACTTTGAAAAAAATTCAGTAATTTCAACAACTCTGCCGTAATGATGCCCGGCCTAAAGAAGCACCCTCTACTTTACGGCCGGGTTTACTTTACGGCCGGACCATCCCCACATTTCCGTGCCGTTATTATTCATTTTCAATATAGGTATACAATGTGTTCAGTGTATGCGCGACTACACATGTTAAATTATATTGAAATGAAATACATAATGTAGAACAGGGGTCAAGGACGTACGCTAGGGGGGGGCGGGGGGGGGGCGGCCGCCCCCCCCGTTCCCGGGCCGGACATAAAAATTCGCCAGGAATGGCACTTTTCTAAAGCGATTTTGTAGGCATTTTCAAAAATTTTTGCGCGCAAGCGCGCAAACCCCACCCCATTGTTATTGTGTATTTTCAGGAGCCCGAAAAGCATCATAAATGTGTCCAACACGTGTCTTAGACTTATGTAAAGGTCTAAATCGATACCTATAGAGTATACGTTGGCGCCAGCGCCAACGCCAATACTGCCATGGCGCTGGCGCCTACAAATGGCGCCAGCGCCAAGGCTCCATTCCTCTACTATAGGGCCAAATTTTAGGGGGGGGGGGGGGCGCCGCCCCCCCCGTTCGCCGGGCTCCGTAAACAATCCGCCCCCCCCGCTCAAAAATCCTGCGTACGTCCCTGACAGGGGTCTCCTAGGGGGGGGGGGGCTGCCCCCCCAAATCCGCCAGCTATCTATCTATCCCGGAGGCCGCTCAGCTATCTATCTATCCCGAGGCAAATTTGTTGGCTACTACCCCCAAAGCCCCCCCCCCCCCCAATCGCTCAGCTATCTATCTATCTGGTATGGTTTTTGCGAAATTTTGCCCCAATTTTTGTTCAAAATCACCAATTTTCGCTCCTTTTTATAGTTTTTCACCTTCAAAATCATGCTCTCCGGCTATATGCATGGTTATATGCCTGTTTTTTACCATTTTAAACCTACTTTTGGCCATTTTTTACAGATCGTTAGCGATTTTTTCCCCTTTCGGCCTTCTATGCACTGAAAAAGCCTATATATTTTGCTCCGTGGGCCCCCCCCCTCAGCCCCCCCCAGAAATTTTTTTCAGCTATCTATCCCTCCGGAGGAGCGATTTGCTATCTATCCAGCCCCCGCGAGGGCCAAAATCTTGGAGACCCCTGATGTAGAAATGTAGAATATGCCATACCCAACGATGGGTGAGTTCTCAAAATAAAAACACTTTCCGTATTTTGAGTTTTCCAAAAATGAATATCTGTGTTTTGAGTTTTTTCATGGAAAAAACTAGAGTTTCTGTGTTTTATTTCTGTGTCTTTTGTAAAAACTTGAGTTTTTTGATAAAAACTCAAGTTTTTTAGTAAAAACTCTTGTTTTTTGGATAAAAAATCAAGTATTTTGTTTTAAACTCAAGTTTTGAACAAAAAATTGCATTTTACTGTGGAAACAGTGGTTTTCTCATCAAATATAGGTTTTGCACACGTTTTTTCATGTATTGGAAAATTTTCATAAATTAACTGGTGGTAGTTCCAAATGGGTGACCATGAGACACCTTCGACAGCTCGGGAAGTGAGGAGCCCTTTCAGCTCCATTGTGTGAGCTAGCAAACTCTGGTGGACACGCATCAACACTTCAATAACAGTCCCTATCATTGTCGTAACGACCTGGAAATGCGGACACCATCTTTAATTTTTGGATACTTATTTCATCATTCAACTTGGATACTTCATGCACATATTTACACACAATACATAATGCATACGTTATGTATGCACATATTCACATTGTCAAGTTCAAATCAAGTTCCTCGAATTTCTTGGATCAAAAAAACTCAAAAAACATTTCCGTATTTTCTGTGTTTCCTAGTACCTAGTGAATAAGTATAATCAATTTGGCTGCGTTTAAAAAAAAAAAGGTTTCGATGCTTGCGTTTTTTGAACAACTTTTTTAAAACTGGCCATCCCTAATACTTGATCATGTTTGGTTTTTATCGCATTAAAAGGTCATCCTATTGTTACGCGCAAATTGCCGGGCAATTAGCCCCAGGTGGGGATACGGTAAAACAGTGCTTAGACGTCATTGACGTTAAAGGTGTATATGCTGTTCTCACATCGCACGCAAGTACACTAGCATCGTTGTCAAAAATAGTTTTTAGCTATGAATACATACCGTATTTGCTTGAATAATCCCCCTGGGGGATTATTATTTAGTCAGACTTTTTTAGGGGGAACTATTCGAGGGAGGAATTATTTTTTCGTCAGACTTTTTAGGGGGGAACTATTCGAGGGAGGAATTATTATTTCGTCAAAATTTTCAAGCATGTTTCTATCAAATTATTTCAGAGAATATGCTGTATGAACGCCATAACGTGACATTTTAGTTAAAATTGTGCACAACAAATTGATCAAATCTTTTAAGGGGGGGGGGGGGATTATTGTTTCCTCACTCGTCTTAGAGAGGGGGGAATTATTGTTTCCTCACTCGTCTTAGAGAGGGGGGGATTATTCAAGCAAATACGGTATACTCTTGTAGCTGTTCATATAGCTATGAATACATATACATTCAGCGGACCGCAAAGTATGCGTCCAAAAATACTTATGTCTTAGTCGATAACGCGTCAGAATTACACACGTTCACAAAAAAATTTAAAAAGAAAAAAGCGGAATCGCGTACACGCGATCAATGTTTTTTCCCTGAAACGTTTTTATTCTTTTGTAAAAGTTTTGGTTTTATTGACGATGACGTCATGATGGAGTGTTTCCTTCAGAAAAATGTATAGCCGTGTGCGGGCCGCCAAGTATAAATATGAATATTAATAAATAACTAGGTAATCACTTATAAAAAGATTATGTTTTTTATGAGGTCTTAATGATTAATTATTTAATAATATGTTTACCTTACATGTTTACATCATTTGTAAAAATTATTTTGACTGAACAATACTATTTTACCTGTATTCTCTACAATGTTTCCCATTTTCTACCAGATTTTTTAACTCGATAATAGAGAAGTCTGTCTGGATGGGTTTATAAAAAATTTGAATTATCGAGAATGCACATGGCAAATTGATTAAACCGCCAATATGGAAAATTAATCTGTATGTCAGGAGCGCCGTAAAAAATTTATAGATAAATTAGCATGGCAAATGCGTTACATGATAAATGGGTTTTTGTCCTCATTAGCCCTATACACACTAGATTTCTACCGAAATTTCTAAAAACTCGTGAATTAGCTTTGAACGGGTTTCAGTTTACCAGAATGGAGTGTCTGTCAACTACTTTTGACGGAGATTAAAAATAATACATTCCGGTCAACTCAATTGCGTTCAAAGCTGATTTATGAGTTTTCCAACAAAAAAAATGATGGTAGAAAACTAGTGTGTGTTAGCACAATGAACCCATGGTCTGTACATGTTTGCTACATTCGAAACGTTTGGTTTTATAATCCAGCTTTTTCAGAGGTTCAGCAGTGGGTTGCTGTTTAACAGTACCTGATTACCATAGAATGGCCGATTTCTGACAATGAATGTTCTACATAAACACGCCTTGAGCTAATTTTTTTCCTCAACCATTATCATGTTTTTTACCACTGTAAATATTTGTTTACTCCAGATAGAAAATTCTTTATACTCAGCGAACGTGATACTCCCACATACTTAGTGTGTTATAAAAATGAGAAAATACAACAAAAGAAATCGGTGGAAAAATATTCTTCCTATATTTTTAATAAAACCAAAAGATCACCGGTAATGTGATCATTCCCTCCCAATTTTACTATTGTTTTCCCCCTAGCCATCGCTCGAAAAATTCTATCCCCTCGCCGGCTGTTTCTACCCCCAAATTGTTTTTTACACGTCCGTCCATACAGTCAGCCGCGCAAATATCGCCGCACACACACTAATTTGGTTTTACCCTGGGCTGTATACAGAGTGACCATTGGTCAAAACAACTGCGCCAGGCGGCCACACATGGCCAAATAATAAATGTGTGCCTGTGTGACCTCGTGTGTTCTCAACTCGTCATAATCATTATTGTCATGTGCTGAGTGGTCAAGTGTCAAATTGTTATGGAAATGAATAGACATTGTCTCTAATTGCAATTTGAATGCTATTGATTATCCATTACTTTTAGCTGCCAGAATAATCATAGGAATGGCATCACACAAGCTAGTTTTCATAGGTCCAATTTGAAAACTCAACTGAAATCTTGTCCATCTCCTTAAACAGTAGTTCATGGAAGGTTCATTTCTATTAATGAATAATTGCTTCCAAATACTAGTGTGCTGATAAGTGGTCAGTTACGGGATGGTGGAAGTGTCAATCAGCGTTCGTATTGCCATTCAGTTTTTGATTGAGTTTTCAAATTGGAACCATCAAAACTAGTGTGTGTGGCCACAAATGGAACAAATCATACAATTCCTGTCATATCAACATCCAAAAATTTGTGAAAATTGAGATGGAAACGTTATCTAGATTTTTTTGATCAGTTTTTTTCTGATTTTTGCATGCACACATAAATAGCATGCCAGGCATTTTAATGACGAGCTATTACAGATATGACAATTAGAGTCTATGACGACAGCACTCATGACGATTTGGGAAAAACCGTGACCTCGGGCGCCCTTGGCTGCGTGGCGCGCCCAAAGGTTATCGCCGGTCGCATTCCACACTGGAGCATTTTTATTTGCCGCTCGAATGTGTGCCGCTACCGTAATCGAGTGAATATGCGGGTCGAGAGTTCGTCTACGCCTGTGGAGAGTGCAAAAGATGTGTGTGTGGCTGTTGTTTTTTACACAGACTTATTTCCTAGTGAAGGTTTGAAAAAATTGAAAATTCGTCTTTGAACAGGTTGTTGTTTACAAGAATAAGTAATTTTCCATCTCCAACGATAGCTGACACCTAATTCTGGTCAACTCAACTTTGTTCAGATCTGATTTGTGTTTTCCCCAATTTTTTTAAAATTTCGGTAGAAATATAGTGGGATTTTTAAATGAATGATGAATTTCGCGTATCTGATTAACTTCACTTGAACCGGAGAAACAAATTTGCCTACCTGGAAATGGAAAAATGCGAAAGTAAAGGTAAACCTTTAGTCGTCGATAAACGGAAATAAATTATGTTGATTACTTCTCTTCATGCCAAATTCCAAATTTTCACACCAATACAAGTATCTATACTCATGAGATTTTCTAGGAACTTTTCACAGTTTCATCCCGCAAACAAGACCCCATTCCGCCCGCCTAATACACCAGATTACGGTAGCACCCAGGATGCAAAAACAACGTTCCAACGGTGTCGAGCGAAAATAATTTGCGCCGTCCGTGCCAGGGCTGCAGGTTGCACGAAAACACCCCCCCCCCCGGCGCCAGCTGCTGACCACTGGTCATTTTATTACGTTTTGAACCCCCCCCCCCCGCCGCACCCCCCCCACGTTGATGAAATGGGCTGGCGGTCTGATGAAAATCAGTTGAATACGTTGGTTGTTTTGCCCCCCCCCCACCCGAGTACACACATGTGCGTGGCAGATTTTGTTTTGGTGGGTTGGATGTATTTATTTGGAAGTGTATTTTGCGTACTCGCGCGCGCGCTCGCGCCAGCCCTGAACTCTGGTCGCGTGGCCATTTTCATACCTCCCGTTTCCCTTATGTGTGCGTATGTTTATGTATACTTTCAGCACTTATTGCCGTATTGGATTGTAAAATTGCAAGAGTTGTCTGAGGAAAATATGTGTACGAATGTTCGCTGCAAAAATTGTGGCGTAGTGGACACTGGTCACTCCGTCAAAATCGCGTTCGCATGCGCGCGCAGTTGTTGATCACCATTTCCGCGCATGTGACACTCGTCATGCATTTGAGCAGATTGATAGAATTCATGATAATTTCGGGTTCGAATTGCACATTATTTATTTGCGACCTCCAATGCGTTTTATTTTGCCCGCCGCTTTTGATGTGTTCCATTCGCATAGTGTAGCGTTTTTATTATACCTAAACACCTGCCGGTGACTTTTGTGATGGTAATTAGCTTCTGTTGCATTTCCAAGTAAATTTTTAACCCCTCGGCCACTGTAAAGCTGGAATTATCTAGTTCCGTATTACCTCGAAATTCCCCAGGATGTTCTACATTAAACAGGTCACAAACTTTGCAGTTTTTGGCAACATTAACTTTACACTCATTTTGCGTAGGGATATTTCGAGGGGGGGGGTTATTTTTCACAAACTCGCTCAGACCAGGGGAGTATTTCAAAGAAATACGGTAAATATCTTCCCACTCACCATCTTTCAGCTTATTCATGCGCTGTTCCCATCCAACACAAAATTAATTGCACCCGAATGAAATGCAAGAAAAGCACCCCCCCCCCCAAAGTAGGCGCCTGGGGAACGGTGGTTCCAGTCCAGAGGTGGCACGAAAAGCTGCCTTCGCCCCCCCCCCACCCCCGTTTGCGTGGGAGGATACTGTTGGGTATCCCCGCAAAGGGCATCCTCTTCTATGTACCTATGGGCATCCCACTATGCAGGATACCCTAAACTTTCAATGTACCTATGGGAATCTTCAATGTACAGGGTGGTATCCTACCCCAATGTGTAAACAACTGGAAATAGGAGCTTGCACGCAGGTTAGGTAGATCAAATTATAGGGGGTTTAGGTAAGTTCACGCAGCTGTTTGGGTGTAATCGATGCTAGCCAATCATTCTTTAAATATTCCAGATCTCAGAACCAGGGTTGGCAAAATCTCAGAAATAAAAAAGAAAAAAAACGGAAAATTTAAGAATAAAATAAAATGGAAAATTTCAAAATAAAAAAAAATTGTAGAAAAATTCTTTGTAAATTTTTGTAAATTTTTTGTAAATTGTATACAAATTCATATTTTTGTAAAAATTGTATGAAAATTCACATTTGTCATGACAATTGACACTTTGCTTGACATTTGAGATGTCAATTGACTTTTTACTTTACATTTGTCATGACAATTAACACTTTGCATGACATTTTACAAAAGTGGCCTGGGTGCAGCTGCGACTGGTATCTATAGATTGGATTTCGCCCCATTTTAGACAGCCCTTCAATGGCTGGGCCAAAATCCACCATTTTCAATATGATCTGGTTGGATCAAAAAACATATTTATTACTTGTGAAACACACATCATTAAAAAATCAATTGCCTCAAGTGACTGATGCTCACCTTTGACAAATGGCTTTGATCAGTGTATGCTCTAATCCAGCGCCTGTTATGCGCGCATTCCATTTGTGCACTGTTATTTTGTCATTGATGGACATTTTTTGGTGCAGTACAACAGACTCAGTGACATAGTGAAATAGACATGTAATTGATCTCGCGTGTGTAAGTAAATAGAGATCTATCAATCAATCAATCAATCAAGTTTTGGGTGTGTGTTCCGGGATACCTAACGTGGCAAGCTTTTTAACAGTAATTGATACGTTACCTGTAAGGAATCTCTCATGTACAGATGGGAATCCTAATTGGGTTCCCTACTGTACAGATTCCCTACGCGCAGATTCCCATCAGGAATCTGCCGTTTGCGTGCGTGTGTTTTCAAAGGCGTCCCAAATTGAAGTGACCAGTGGTCAGCGGGAAGGCGTTTTGCGGCGGCGCGGCGCTCGTGTCGCCCGGCGCCTGTCACCGCGCGGCCGAAATTTTATTCATAAACACTGCGCGGCGGCTGGAACGAACGCTCGTTATGGGCAGCTAAGTCAACGGTGGCGCGCAAAATAGCGCGACAGCTAAAATTGCGCTTGGGCGCAAAATCGGGCTGGCGCAGTCCCGGACCCTGGAAAATGAAAAATGGCTCGCGAAGTGTGAAAGTCATGTAAAATGCCCGGTTAAATGGCAAACCGGGGCATTTTACATGATTTTTTGACACTTTGCGTAACCTTTAACCCTCACAGGGCATTTTACAGGGTCTGGAACTGGCATCATTCTATTTTCACTGCCTCTGTGCATTGCACTGCACGCGCGCGTGAGCGAATTAAGCTTCCCCGGCCGTGTTTCCAGCCGCCGGCATGGCACCGGGCGGCACGCGATCTATAGTGGACACTGTCCACGTTCGGACGAAGCTTTCTACCCAGCTAACAAACCGCTAGCTAGCTCTGCATGACGTAAATTTGCGTTGCATTGCACTGCATCCTGTCAGTGGACGTTCATCGCACGCGGTTGTTTTGCGTTGGACACGTTCGCACTGCGCGCAGTGCACTGCAATCAGTGTGCTTATTGTTAGCTTACTTGACTTGACTTTACTATCATTTGGTATAGTTGCGTGTGCCCAGCCGGACGTCGCTGCGGCATTTATCATTTCTGCAGTCGCGCCGCTGTAAACAACTGCCGCCAGTGTTTACCGTCGCGCCGCAGCGGTCACTCTGCAGTCGTGCAGTCGGGCACCCAGTTTTCAGTTTTGCGTTCGTCCACCGTGTTTGCGCCGGTGCCTGTCACTGCGTTTTCTGTCGCCGCGCCGGGGCAACTTTCGGGCCGCGGTGCAAATAAATCGCGGGGCGTAGGAACGCTCGGGCGGCCGGGCGGCACGTGCCGCCCGGTCGAGTGGCACCAAGGCGTTCGATACGCTGGACACTGGTCACTTTTGCGCGGGGGAGAGGTTCTTTGCGTCCGCGCGCAGAGTGACCGGCCTTGAGGGAATATTTGCCCTCCAATTGAGAGTGGTGATTTTGAGTTGTTTTGCAGTTGAGAGTGTTTTGGGCCCCAGTATTTTGGTGGTCAACTGATGTGCAGTTCAGTTGGGACTTTTTATTTCGCATTTTATGGTAGTTTGAGTTCACAAATGTTCGTTAAGGGACCCAGTTGTGTTGTGTGCGTTCGAAATATTGTTTACCGCACTTTCTTCCCTGTTCTATATGAAGTGTGCGCGACCTCTCGGAGTGAGTGTTCTAAGTTTAAAATTTGCAGTTGTCTTGAAATTTCCTTGTTTTCCACTGTGGCATCCTGGTTTATGGTTTAATATGTTTCGAAAAGGCATTGTTTTGCAAATTTTGATTTACCGTAGATGTTTCTCTTGTCCTAGATTTGTTGTTGTGCAGATGATGGTTGATGACAAAAATTGGTCGACGTTTTTTTGATTGTGTCACAATGGGTCTACACTCACTATTTGACATCAAATTAGTGTCAACTACATTTTAATTAATCATGTGATTTCAACCGTCCTATGAAATGGAGAATAATTAATTTTGTATCGTGACACTTACTTTTCAGCGTTACCGTCAAGTGTGATGCTTTGAAAAATTTTTTTGTGTCATTTAGTTGACATTCAGTTGACATTTATTTGCGATGTCAACTAGTGTGTGAGCCCAAAATGAACAGTACATAGAAAAATGTTCCCTGACATGTTATTCCTACATATTACTTCATTTTTAGCATCAATCATTTTGAAATTACTAATTATCATGGAATAATTATTTTCGATGGCTCCCCAGTATTCAGTAAAGCTTCTACGTAGCGTACTGTTCCTTCGCGTCGTATTATCCCTGCCCATGTCCACTAAAATTTCATTCGCACGAAATTCCATCTTCTATTCATGCATGGCGGGGCTTTACATTCTCAAACCGGGCGTTCGTTCCATTTTGTCATTCGATATCAGCCCCCCCCCCCCTACCGTATAGCTCCATCCCACCTTGATAATAACGTCCACGCGAACGTAAGCATGCAAAAGCCCGCGGCGGCACCGTGCCGCTGAACACCCGGCACCGGAGAAACTGCAGTGGACACTGGTCAGTTGCGGGCAGCCGGGCGGCCGCTTCAATCAAGCGCCGCGGCGGCCCGTCGCTCGTGTTTTCAAATTTTCATGCGCGTGCTCATGCATGCTCATGCATTCATTTCAGCCCGTCGCCGCCCGTTTCAGGCTGGCACTAGAAGCTCCCCCGCTATGCTCTGGGCGGCTGGCGCACTGCCGCCCATAGAGTGACCAGTGGTCATTTTGTATGGGCTGCAGTGCGCACTGCGCTGCATCGATTTTTCAACTGGACCAACCCCCCCCCCCCTGTGGGCGTCGCAAGCTAATAACACATGGAACGTAACGACGTCTGGCTTGTTTATGCATGTGCACCTATGCATGGTCACGAGGGGGGGATTGGAATGGAATGGAACCTTTATCCCTGTTTTGCGATGAGTCACGCCGTCGCGCGATTAGCAAGGCCATGTTTCAGCTTTGTCGCGGGTGGACATTGTCCACTACGCACTTTGCGTTCGGGGGGGGGGGGCGTTGTGTTGCAGCAGTGCTATGCAGTGCCAGGGGGTTTTGACGAGGCTCGTGCCTAGGTTTGATTAAAACGGGCTTTGACAAAATGAACATGCATGCCTCGCAGCGGCCGCGCATGTAATAAATATGCGTACGTGTATATCCGAGCTATCCGTTATCACTCCCGCTGCTGCCATATTTAAATATGTTTGCTGTTTTATGAGTCAGCTAACAAAGTTGACAGTTGGTTCATTTCACGATTGCGGCCAATTTTGTCTAACACGCGGCGACTTTTCCGCGCACCCCCCCCCCTCATCTGGTCGCCGTTATCAACCGGGTCAAAATGGCGCATTATGCGACATTTCGCGACGCTATATGCATGCATATGGCCGCAGTCGGGCGACGATCCGCAGCTATAAATTACTGGCTAGCGCTTTCGATTCGCGCGCGCGCGCATATCTTCTGTCCTACGGGTTGAAATGAAATGAAAATAAGCGCCGCTGCATTCATCTTGCCCCCCCCCCCCCGTTTCTCCCCCAGCGAAATCTACCCGGTGTCAATCCCGGACCCTGTAAAGTGCCCTGCAAAATGTCAAATGTCATGCAAAGTGTCAAAAGTATGTAAAATGCCCTGCAAAATGTCAAATGTCAAGGAAAGTTTCCAAAGTCATGTAAAATGCCCTGAAAAATAACAACTCGGTTGCCATTTTGCATGGCATTTTACATGACTTTTGACACTTTGCATTACATTTGACATGATATTTTACATGACTTTTGACACTTTGCTTTACATTTGACATTTGACAGGGCATTTTACATGACTTTTGACACTTTGCTTGACATTTGACATTTCCAGCTCATTTTACAAGGTCTGGGACTGCCCCCAAGTCGCCGTGTCGCCTCGCATGAATATTTTAGCTCGTTGAAATTTTCGGCGCGGCGCCGTGCGTTTTTCGGCCCGGCCGCCGCCGTGACCCACAATCAGTCGGGGGCGGCGAGCGCACGCTTTGCATTTGATACTAAATTATTGGCCCTCGCGGCGCTTGGGTGGCTTTATTGCAGCTGGCAGTTTGATGCCTTTTTGCTATTTTGCTGTGACACCGTTTTATGAGACGAAAACGTTTCATTGGCGGGACACACACTAGTTGACACATGTGTGTTTGTCAACTGGTCTATGTCAACTCAGATTTCGGCTTCACGTGTGGCAGAGTGCCAACGATCTCCAAATGCAAGTGCGACAATGTTGAAAAATAAATATTACGGCGAGTTCATTGTAAATAAGATCGCTCTGTGACACGTGAAGCCGAAATCTGAGTTGACACATGCCAGTTGACACACATGTGTTAACTGACCAGTTGACACATATGTGTCAACTAGTCTGCGCGCCGCCAATGCTGGGTGTTTCGTAAAAACACCAGTGCCCAAATTCCCTAATGGGGTTCAGAGCGATACCATTACCACGCACGCCGCTGACACCATGCCAGACCCGCTCGCTCATAAGCCCTGCAAAATATAAATCGTTCTTTTCGTACACTCGCGCATGCATATATCTAAAGCATGAAACACATTCGGCTTACTACTGGCTCCATGCCGAATGTTATAGTAGCTTAGTGTAGCAAAAGCTGGCTGGCGCTTCCGCATGAGTCATGTGCATGATCGTTGTGCCGCGCGACCCGGTTTCCTGCAGTCGAGTCTTTTGCACGTGGCCGCTGAAGACGCTGGTGACGCGTCGCCGCCGCGCGAACGAGTGCCCTTCATTTTGAATGCGAATTTGAGCCTAATCTGAATGGAGCCGAGGGCTTCAGCGAGATGATATGCAGGTTTTAATGGGCCCATTTTTCACGTGATCATCAATTTTTCGCGGCGCTCAATTTTTGCCCGGCTAAAATGCCATCCACTAGGCGTGTATAAATGCGTAAATACGTGAGCCACCGGGGCCTCCGGGGTGCATAGTAAAATGTGGCATGCATTTTTGCTTCAGGCGCCGCGACTACGACCACCAGCGACGGTTGAAAAATGTATCGTTGCGTATCTCCGGTGTGGTGTGAGTATCTTTTTAAGCAACCCGTGTGTGTACCAGTTTGATTGTGTAGATAATTTAAAATGCATTTGAAAGATTGAAAAATGGTTACTGGAACTTTCCATGAATTTGTGAGATTATTGAAATTCTTGTATACTCAGTGGACATAACACATAGTATGAAGACCTACCATAACCCATATGAATAATGAATTATACAGTTTTTTAATAATATTTGTTTTTTTTCTATGGAGTAAGTAATTACAAGATTTATTACAAATTTTATTCATTAAATTGTGGGATTCCACACATACTTTGCAGTCCGCTCTGCAGTGTATATGATGTTCTGAATTTATAACCACAACATTAATTTTTTTTAATAATTTCTAGTTCAAGTAATTTTTATCCATGTTTTCAATCAGACATCAACTACATATTACAACATGAATATAAATGCAGTTGTAGATATAAAATGGTAAAATATTTTTATGCTCCTAGAACACCTCACAGCACATCCATTCTCTCCACTTACTATCCAAGTGGATACCCAAACATACTATCACACTTCCCGGATACGCAACGACACTGTGCCGCGGCGGCAGTGCTGAATGGACGTTGCCGCACTGTACGAGTGAATCGTACACTGTAGTAGTGCGCCGCATCCGCACCGCGTGTGTGTTTTGGCGCGTCGTTTTGCGGTCCCGGCGGCGGCGCAGTGCTACGCAAGTAGTAAACAAGCTTTTGCTTTTCCATGCGCTCACGTGTTTTCACCCCCCCCCCCTCCCTCCCATGTGCACGCGTTGTATCTTTGGACGTCGGTCGTGGGACTGACCCAATTTGAGTGAAATGCGTATTTTATTTTGGCTGGGGCGATTTTGTGAGTGACCATCTTTGTTATTGTGTGTCTGTTTTGGTTTTGAGGAGAAAAGTGGAAGTTGGACAGATTGGCATGTATTTGGGTACTTTTTCATGGCTGTTTTCTACCCTCCATATTCATAGTTTTTCATTTCCTAGGTGTATAGCATGTGATATCGGATATGTTACTACTGTTTGCTTTGAAAGCTGAAACCATCTTGTCAATTTTTGCTGCTTCAATTAATTTTCCCATTATGAGTCACGTGGAAAAGTTTTTCTTTTTAAAAGTTGACGCTCTTACCCCCGGCTTCAAAGTGGGTCGCCGGCAAAATTTTTGATATTTTGAGAACTGTAAGAAAACTATTGCCGCTGCGTTGAGGAATGCACTGCTATGCTGGAAAAGTGCCAATTTTGGCAAAAGTTTTTCCGAATGGCAAAAGTGTGAATTTTGTCGCCCTCCGCCTGTGAAGCTTCCCCTGTATGAAGTTTTGCCTTGTGATGAATGGCTGAAAATTGTGAGGGGTACACGTGTTTGTTCCTTCACTATTTTGATTTCGCGACAAAAATCTTTGTTTTCTTGGCCCGGCTCGATTATTTTGCGAATATTTTCGATTGACAAAATTAATTTCCTTTTGCATCTGTTCGTGAAATTTCAATGCGAAATAAAAGACATACCATACCTCCAATCGTTGTGCGGATTTTTTGCCAGGTGATAATCTTTGTATGCATAAATAAATCATTTATTTAACAATCGCCAAAAACGTCCACGTGCAATGTCAGCACGGTTCATTGAACTTCCAAAGAATTCTCAAATCCCATGACTAAATGATCATTTCTCATGCACCCAGGCGCTACGTTTTTTTTAAAATGAAATTTTTTTCTTGTCGCCGTGAAATTGCCATTACCGAATGCAGATTACTCTCTTCAAAACGAATTTTCAAATAAATTTTTTTTCACCCAGGTAAACGCACTTCCAGTCGAAAAACGCCTATTTTGCCGCCTTTTTATTTGCACAAAAAGAAAAATGGATGCATTTTTGATGCGCAAAAATCGCTCGTTAGTGGTGCCTGGCACGCACGGCACCCCGACCCCCCTCCCCCCCCCTCCATCGCACTATTTTGCACTGCAAAAACGGTGCCATTTTTTGTCGCTCTGGTAGATGGAAAAAAGGAAGTTGGGGCCAAAATGTGCGCGCGCAGGGGTGTCCCTTGGATTTTGCTTTTTGGGGTATTCTTTTGATTAATAAAACCCTGGTGTTTACTCGAGTGGTGCACCACTGGGCTCATTTCTGGGGCCATTTCTATTTTGCCTCTGATTGGCTAGATTTTTTATGAAAAAACATCCCCGATTAGTACTCTAATCTGAATTGCATATGCAGATTTCACAACTGCTGGTGCAGAAAAAAAATGACGATTTTTTTAGCAAAATGGTCGTGCTGTTAAATAAAAAAATTGCCATATTTATATCCTGCCAAATGCTCTGCAGGTGAAAAATTTCAGACAGGTCTGTGCCTGAAGGGTACCATCTAAACTGGTTTAGATGTCCTGTATTTCCCATCGAACCTTTCAGATGTCTTTTTGCATTTATTTATATTGTGTAACTTGTCAAAAAAAATTTGTCTTGACACAATGCGGGATTGTCGTCATGCCTCTGTCAACTTTCATATCGCTTGTCAAAAACACGTCACTTGTCACAATATTCTTAGGTGGGGGTAAAAAAGCACTCAAACCGAACCATACCTCCACCGAAAAAGGGGCGGGATGGTACGGCAGCCTGGCGGCGCCACCCAGAGCGCCGCGCGGCCGGGCCGCGCGGCACGACGTTTTGCCGCCGCGACTGTCAGAGCGACGGCAAAAAACACGGCACGGCACCTTCTAACACTGTTCCTCCGCTTGTATTGGCCGGGTTACTGTACTTCTGTTCCGTGCTGCCGCCGCGCCGGCACTGGCGACTGGTGGCAAAAAATCGACCTTGCAATTTTTGCTCGCTATTTTTTGTAGCACTCGTTGGCGGCTACTGTAATCGAGTGATTTTTGATCACTCTTTTTAAGCGAGGTTTAGCTTCGATATTTTTCCCACGAGCAGAAAAACGAGTGCAAAATTAAATGTATAGCTTCTAAATCGGCGTTTTACGGTAGAGAACGGGGGGAGATGCAAAAAGTGCGCGTCAATAACGCGAAACCTAGCTGCGCTGCTCTCACCCCCAGATCGTGGGGGCAAAAAACTGCATTACCTCTGGTGCCGCATCTAATATGCCCGACAACCTTTTGTCGGGTAGCCCGATTAATTGAATCGGAAATTAGCTGACGGGCAGTGTGCTCGGCTGCGGGTCAGAAAGGGCACACACACACACACACTGGTTGACATCGCAAATTTGTGTCAACTGAATGTCAACTAAATGACACAATCAAAATTTTCAAGCATCAAACTTTTTAAGCATTCATTCAACAGAAACAATGAAAATTTAGGGCGGGGATTTAAAATTAACTACCCTCTATCACATTGGAAAGTTTAAATCAATACCTAATTAGCCAACATTTGGTTGATTTTAGTTGACACGAATTTTGATGTCAACTAGTGTGTGGGTCCAAAAACGCATTGAATTGGGTTGCGCACTAATTTGGATATGATATAATGAATCGGACAACCCAATAAAACGTTTCGGACCAATTGGGTTACACCCCTGTATTTCTAAGGTTTAATGTGCAGCCGCCAGTACAAATTTCATTCGACAGCGCCGTCCTGGCCTTGGGCCCATGTCAAAACCCTACTGATTATGACAACCCATCTCATGGGAAACTCGAAAATCTGGACCGAGTTGAAATTTTTCCGTATTTTTTTCAAACGGATTCGGATTTCGACGTGATTTGAGTTTCGGTTTATAAAACCCGAAGCGCATTCCGATTTTCGCTCGTTTCTGACTGGCTCGATGCGATTTTTGTTTCTAAAATAAATAAGTTCCTAATTCTATTCCCTCCGTTTCCGTTCTCACCGAATTGTCACTGCGAATTTCACATCTCACCCAAAAAATCCCAAAAAACTATTTTTTCCATCACTTCCCCACCCAGAATTCTCATTCGCGTGTGCATTTTATTCTTCTTGGAAATGCATGTGCACTGAAAGCGCCGTGGGTGGCTACTGCGGCGAGAAAAAGTGGCTGCCGCCAGCGTGCACATGAGTTTTCCGCGCTGTTCTATGGGTGACGGCAGAGCGGTTTTTCAAACGCGCATGGATGATAGCGTTGGGAAATTTTGCTGTTTTTGGCGCTGGCGCCATTTTTGTCTTTGATAAAAACATTTTTGTCACCGGTGCCATTGGGCCCACACACACTAGTTGACATCAAAATTAGTGTCAACTAAATTTTGATTAATTATGTTATTTTAAGTTTCCTATGTGATAGAGCATGATTTATGTTATATCGTGAAAATTTTCATTGTTTCTTTTAAGTGTGTTGCTTTTTAAAAGTTTTTTTGTGTTATTTAGTTGACATTAAGTCGACACGAATTTATGATGTCGGCCAGTGTGAGTGGGCCCATTCTTGTACTTGGTAAAAATTTTTGGGTCTTTTTCTCTTTGTGAAACTTTCTTGTCAAAATTGTATAACGGTGGCATTCTCACCACAGTAAATATTTACCAGTGACCAGGTTTTTTAATGGCGTTTCAGGAAATTGTCATTTTTTGCCATCATCCCGCAGCACCCCCAGGCGTAGAACACTCTGTTTGGGAAATGAAAAAGTTGCCTATTTTGCCGCCTCCCCTAAAGTTGAGCGAAAAATTTTCTCTGATAGATTTTTTATGTGCCTCCCCTGCCAGCCGCCCCTTTATTTTTATGCAGTTTTTCTCTTTTATGTCAATTTGATGGGTAAAATTTATTGATCGATTTAATTGACATGACTGGTAGATTTTACGGTCGAATATCTATATTATACGGTGTTTTTCAATGATGGCTTCGTGTTTTCAACGATTTCCGAGTAATTCTTTTTTAATGTATTAAATAATTCATTTGTTTATTTACCCTTTGTAATCTGGATAAAATTATAATGTTACCTAAGCAAGTATTAGCATTGTAACTGCAGTAATTGGCTAGTGGAAAGCTTGATAAAAATTCAATATCTTGTATTCTGAAGTTTTAACAGCTTAATTTATTCAAGTAAAATATTTTGGACATATTTATGAGTGTACACTAAAAGTACCTCATGTACTGGGGCCATGTTTAATTAGTCCGTCATTTGTTGAGCAGTCCAATTAATTGTTTCTGAATTTATACACCACATTGTCAATATAAATCAACTCAAACTCAAAATTTCACATATAACATGTACAACAAATCGGACAACCCGAATTATCGGGCTCATTTGTAGGGCAAATTCATTATCACGCTCGTAGTACCGCTCAATGTCGCTGATTGATTAGGGCGGGGTTTTAAATTGCAGCTAGCGGTAGAATTTTCATTTGATTAGGCCCTGTATCCATGGGTTACAGTCTGAAACTGTTGTTTCGTTACGCCCGCCACCCAGAGGCACCCCCATGGAGGCTGCACGCACGTTGGAAATTGACAAACGTTACCCTACCTGGCGCATTGTTGTGACGCACTTTACGTTTTGCAGTGCGATGCTAGGTGCACCGTCTTGTATTTACACGAAAATGTCCAATTAAGGTGACTGAAGTTTTAATTAGATTGTGTTAGCTACAGATGATGTTTGATGGCTTTTGTCCCCTTTTGTGTACGAATATTTGAAGGTGGAATAAAATCGCTGAATTTTTGCGACTTTTGCCATTTTTTATTATTATTTGAAGCTTTACGTCCAGCTGCCGCACGCATTTTTATATCCATCAGCATGTTTCGTGTTATTTTTTTGTCACATGTTACATACCTATGCATTTTTGGGAAATATGCCTAGCATATTATGAACAGTGTAACAATCAATTATGAATGGAAAAGGATTGCCGACGATATTATGCCATGAAAATGTTGTAAATATGATTGTCATGCAATTGCTAGCATATACAAATTATGTTATCAATATGTTTACATCTGCACTTTTTGTAAAAACTGCATCCATACATACATAAAAAATGCTATTAATAAGCTACAGTATTTCCTCGAATTACCCCCCGGGGGGTTTATTTTTTCAGAGTGAAAATGTTGAGAGAAAAACGTGAAAAATGCAACAACAACCACCATTTATAAGTTTTTACTGCCTTATAACTGGATGTAGATGGTATAAACGATGTTCTAACGTAACACAGTAAATGTTTTGACAGTCTGTTATGCATTTCCCGGACCACAAATTCATAGTGCCCATTTTGAGGGGGGGTATTTCGAGGAAATACGGTACTCAACAAAAAGCGATCAACCCAGTGAATCATTCACATTTATCGGACACCGGCTTCTTGTGGTTGAAAAAAAATTCAATAACAATTCCAATAACCGAAACATATTCACCCCAACTCAACGATGATATCTTTTAACTGACAAGTATTTACAAGTATTCATGATTCATAATTTCAAAAAAGAAATATTTTGTGAGATACATATTTCAGTAATTTGAATTGGCCCATTTAAAGTTGACCGCGTTTATAGGTAGATAGAGTTTTTCAAATCCATTTTTTCTACTTAGAAACGTTAGAAAAATCGCATCAAGTTTAGAGACGCGGTCACTGGGAGATACACTTTTCTTTGACGAAATTGGACATTCAATTAGCAGTTGATTAGAATTTGGCCTAGCAGTTTATTTTTGTGTCTAGCTTACTATTTTTCCACAACTAAACTAAAACCACACAAGTAAAATTTATTTCACGACTCATGTGCTCATTCAAATTGGTTTTTGTGAAAGCCAAACTTTTTGCACACTGAGAAATATGATACCCTTGCAAAAATTCAATGTTAAGCTTAACGTTGTTTTTAACATATTGCACACTGTACTTTCGGTAGTGCGATCGTACTTTTACATTTCAAATGGTATTTTAACTGACTCATAAAAGTTATAAAAAAGTGACGCAGCGTTACGAAATCTTAGGTCCCTATAAGGATAACTTAAATTTGATGCATGTCTATATCCTCCAATATTTCAAATTAAACATTCAGATATTTCATGTGGCAATTTTTTACCGCAACTCAAATTTTAACGGAAATATCTCAACATTAAATACTGAGATAACCTTTGTGCATCCAAAATGGCATGAGAATGCAAATATGTATGATAGCTATTTTCAAACAGAGTGATTATAATGAGCTACATTTTACGTTATGTGCCAGCGAGATTCCAGATAATTAACTGGCCGACTGCAAGCTGCAGTCGGCTCTGAGCAAACAATGGCCCATGCTAGAAGAGTTGTTAAGAGTACTGTACTTTTTCAAGGTAAACGAAAATGTAAAGTATTTTATTTTTACTCACCCCTGAGTACAGAAAACTTAAAGTATTTTTTACGCACCCCTGAGTACAGGAAACGTAGAGTATTTTTTACGCACCCCTGAGTACAGGAAACGTAAAGTTTTTTTACTTTTACTCTGTGTAAAAGGTGAGTAAACGTAAATACACGTATTTTTACTCAGGGAAAATGTAAAAGCGAGTATCTTTCCGATTTTGCACACAGGAAACATAAATAAAGTAAATGTAAAAGTGACATTTATCCTCTACCCATCGCAACTTCAATCATTTCCGCTGTCATTTTCGCAGCCATTTCAATACGTTTGAGTCATTTTGCTTTTGTTTTGTTTTCTGTACTCGCGCGTTTTCAAAAAGTATGCGTAGAGGTGAGTACTGGTATTCTTCCAGAGGAAACGTCAACTTTTTTACTTGGTACTATCATATAGGTATTTTTGAGTAAACGTAAATACGTTTTAACAACTTAGTAGCGCGTTCCACACTGGTGGTCCTGTATGAACGAATGCTGTTCTATGTAAATACATGTAGCAAGTTATTACGAAAACATGCTTTTGTAAATGCTTCACATGTTTAGCCGAGTCGAGCTATTTGCAAAAGCATGCTGCCCTACCTATTTCACCTGCAGCTAAATCTATGTAAATTTGTATGTAGTCGTAAATATGTGCGTACATAAATGTGTATCCAACTGTGTGGGCGTGACCGCACTTGTGTCTCAGTAACAGTGACACCGGCTGCGTTAAAAGTAATGTCTGCGTTTTGAATTGCCAGCTTTTTCACTTTGTCATCCCCCGTGACCCCACGCAACCCACCCAATTTCACCTCCTATCACGGCTCCCGCGTCAGCTCAGGTTATTTCAATTTTTATTATCCAATCATTTATTATCAATTTGTCCACGAGCCATGGAAATACGGTACGGTGGGCGGTGCTCGTTATCGGCTTTTTCAGCGCGTTTCAGCTGCGGACTGTAGCGGCCGCGCGGCCGCTTTTCAATTAACGCTAAGAGCGCCGCGCCGGCGCACGCGCTCGCGCATGGCTCCGTTCCAACTGCGCTAATTTTTTCGAGCCGTACCGGAGCCGGGGACCCGGTACCGGTCGCGCCCTGTTACGGTCGCGTTTTATTGCGAGGGTTGAGTGGCGTATTTCCTCGAATCACCCCCCCCCCCTTGAATTAACCGCCCCCTTGAATTAAACCCCCCTTGAAATACCCCCAGGTGTTTTTCCCCTGGGGAAAAAATAACCCCCCCTCGAAATACTCCCTCAAAATTTCCACTCTGAAAAAATAAACCCCCTAGGGGTATTTCGAGGAAATACGGTACATGCGTGTTGGGCTAATGAAAAGCAACCGTGAAATCTCAATTAGTGCCGCTTAGAATGCGGAAAGTCCTGATAATTAAATGTCCTAGAACAATAAATATATATATCTATATGCCATTCGATGAAGCAATCATTTTCGTTCTTTATCGTCACATGCGCATAATTAAATAGATCGTTGTTGCAGTGTCAGTGGCACCGCAGTTAGCTACGTCACGGCAGTTAACTTTCACTGTGCTCGTTGGCGAGCTTGCAACATAGCGCGTGCAGATGGAAGCTTGCAAAATCACAACTGCGCCAGGAACTTTTTGTCGACGGGTAAAAGTGTTTCGTAAGGCAGCAATATATAGTCGACGTCACCATATTTAGGTGTTGACTGTAGCGAATCATGCATAACCCTTTTGAGGGCTCAAAAACTCGCCGCAGCTCAGCTACGATAAGTTCACAATTTAACCTAAGTATCACATTGCAACCCCCCGTGCTCACTATCACCCTAAACACTGCAGGGGTAGCTCGCACGGCAGGTAGGTTATATATGTGCGTGTGTGCTTTTTGAAGCCACGTCAGTCACATTTACCCCCCCCCCCCCTGCCGCCCTGCCGCCGCGACCTGTGCCTCGCGGCGCGGCGGCGCTTTTGCTAGCTTTTGTTCCTGCCGCGCGGCTAGATGCATGCAATGCATGCATGCAAATACGGTAGATGGATGGCCGGATGGCAAAAATTCATTTTGAGGGCATTTTCGACCGGGTCGGTTTTGTTTCGAATTGAGAACATCCATTGTTGGAGTTTTTGTCCGCGCGGACATTAATTGCGGATTAGAAGCTACTCCGCGAGTTGCTTTTTTCTGTTAAAATGATGATAAAAAGGTAAATGGGCGCGTACTTCCGGGTTTAGCCTAACAAGGTTTTGGGCTGATTTAGATGAATTAATGGCGAAAAGTCTACGCACAGTAGTGTGGCATTGGGCCCACACACTAGTTGACATTGCAAATAAATGTCAACTGAAAGTCAACTAAATAACACGACAAAAATTTTAATGCGTCACTCTTAACAGAAAAAATGAAATGAAGTGTCACGATATGAAATTAACTATGCTCTATTACATAGGAAAGTTTAAATCACATCATTAATCAAAATTAGTTGACACTAATTTTGATGTCAACTAGCGTTTGGTCCAATAATACCCATGTTTTCTGTACGACCTAATGCTTTACTTTTCACCGCGCTCTCCCAACGTCATAGTAATGTAGCAAGTTCAAAAATGTAATTTTCACAAGGGCTCTTGTGTTTAGTACATTAAGTAGAATAGTCGCCCGAAAACGGGTGTTTTTTCCTGTATGCAGCTGTCAGTATTTCCACCTAGAAACATGTATGCAGTATTTTCTACCCATCTCCCTTGTTTCCTTTCTGAGCGAAAATTGAATGTGTTTATTACATATGGGCCAAAAATACATACACTTGCTGTTGTGTAGTATACAGCAGCGTTTACTTCATGATTTGAAACTTATGCAGAGAAAACTGCTTGGTATTTTTTCTTTTTTCATTGCCCTACCATGGTTTCTAAGTTAGATACTGTGTAGAATTGATTTTTATTAGGTGCCTATTTTTTAAATTTGACATGTGCCAAAAAAAAAAATGTCTCAGCCCGAAATTGCCATCTAACATCCACCAAACTCGTCCTCCATCAAACCATGCCCTGTATGTAATATTCACGCCCAAGTATGTCATTTTCACAGTAAGCAAAATGGCCGCCCACAGCCAAACGCATTTGGGAGGGGTGGCGGTGTAGCCGCGTTCGTTCGTTCGCCCAGTTCGCGGCGGCGGGACGGAGCGGGCGCTTTTTTCGCCGCCGCAGTTTCAGGCGGCCGCCTGTCCCCAGTCGTTTTTGCTGCGGCCCCCCGCTCATGCCGCTGCCGCGCGCGCTCCCCTGGACGCTGCCGCGCGACCGCCGGACTTGTCTGCACCGGTTTGGGTCGCGGTGGGAATGTTGTGTTCGGGTGTTGAAGTCCAGGGACCTGTAAGATGTAAAATGTGAAAAGTGATGTAAAATGCACTGGAAAATGTCAAATGTCATGCAAAGTTTCAAAAGTCATGGAAAATTCCGTGGAAAATGCAAATCGGTTGCCATTTTGCAGGACAGTTTACATTACTTTTGACACTGTTCATGACATTTTATATTTTACAGGGTCTAGGACTGCCCCCGGGTGTAACCATGGGCACCCCCAAACCCTGTAAAATGTCATGTAACCATTTTACAGAACATTTTACATAACGATTTGACATTTTGGATGACATTTGACTATTTACAGGATCTGGGATCGGCTTCAGGCGGTTGGGCATTGTACTGTTCAATCAAACATGCCCATGTTCAATCAAAATTAATGATGAAATGGTGCCGGGTTGGCCGGTACACCCTTTGCTCAGTTGGTAATAATGACTTCATTTTTGTCATTAGTTGACGCCTGGCGCTTAATTGTGAGCGCACCCCCCCCCCCCCCCAGTTTCGTTGAAGCCGCCCCAACAACACTCGAGCTGCAGTCCGTTCGGTGCAGTTTCTACTCTGGCCGGCCAGCGCGCAGTGTTTTTTTGGGGTCGGGGGCACGTCGCTGTTGATTTTTGTCGCAGCCGCCCCCCCCCCACTCGACGCGATTATGCGGGCGATATTTTGGCGACACAGAAAAGTTCGTGTCGAGTTTTTGGTCGGCGCGGCGGAATTTTTTGCGCCGCCCCGCCGCCGCGGCCGCCCCGCTCTCGCTGTTCCCATTCCATTGCAAAATTGCATATTTTATAAAAGGCGCCTGTCGGGCGGGTGGAAACTTATTTTTGCACGAAAAAAATTGCGCGAGGGCTTTTCACATTATGGTAGGGTTTTTGACGATTTCCAGTTCGATTGTGTTTTTACAAATGCGCGCTACTTTTTGCCAATTGAGTGGAGGGGCACGCGTGCGCGCATGCGTTTCTGCGCTTTCGCCGTACCTGTTTTTCTCGCGTCCCCCCCCCCCCCCGTCGCAATATTTTCATTCGCCAAGATATATCGCCGCGCAATTTTCGCCCAAAAAATGAAGTCGACAAAAAACTTATCTTATCTGTGTCGTTCTTTGCGCGACGCCAAAAACCGGTCGAAATTGTCGACCCCGCCGCAGCGGCACATCGATCGGTCGCGGTCATGTGACGCGCGGGGCTGTTTTTTTGCCGTCGCCGCGCCGCTACCTCGCCCCATGGCGGCCTGTTTGCGTATGGCAATCATGCCAGCGTCTTCTGGATGAATTCATTGCACTGCCCCCCCCATCCAGGGCTACACGTAGTTGCATGTTTTGTCGAAGCTGAAACAGCGGTCGCATGTGACGCTTTTGGTGATGGAACGCCGTCGTGGCGCTGTTTTTTTGTTGCAAAAAACGCCATAAAAGAGCCTTGGCGCAGTATGGCGTCGGCGCCAAAAACGCCAGGTGCAGTGGCGTCAAATGATTGAGTCGTGTCCATCAGTATCAGTGTTATTCCTGTATTCAACTGTCATTTTCAGATCATAAATAGCAACGTACAGTCAGGGGAGGCGTGGCTTTAGGGGGGGTAAGGTGTCAATAGAAAACACAGCTGTCAGCTACCCGCTACCGTGGATGGAAGTTGGTCCAATTAAATTTACCCCCAGTTTTACCTTTAACTTGTCGCTGAAACGGCGTTTACCGATGTCGCTATCTGTCCCCATTAATTGGCACCGATGAGAATTCATCGCCGTTGATTGCGATTAAATTCAAATGCGACCCGGGTCGCTTCTTACTCTTTGTCAAGTGTCAAGTGTCAAGTATCAATGCACAAAGTGGCTACCAAGTGTCAAGTGACTATTCGATCGTGAATCGAGTGAAATTCTCGCCTGAAACTCTGCCAGCGATCCAGCTATCATGCATGGGCCACCGGCAGCCCCCCCTCCCCCTGCGGCAGTGCCGCGTGCGTCCGCTCGTACGCAGGCTAGCCCACTGCCAGGCGTTTTCTGTGCCGCCCTGCCGCGCGGCCGCTGCCGCTGCCGCTGCGCCTGGAACTACTAAGGCTGCCGCTGCCGCCCTACCGTAACGCAGATGTTTTTGCCGCGTGTGTGTACTTTGTGCCGCCTGTAGGTTTGTTGTATAGGTGCGTGTTTGGTTTAGAGCGATATTACAGTGCTTTTTTACGCCGCTCCCCCCCCCAAACTGTCATATTTTTGGGTCTCGTGACGCTTTCGTAGGCAGAGTTCATATAGTGTTCGCAGTTTTCGACGGTGAAAATTTTTTCGGAAACGCGGCAATTTTGTGATGTTTTTACGTTTTTGGGGGGCTGATGAACATAAATAAATATCGAGCGGCGGTTTTCGAAGAGAAATTAATGAGTCAGCTTTTTACGCTGGGGCCCCCAACTGTTTTATAGCTACAAAATGCCTTAGCAACTGCAATAACAGGCCCCGTGGGCTGGTTTTTATGAGCTGTCAGATTAGTTTCTTTGTGTTTCAGCCCTTAGTGCGAGGCTCTTTGTGCCTCAGCTATTTGTTTTTAGTTTGGTTGGGTGCTCGGTAATTCTGGAACACCTGGGGGCAGTCCCAGAGCCTGTAAAATGCCCTGAAAATGTCAAGTGTCATGTAAAGTGTCAAAACTGAGTTGCCATTTTGCAGGGTATTTCTCTTGACTTTTGACACTGCATGACATTTGACATTTTACAGAGCATTTTACAGCGTCTGGGATTGGCAACTGTAAGGTTTTTTTTGTTTTTGTTGTTACTTTGATTGTATACTCTAAATAGTGGATTTGTCCAGTGTTTTTGTGGAATTTTTTTGTTGGTAGTGAATTTTTGAAGATTTGGAAGTTCGTAAATATTTGCCACTCGTTATTTTTTTCATCAAAGTTGAACCGAGTGAAATGAATAAATATGTAGCACAGCAGAGATGCAAAAAAAATTGATTAAAAACGTCGCCATGTAATTATTAATATAGAACTTTTAGAAGCCACTTTTAGAATCCCGTCCAAGTGATTTTTAGTTAACATTCATTTACACATTTCATTAGTTTTCACGGCGCCTTTTTTGCAATTTAGAGATTTGCACAAAAATCCGTGCCTAATCAATATCTTTACTTTAATTCCAGATTTTCTACCTCAAACCCGACGAAGGAAGAATTTCTAAAAGCGCAAGCGCCACTCTTTGGCTATTTGCAGAATTTTGGAGGGGGAATTTTTGCCGGGCCAGTATTTGAATGCTAGAATTTGGCTACTGCGACAAAAGTGCGGAACTACAAAATTTGACGAGCCATTTTGGTGAGCCTTTTGTTTTGGCATTTTGGGATTAGTAGTAATAATTTTGAGAGAAATCCTTCTATTTATTTTTTTGACAATTTTTTTATTTTAAAAAACGATTTGCAACGTCAAAACACGACAAAGGCGCATGATATTTGTTTGGCAGGTTATCAGGCATATTATAATTAAGGGTTCATGTAAAATGTTCACACATTGTATACCGTCCTGTAACCAAATCATCAATTATAGAGAGGTGGAAATGTGCTTGACATAAAATAGCTGTCTTTAAAATCTGTTCAAGTAATAAATAAGCTGCTTTTTATGTCTCCCGAACACAGCAATGTGGAAATTATGGAAGTCAAATTAACACTTTCATCCATCATTGATAAAGCGAGATAGGCCGAATGTTGTTCCTTACCTTTCTATTCGTAAGATATTTGCCGGATAATTTTACTGTGTATATTTTTTGGATAAAATTCCTGGTAAATCGTAAGCAGGCGAACATAATCACTGCTTAACCCCATCACTGTGACACGCTTATATTTAACATTGGAAAGTTCGTTAAACAGGATCCATAATTATCAAAAAACGTATTTAGGTAGGTTTACTCGAAAAATACGTATCCTCGAGTACTGAAAAAATACGTTTACGTTTCCTCAGAAAAAAAACCTGTACTCACCTTACCGCGTATATTTTGAATTTACGCAAGTACAGAAAACGTATCTAAGGAGTATTTTCAGTGATATTTTTCATTGTGCTGTAAGTTGGGTTGCAGAAAAACGAATAGAAAGCGACCGAGATTTTCCTAAGAAATATTTGTCATAAGCAAAAGGCACATATACTCGGATGACATTACACCGTACATCTTTCCGGAGGAAACACTCCATCATGACGTCATCACTTTATTCAATTCTGGTGTTTAACGTTTCTTTTCTTTTCTTTTTTTTTTGCGAAATGTTGATTCATAAGTTTTCAGTTGGCCGTGTGCCAGCCGAAGACATAAATCATTTCTATTTGTAGAGTATCATGTCTGCCGAGTATATTTGATTTATTTCAGAGCAAAATTGAAGAAAAACACCCACGTTTACGTTTTCTGTGAGAACTTATACCCGCTTTTACGTTTTCCCTGAAAGAATAACTCGAAAATGAAAGTAATTTATCCTCCTTTTACACAGTGTAAAAGAAAAAATTCATTTACGCTTTCTGTACTCAGTCGTGAGCAAAATAAAAATACAGTACGTTTACATTTACCGGATGGAAAAGTACATTACTTTCAACAACTCTGAGAAACACTGTAAAAAAACAACGAAATATGCGTTTACAATCATAACACGGTAAGAAAAATATATGCCATGAAATCGGGTATATCAATGTTGGTTGTCATGAAGGTTGAGAGTGGACGATGGTCACTCAAAGGTCATTCGCATGACCTCACTTCCCTTATGTGTAGATATTGAATGATAGTGTACTTTCGACCACCCAGGAAACTGGTTGTAAAATGTGTTCCTGGGAAAAGGCATGTGCATTCCCGTTCCTTGATGTGTGCATTTGATAGTGACACAAAAAACGCCCGACTCTTGTAGGAATTTGGGCCCTAGAAAACTTGCCAGTGGCACGGCACCATTTCACCATTAATTTTGATTGCACAATACAATATTGAACAGTAAATACCCACCCGCCTGACAGTTCCAGACCCTGTAAAATGTCAAGTATGTCATAGAAAGTGTCAAAAGTCATGTAAAATGCTCTGCAAAATTACAACCGAGTTGCCGATTCTAAAAACCGAGTTGCCATTTGGTTTTACATGACTATTGACACTTTGTATGACATTTGGCATTTTACAGGGCATTGTGCATGGTCTGGGACTGCCCCCTGAAGCCATACTCAATTCACACGTAAGGCGCACTAGTCGGGCGCCTTTTGTGAGCCTTACCTTCTAATTGAACTCGGCGCCTTACTTATTCGTTAGCTATAAAGATATCCACGCCTTATCAGATGTGTTTTTTGTTTCACACGGATGTGCGAGTGCTGTAAAATCGCCGAACAGCAACTATTTTGTCGCTTCGCTTTGAGAAAAACTGCGGCATTCAAGGTCGACTGATTTTCGACTTGCGCGCTCAATGATTTGAACATCTGTGTAAGTATTCTTGATTTCTGGCAGAAGTAACGTAGAAAAGTTATTTATGTTCGACTAAATAACGCGCTTGCGTTCAAATTCTGTGTCATTGTATAGGGGGAATTATATTGTGTTCCATGGTGTATACCAGGAAGTATTTATCTATCATAAATAGTTGCCCTGTTCTATGCTATCATATCGAACCGATTAATTTGCGGAAGTAACAGTAGAAAAAATTAGAAAAAAAATCTAAAAAATAACTGTCTTCTACACTAAAACCTTTGCAAACACCTACTATATCTACCCATCTGCCAAAAACACTCAGAACTAGTGAACATGACGCACCTTATTAGCAGCGCGTCCGTTCCCCAGCGAAATTACAAAGCGCTATGGGGGGGGGGGGCGCGGCAGCTGCGCATGTGATCCCAGCGGCGCATGTGATCCCTACCTGCCGCCGGTCCCCGTCTTGGACGACCGGCCGGCCCGAAACCCGCTCGCATGTGTCTTTTTTCATTTATATTTTAGCGCTGCACTGCCGCGCGGCCGTCCCGTCGCCGGCTGGCACTAGGGCCCCGTCACTCGCGGCCGCGCGGCCGGCGTGCACACGCACTGCTGTTGGCTGGGGCGGCGCGGCGGCCGCAAAAACGAGCCCGGGACCTTGAGATCTGCACGCGCTGTCCCCCCCCCCCCAGGCGCGGCAGCGCAAAAAAGACTACCTGCCCCAGCCGCGCGGCACGTGCAGCGACGGGAAAGGTGTCGCTGTGACTGCGTTTTTGTGCAGTTCACTTCATGGTGGTTGGATGTTGATTCTCAGGTGCCAGTGTCAGACCCAGTAAAATGAACTGTAAAATGTTTGCCATTGTACCGGGCATTTTACATGATTTTTGACACATTTTGACATTTTTGTGTTTCAGCCCTGTGCGAGGCTCTTTGTGCCTCAGCTATTTGTTTTTAGTTTGGTTGGGTGCTCGGTAATTCTGGAACACCTGGGGGCAGTCCCAGAGCCTGTAAAATGCCCTGAAAATGTGAAGTGTCATGTAAAGTGTCAAAACTGAGTTGCCATTTTGCAGGGTATTTCTCTTGACTTTTGACACTGCATGACATTTGACATTTTACAGGGCATTTTACATGGTCTGGGACTGCTCCGTGGTCGTCAAGTTGTCGCAGACCGATGACGAAATGCTTCATTGTACCACCATTTTGCACACTTAATTTTGCACCTGCAAGGAAAACAGCACCAGCTCATGCACAATCTTCAAAGCGTCCCCGCCGCCGCCCCAGTCACATGCACGCCGGGACGGGGGTTGCTCGGGGGGTATGGAAAAATATAAAACACAGTATCAGCGGCGCGGTGGGCCGGCCGACCTCCCCAATCCCATTTATATGCCCCCGGTTGGGCTGCTTCCTCGGCGCGGAGAAAAGAGCGTTTTGTTCTATTTTGCATGAAAGTGAGCGCTGGAGATCTATCCCTCTAGTGTGGGGGTTTGTTTTGGCTTTGGGGATTTTGGCTTTCAGTGTGACTGACTTATGATTTGTGGTCGGCTTTTCAGTTGATACTCGTGACGGGTAATATCGCCGTCACATGCATTTCTATTCATCCGGGTTACGGTAATATTCGACGACTTGCGTGCGAACATCCTGTGGGAATATATTCTATTCCGTGCAGTCTTTGCCTTCTTCCTTTGCCCATCCGGGCCGGGCGTTTTGGCGCGCGCTGTCACAAATGCGAGCCATTTTTCTAGAGTATATACTGCGCGCGCACTATACTCTACTCTACTATTATATTTACTCTGCGCCGCCCGACTCTCTTTGCGAAAATTACGTTTCATTATTTTTCATTTGGCCGCGTAAAAACGTCACAACGTTTCGCAGTCGATGTCGGCCCTTTTTTGTCGCCGCGTGTCTTTTTTACTGCGGAATTTGTCCGCCAAAGCGAAAGCGACAACTTTTTGCACACCGTCAATATATAACACTTTGCGGGCGCGACAGAAAAACTCGTTCATTTGCGGCGCTCGCTAGTTGCCCATCTTCCAACTTTGTTCGTTTTTTCTTCTCCCAGGTAAACTACCGTAATCCACCTGAATAAGAACGCATGATACTTTTTTACTCGTTAGAAAATTAATTAGTCAATTTCAAAAACGGCGCCGTAGAAAATCGGGTCTGAAATTGGTAATTTTACGGTCGCCCACAGTTTTCGCAGTCACGTGCACTATCGCGGCCGTCCGATCGAAATTTCGTTCAACTTTGCGCAAAAACACGCGCGGATTTTACCTGTGGCCATTTTTTACAACGCCGCTTACCCCCAGGTAAAAATATTTCGCGGCGGCGACAAAAATTTGTCGACTTCGTACGGTAGGTATTTTTAGGTAGGCTGGGGAAAAAATGCGCTCTGAATACTTTTTGTAACAATTTTTGCAGTTTGCATGCGCTGTGCTTTTTGCATGTAACGTTTTCGGGCTAGTTATTCATTTATGGAAAATTCTACTGCTTGACGGCTGTCAGGCTTTAGTAATACTTTACGGATACTTCACGTTTTAGCACTCACAGCCATAGCTGTGGCGCCACTTAGCAAGCAAAAAATTCGTCGCTAATTAATTTTTTTGCTGGCTATCCAATATGACTACATGCTTTCACGCTTGTTCTGACCGTCATTTTAATTTACCATTTTTTAATTACACAGAAATGTAGCTTCACGTCGGCGGCATATATCGCGCGTAGACGATTTCATTTACCTCACCTTAAAATTACCTCAAAACATCTATTCACCTCGACAGAATTAATTAAATTTCTAATTGCAGTCTTAGGACTAGAGAATTCAAAAATGGTCAGTTTTGCGGCCGGGCTCTATTTAAGCCCCCCCCTCCGGCCGCCACTCAATGTGATTACGTTGGCTCATGGTAATTAGGCATGTAAAAAAGTGCACCGGGTGTCATGCGGTGCCAGCCCAGCCAGGAGGGATGTCATGTGCACTGTAATTGGGTCGAGTGAAGCGTCTTGTGCATGTGCACCTGGTTTTTATCAAACGAGTCCATGCATTGCATGCGTTGCCCTACAAGTTGCTGTTTAGTTCCTGCTTTTAGAGGTGCGCATGTATTGTATTTAGGTATATAACTATTTACTACTTAGGTACATTGGGTCATGGAAATGTTAGGTCGAGGAAATTGAGTTTTGGAATGGTTGGTGTCATTAATTTATTATTAGATGTTCTATTTTTACATCGTATCACTGGTATTTTAATGCTGCGGGATGAAATGGGATTTGAGCTTGTCGCGTTAATGCGAGATATTTTTGTTCCCCTGCGAACTAAACAGTAGTTAAATGATTTCTTTATGGGATGGACTGATTCTTACTTCATTAAGTAAGTGCACTCTGCTTAGTGTAAATACCCGCGCTCGAAATACTTTTATCCTAATTTCATTTAGCAACATATTTCTAGAAAATTAAATTCAAAATTATTTACATGCGTGCACAATGTGACAACTTGTCCACACCCACACGCTTGTTTATGCAGTGCGATGCAATACGGGGGGTCTCCAATGGGGGTGTGCTTTGGGGTGGGTGTCCCCCTCAAAGATGAAACTATCTAGTCATGTGCGAAATTGCGGGCTAGCTATTTGTGCCTGTATTTATGAACCCCCCACCAAAATCACGCAACTAAGGTATCTACCATCTACCGATGTATTCCAAAATTTTCACTCAAAATCATAAATTTCAGCCGAGGTCTTTTTCCCATTTTCACCTTCAAAATTTCATACTTTGTTTTTATACCTTTTACCTTCACTTTTCACATCCAAACTCTAAATCTAGACCCCCTGGATGTGACTATTAAATAAATGTAAGTAAGGAATAAATACTGGACCACCCATCGGCTGTTTACTTGCTTTTAAATTAAAAAAAGCAATTTCGCTGAGTCACCATCTGAAACATGGGGTGCAGCGCTGCGCTTGTAAACATTTTTTACCTAAAAATACTTATCATAAGTACCTAAGTACATTTTGAGTATCATCCATGAGATTATTACCTAATGAGCAGTTTTTACGCATGACGCATGTAAACATCTAATTTGAATGTGATGTGTTTGGATTAGGGGCTCGGGTCACGAAAAACTAGTCCTGTTTGGATCCTAGTAAGGATGGGTTTTCTCCACATTCCGTCACTTCAATATCGACTCGCCCAACCTCGCATCTTCATTAAAGCCCGCTCTCCCGCCTAGTTGCCTAATGCCGCAGTTACCTAACGCGCACCGACTCAACTCACGCTGAGCGACCGTTGAAACCTGTGACTTCGCTTGACTCCGTGCCAAGGGGGGATGTTGGCGGCGGTAGGAATGTTTTTCACGTTCGTCACATGCGCTGCGCGCTGCATGCGGGGCACTACTCACGCGTGGGCAACTTTGTCGCGTCACTGCGCTGGTTTTACTTGAGCGTGGATTTTTTTTTTGATTTTTTTTTGTGAAATTGAGTTGATCATGCCTCGATGGCGTCACGCACGCTGGATGTCAACTGAATTTTAGTGAATTGTGTGATTTCAACTTTAATATATGATAGGGTATAGTTAATTTTACATAATGACACTTAATTTTCATTGTTTCTGTTAAGTGTGATGCTTTAAAAAATGTTTTGTGTTATTTAGTTGACATTGAGTTGACACAAATTTGTGACGTCAATTAGCATGTGTGGGCCCGATGGTGGTGAGATATTTTTGTGATTTCATCAGATAAAAAGTAGGGGACCATGTGTTTCGGAGCTTTTGATAAGGATTATTAAATACATATGTAAATACCTATGTGTTTACCGTATTTCCCCGAATTACCCCCCTTTGAATTTAATCCCCTTGTAATATCCCCAGCCGAATATGAGTAAGTGTATTTAAAGGGAATATAAATGACAAAAGTGCAGTTGGTGATCCATGTAGAGCAGAACACCTGTCAAAACCAATGACTGAGTTGTGTGTGTTACTTAACTTAAACAACTGAAATATGTCTATAGATGCTCATATTATTGTTGAATTGTTCTATGTCTGAGCTGAGTATGTGGAATTTCATTAATTTTCTGGCGAAATAATAAACCTCTTCAAATAAGCCCCTTGAGTTAAATCCCTTAACATTTTCTGGCGAAATAATATGCCTGGGGTTTTTCAAGGAAATATTATAGCTTGGTTTAAGGCTTGTGTACTATTTATCATATTAACTATTTTTTGAAAAGTAAATAGAAGGATTTCCACCTAGGTAAATATTCATGGATAAAGGCATTGGTGGATTAAGCCATCCACGTGCCACAGATTATCTGTAAATATTTGTAAATAGGTTTACAAAAATTCACTAATTAGGTATGTAAAATGTATTTTTTGTGTGGTAGTTACAAAATCGTCTTTATGCATACCTAATTACAAATTAATTTTCACGTAAAATTGTGAAAAAGTTTCATCTAACATAATCACAACCTACCTTACCCCCTCTCAGGTGTCTCAATCCGTTCAAAAAGCCACTGCGAAGTACCGGGTACCGTGCCAGCCAGTTGACACTATGACCAACTTGTAAAGGCTCAACAATTCGGTAAGTGCTGCTCGCTTGAACTTCGATACGGTACTGAGTACGCGCGTTTTTAGGTACCTACATTGTTAATTGCTAATTCTTGCCGCCTGACCTGGGAATTAATTAGTTTGCTGAAAACTGTACGGCTCGTTAAAATTTCACGCCGCGTTCACTTGATTGGCACCCAAGTGGGGACGGAGTCTAAATGCCAAAGCGCCTATCAAGATTTTAACGGCCCTATCATTCGATTTCCATCCTATTTACTCCGCGCACGAAAATCTGACCGACCATTTAACCACTCAAGCAGCAACTAGTCAATCCGAAAATCCAGGCGGCAGGGCCCAAAATGTCGTCGACGCACGTGGCCGCCGAGTCGGCGGTCAAGTCGACGAGCGCGTTCAGCCCCTTCGCGGGGGTGGCCGCAACCCCCTCGCAGCAGCAACAGCAGGGGGTTGTGGATCAGATGGGTGCGGGTGGACCCCCGCAGCACCATTTTGCCCCGCAGGTGACTTGCGTGAGATGGTTTTGTATTGGCTCTGCGCACACACACTACATAGTTGACATCGACGCCAAATGTCAACTGGTTCCGATCCCGATTCAAAGATTGCCGACGAGCGAACGAACGACGTTCAAATGCAAACTTTGAATTGGGATCGGAACCAGTTAACATTTGGTGTCGATGTCAACTAGTGTGCGTGGGGCCAATGGTTGTTTTCCTTGTGCTAGTTGGATTTGGCAATTAATAGCGAACTTTGTGCCGCAGATGTCGCCGAACGCGTTCGGTCACAACACAAACGGCCGTTTGAACCTGGCCCCCGGGATGCGAATGCTGCCAGGTGAATACCGTAATCCACTGAAAACCATAAACATCCGAATTTAAACCCCCTAAATCTCTCCTCACCCCGCTCAGTATCGGACAACGGCACTTTCGCCTGGCCGAACAGCGCCGGCTCCATGGGCCGCTTGGAAGCGTCCGGCATGCAGCACCACCCGCAGCAGCAACAGCCGCAGCTGCACTCGCCGCCGGCCGTCGGTCGCTTCGGCGCCATCTCGGCGCCGCCGCCGCCGCCCGGCGCCCAGCTGCTGTCGCCCGGCGCCGGCCACCAGCACCACATGGCCGGGTTGCACGGACCGGGCAAGCCGTGGCAGAGTCCTCCGCCCGGCTTGGCGTCGCCGCAGCATCAGCGGCACCAGCAGCAGCACCAAGTCTTGCCGCCGTTGCACAGATCGCCCTCTGGCTCCGGCGCCGGTTTTGTGCTGCCCGTCGTCAGCGCTGCTCACGGTTGGTTCACGCTTCTGCGTAAACTGGGGGCAGTCCCAGACCCCGTAAAATGTCAAATGTCATGCAAAGTATCAAAAGTCATGGAAAATGCCCTGCAAAATGGCAACCGAGTTGCCATTTTGCAAAGCATTTTCCATGACTTTCGACACTTCCATTACATTTGACATTTTACAGGGTCGGGGACAGCCATCAGGTAGACAGATCGCTATACAATGAATGAAACCATATCTTGAATAAGGTCACGTGGAAAACTGCACCAAATTCATCCAAAGTGAAGGCAATATGACGAATATGACGAGAAAAAATTAAATGCATGTTCTTTTATTCATATCGGATATTGTATATGTTATCAAGACACGCTCCCCCCAAAACCACCTCAACCCCCAAACCACCCCAGGCGGCCTGCCCCCAGCCAGCCTCTACCAATCAGTCCTGTCACTGCCACCCTCATCCCTGCACCAACCCTCATCAGCGGCGACATCGACCAGCGGCGGCGGCAGCAGTTCCAGTTTGGCTCTGGCCGCGTCAACATGTGGCAGCGGCAGCGGCAGCGGCAGCGGCAGCGGCAGCGGCAGCGGCGGGTCGGCTGAGCAGCAGCAGCAGCAGCAGTCCATGAGTGCAGTCGCAGTGGAGGGTGGGGCGGCACAGCAGGGATATCGGAGGGAGGGCGGGGCGGCTGGTGCCGCGCCGTTGCGTGAGGAACCTGGTGGTGACCAGTCTGCGGGTGAGTAGGGCTTTTTGGGTTTTGTGATTGGAGATTGTGGAAGTGAATAAAAGGAACTGAATGCGTTATGACGTCATCGCTTACCACAAATTAGTAAAACTTTTGCCATTGAAGAAAATTTGAACTGTGGGCTCACACACACTAGTTGACATCGCAAATCAGTGTCAACTAAATAACACAAAGGAATTTTAAAAGCATCACACACAGAGTCAATGAAAATTAGATGTCACTATACAGAATTAATTATGCTATATCACATAGGAAGGTTGAAATCACATAAGTAACCAAAATCCAGTTGACACCTATTTTCATGTCAACTAATGTCTGTGTCCCCCAAAAAACAATAAAAACACAAATAAAAAACCCACCCAACCCACTCGCAGCCTCCACAGCCGAGAAAATCTGCTCCCTAGTAGTCGCCCAACAAACTGGCGAGCCGCCAGGCGCCAGCCCCCACGCAAACGGCGAAAATGCCCACAGCCAAAAAGACCCCCAAATTCAAGCGAACACCTCTAGTGTTGAGCACATGGATACCACTGGGGGGTCTAATGGCGCCGGTGAAGGATGCATGGAAAGTCCGCCGGAAAAACGCTTCAAACCTGCCGCACCGACTTTGGACGAGGCCAAGTTGTTGGCTGGATTGGTCAATGGGGAGAATACGGTATGTTTGATTTGATTTTACTGTATTCGCTTGAATAATTCCCCCTAGGGAATTATTTTTTCGTTGGACTATTTTGAGGGGGGGGGGCTATTCGAGAGGAGGGATTATTACTTCGTCTAAATTTTCAGACATGTTTCTATCATATCATTCAACGAAATATGCTTTAGGTATTCACACGATAACATGCCATTTTTGTTAAAATTGGCCACATAATATTCCATCAGGGGTAATATTCAAGAGGATTATTTCTTCCCCACTCGTTTTACAGGGGGATTATTCAAGCAAATTTTTATTATTTATTATTTTTCGATTCATTTCAATCTAGCTCGTATGAGCAGCATCCGCACACGTTTCACAGAGTAGTGTCGTTCCACTTCGCAGACACCATCACAACCATCCACCGAGAACCAACTACCACCAGTCGACTCCAACAGCGAGTACCCCAGCGGCACTAACCCAGCAAATCACAGCGGCGAGTCGTCAACCAGCACCGGCACCATGCCGTTGGCGAGCTCGATGCCCGCCTCGGTGATCACGAGCATGTCGGGCAACGGGAGCAGCGTGACCAGGCCGCCCGGCTTGGCGCCGCCTTTGGCTACTATCAGCACTAGCGCCCTGGGGTCTAACCCAATTACGGGACAGATGCAGTTGGGTGGAGGGGCGGTCGGACAAGGACCGACTGTGTATACTTGTCCCATGTGCAATTTCCAGTGTGCAAGCAAGTTCCACTTCAATTCGCACATGAACACGCACACGGATCATAGGTGTGTTTGTGGGGGGAATTTTAAGACTAAATGGAAAAATCTTCTACAATAAAATACCAGAGTTGTTCAAAGTACAGAACTTTTTTCAAAATAAACGTAAAATATTTGGGGGTTTACTCACCGCTGAGTACAGAAAACGTAAAGTAATTTTTTTACTTTTACACTGCTGAAAATTTTGAGTAAAATACTATTTTAATTGTTACTCTGGAAGACATCAATTATGCGTTTCTTTCACTTGAAATAAGTATTTCTTGGGAAAATGATACGCAATTCTTCAAGGTTTCTTAATTTTCGAGATAAGAGAAATGACTGTAAATGTCCCTAAAAAACGTTTAAAATAAAAATACGTTTAAATACTCACGTACTTACTAAAAGTACGCGTAAATTTGAATACCGGTATTTTTCTTTGGAGGAAACATAAACGTATCTGCACAGTACTCGAGTAAACGTATTTTTCGACGATTTTAAACGTAAATACATTTTAACAATTAATCTACAATACCCCCCCCCCACCAGGTGCACCATGTGCGACTACACCTCTCGCACTGAAGGCCGCCTCAAGCGGCACATGTCCGAGTTCCACTCACGCGAGGAGCAAATCGACGCCGGCCTAGAACCGAGCAGTCGGGCGCACAGCGCCACGCCGCAGCGCAGCAACACGCCGCAGCTGCTGCAGCAGCCGCACCAGAGCCAGATGCACACGCCCACGCAGGTGACCATGGCTGGCAACTTGCCAGTGAATGGCGATATCAGCGCCTTGCAGCAGATTCAGGTGGGTTGCGGGAGGTTGAGGTGAACTGATCTAGATAGTTCTGAGATCTATACCTTTATATGTGGATAAGACCCCCTTGAATAACCCCCACTCCAGTTGGCTTCGTGAGGAAAAAATAACCCGACCCCTTGAATAACTCCCCGCTCAAAAACTACCGGAAAAAAACTCCCCTGTGGTCTTATTTTCGAGGATTTGTAGTATTTACCTTAAAGTGCTCAAATAAGTCCCCCCTTTTGAAAAACGCCCGAAAAAAGCACAGAATCAACTCAACTCATCAACGTTCACTATTCAACTCACTATCCCACCCTCCCAGGCGCTCGCCTCACGCTCGGAGTCGTCCATGATGCCGATGTCGATCACGGACGCGGCGGTGGCGGCGGCGGCCAGTCTGCCCCCGGCCGGCCTGGAACCGCCTAATGGAATGCCCGGAGCACATAGTGCGCCGTGCAGTGGATCGGGTGGGTTTGGGTTGGGGTTGGGATTTGTGATTAAATGTGTGATTAAATATAATTTTTAAAAAATTGTAAAAGAAATTTTATTCTCAAAATATGTTGGAAAACATTGAAAAATATTACATTTTTGAGAGATTTTCTGATATTTTAAAAATATTTTCTCAGAATATCGCTCAACAATATTATAAAATCTCTCTGGGGAATTCTAAAAATATAAATATGAAACTTTATATTTATATATTTTCTGACATAAATATATCTCCATAATTTTCTTTATTCTATGTGTGTCTTAAGAATTTCTAGTGCATTATTGTATATTTTCACATGATTCAAATCCCATTTCCACACAATAACAAAACACAATTTTCCACCACAAAACCTTTCACTTCACCCACCATCACACACAGGCGGTTCAACCAAGTCCGACAGTCCATCAGGCACCACAACTTCAGGGGGTAAAAAGGGCTCCGGTCAAAGTAGCAAGCCAAAAAGCTACCGATGCAAACAATGCGGCCACTTGTCAATGTCAAAGGAGGAATCTTGGAACCATTCCAGACTGCACATACCCATCGAGAAACAGCTCAGCTGTCCAAAGTGCGAGTTTGTGACCGAGTATAAGCATCATTTGGAATATCATATCAGAAATCACTTTGGGAGCAAGCCTTTTCAGGTGGGTGTCGTTTTTGAGGGTTGTGTAAGGTTTTATTGTATGTATGTATTTATTGAAATGCGCCAACTTTGGATCACTTTTGAAATTCAAGTATCGTATAAAAACATTATAAATCTTTTTGCTTTTAAATTTCATTAAAAAATTGTCCGAACACGGTACTTAACTGGCCATGGACTAAATATCAATGTAGCAACAAACCTAAAACCCACGACAATTTCCGAACCTAATTACACCCATCTAAAACCCCCCCACCCAATTCCAGTGCACCAAGTGCAAGTACACCTGCGTGAACAAGTCCATGCTCAACTCGCACATGAAATCGCACTCGAACCACTACCAATATCGCTGTTCCGACTGCACCTACGCCACCAAATATTGCCACAGTTTAAAGTTGCACCTACGCAAGTACGGCCACAAGCCCAGTACCGTGATTAGCGCCGATGGGACAGCTATTGACCCCACGACGCTTTTTGCTGATAGTCCTCGTGAGTGGAGGGGGTTATTTGAGGGGTTGCCTTTTTGCTTGCTACTTGGGTGTTTTTGCTTCTCGATAGACATTTCATTTCCGGCTTTATTTCCTTTATTTTCGCTATATTTAGTAACATATTTTTTGCTTCTCTGCTTTGAATTTCTATAATATAATTTTTTTTGTAGCCTTAGTGATAGATTAATACTTTTTGAACAAATTGCGCGTGCGCACACTAGTTTAGTGCCAAATTTTGATAAACTCATAAATCGGCCTTGTACAAATATGAGTTTACCGGAATGACTTTTTTTAAATCTCCATCAACTGCAGTTGACAGACACCTAATTCTGGTAAACTCAAATACGTTCAAAGCCGATTTATCAAATTACCAAAATCTGGCAGTAAACTACAGTAATCTGGCAGTGTGCGCAGCGCCATTAGAACAACAAACAGAGAACTCATTTTTCCCACATTTCACAACTAAATAGCCTATCCAAACGCACTTCCACCCTAACTTCTCACGTAGACTTAGAATTAGACTCTAACCCTACCTCTACGCTCTAATTCCCCCCTGTGCACCATGTTCAATCACCAAACCTCAGGCAAGCGCAAAATCTCAGACGGCCGCCCTGAATCGTCGACTCCCACCGGCCTCCCGTCGAGCATGGGCCCCCCGGCGCAGTTCGGCTCGCCCGGCAGCGCCGCCACGCCCGCGTCCATGATGGGCGCCAGTCCCGCGCCCCCGCCGCCGCTCATGGGTCTGGCTGGGAGGCAGCTGATGACCCGGCCGCCTAGTGCGTTTGGGGGAGGCCAGAATGGACCCCCGATGTTGCCCACGGTTGGTGGTTGGGGGTGTTTTTTTTTGGGGTGGGGGGGTCGTTGTGCGCTGGAAATTCATGTAGATATTCATAATCATCGTTGGCCCTACACAGACTGCCTAGTTGACAATGAAACCAAATGTCAACTGGTTCCGATCCCAAGTCGAAGCTTGCTCACGAGTAGCAGTAAGCATTATTGTGTACACATCCGGTCTTCTTCTCATATTTTATCGCAATGTTTTTTTCAACACGACAGCTTCATTTGCAACATGATTCAACACTTTGGGCGTTTGTCGGCTCGTCAGACAGTTTTGAATTGGGATGGGAACCAGTTGAAATTGGTCAACTAGTGTGTAAATATAGGTCGTTTAAGCTGGCGCCGAGTTGTTCAGGTACTGCACTTTGACGTTCCCCAATGAACACAACCGAACGCAGATCTCCATGGAATCGTTGCTATCCAGCGTGGGCCGACCTGGCCTGTCCGCTCAACTGCCACTGATCTCAGCCAGTCTCTTAGCCCAGCACCAACAACAACAACAACAACAACATCAACAACAACAACAACATCAACAACAATCGGGGCTGCCCAACGCGGGCGCCCGCCCACCGTTGGACGTGAACGCCATGTTGCAGCGGCTGGCCAGTCTGAGTGGACTCACTGGGGGGTTGCCACCGGCGTTGGCGGCTAGATTGCCCTTGCCGCAGAGTTCTGGGTTTGGGTCGCAGGTGGGTGTCGGGGGGTTTGGGGGTTGGGGGTTTTGGGTGGGGAATATGTTGTGATTTTGCACAGGGACTGGGAAATAGTGTGATTTTGCAGGGTTGGTCTGTGCGAATGTGCAGGGTTTGGTAAATACTGTAGTAAGCGTTGAAAAATTTGTGGTTCTGGGAAAATATAGGTCAAATATAATCAGAAAATCTCTCAAACATAAACTGTAATCACACCTCTCTGAGAAAAACAAAACAAAAAATAAATAAAAATTATCACATATTTTTCATATTTTTTTATTTTTTCCCCTCAATATCTCAGAAAATAACTGAAAAAGGAAAGTTAATCAACTCTCTGAAAGCTCTTGGAAAAATAAAAATATAATAAATCTTATGTTTTTTAAAATATTTTTTAATATTTTTTGACATCAACTGACGCATATCCATTTATTTCCATCAACTACCCAACAAACCCCCCAACCCCCCTCAGGGCACCGACAGCTCCCCTCTCAACACTCTGGTCTCCCGCATGCACGCCGCCCACAACATCAACAACAACAACAACGGCAACCCCCTACCAACCCCCGGGGGCACCGCGACCGGCGGCGACTCAAACCAAAGTCTCATCGACAAAGTGAACGGTGGGCCGCCGCCGCCGCAGCAGCAGCAATTGACGCCGGGCACGTTCACATGCCCCACGTGCCGCGTGCAGTTGAATAGCAGGGAGGAACTGTTGAAGCATCATATACAGACCCATTTGGGCGACCTGGCTAATACGAATAACTTGTTGGGGAGAATTGCGCAGGTTAATTGGGGTTGAATTGTGGAGGGTGGTTGAGGGTGATGTGACTTGAGATGTTATTCGATTTGGAGTACACGTTCGATTTCCAATAAAAAATACAGTATTTCTTGTAAATGAACGGCATACCTCCAATAGAATGGTCCCTTCAAAAGAACGGCAGCTTTTGGCATGTTTTTACGCTTATGAAAAACTAGAACGGCAGTCTCCAAGAGAACGGCAGGTAAAAAGTTGACAAAAAAATTGTACGGCGCTTTTCTATTAGAAGAAATACGGTAATATACTAGCTTTCCAATATTTTTCGATACTTATATTTAAGTAGATATAATCCCATCCATATCACTTTTATCCTTTCCACGCGCCATTCAAAGCTCATCTAACACAATTGCTCGCAGGCGCGCATGGCCGCGCTAGCCAACGCAGCGGCCGCCTCGGCCGCCAACAACGTCAACACGTCCAGCAGCGGCGGCAACAACAACACCCCGGCCCCATGCAGCGTCAACAACGCCATGCCTTCAATGGGTGTCGCGCCGCCCCAAGCCGCAGTCGCCGCAGTCAAAGTGGAGAGTGGCGATGGTGAACTGCCGGTGGCAGGTGAACAAATCCCAGCTGACGCTGAGCCGAGCCGGGCCCATGCCGAGGCGGGGAATCAGCAGTATGAGGATGCTAGTACTACTGGTGGGCTGGGGGGGGGGGTTGGGTTTGAAAGTTGATTGAGTGTGGCTGTATTTTGAAATAATTAGCGATGCTTTAGTTAAATTCAATTTTGAAAATCAATCAAACTAGAAAATACCCCCATGAATCCCCTTGGATAAACCCTCGACATACCCCGCTTGGTGACATTTATTACCTATTTTGTCTATTTATGTAAAAATTCTTTGATTTTTACGAAAATTTCTGGCGAAATAATAACCCCCCTTGAAATACCCCCTCAAAATTTGCACTCTGAAAAAATAGACCCCGTGGGGGTATTTCGAGGAAATAGATATTTTAATTTCTTCATATTCATCACATTAATTTCACCCTCACCCCCAGGCGAGCGCTACAGCGACGGCGCCGCCGACGGGCACTCCCCAGCCACCCTAGGCGACGGTTCAGCCGGCGACCAAAGCAGCGGCGCCTCACCCAAATTGACCATCGTCCAACCCACCCCCACCCAACTCGACGACGACGCGCGGTCGGCCGCGCCGCAGCAGCACAGCAACAGCGCCACGTCGGCGTCGGGCTCGTCGGGCGCGAGCAGGCGCAAGGCCAAGGCGCTCAAGTTGGACCAGATCAGCAAGATATTGCAGGGCAGGGCGAATAGTCCAGGGGCTGATGGGCACCAGTCGAATAGTTCCAATGGCGCCCATGATGATGATAATGAGACTTCGGAGGTGGGTTTTTAGTGATTTGCTTTATGGTTCTCTGGGCAGTCCCGCACCCCGTAACGTGAAAGTTATGTAAAAGCAACAAAAGTGAAGTGTAAAATGTCATGTGAAATAGAAATTAAAAATAATAGACTTTATTACACATGACATTTTGCATGAAATTTGACAAATTTGTTTAAATATCACATTTTACATGACATTTGACAAAATTGTCTAAAGATAGCATTTTACTTAACATTTGACACTTGACTTTGCAATTTACATGGTGTGTAAGTGGGCACTCCCAGACCCTGTAAAATGCCCTATAAAATGTCGAATGTCATGCAAAGTGTCAAAAGTCATGGAAAATGACCTGCAAAATGGAAACTCGGTTGCCATTTTGTAGGTCATTTTCCATGACTTTTGACACTTTGCATGACATTTGGAATTTTACAGGGTCTGGGACTGTCACCAAAAGCCCACTTCTTGAGTAAAAAGAATGCCAGTTGACATGCGCTCTGAATATTTTCTCATTATTAAGCGTGAACCATCCCAGGAAACCGACGGCGGGGGCTCCGGCACCCCAAACAAACCGGCGGGCCGGCGCGACTCGATCGACAGCAACGCGTCCACGTCCAGCGGCGCCAAGCTGCACCACATGCTGCTGCAGCGCGCAGTGGGCGCTCAACAACAACAACAACAACAACAACAACAACAACCATCACAACAACAACAACCATCACAACAACAGGGCGGGCCAGTCTCTTCACAGTCGACCACGGGCGGGGAATCTCTGCTGGCGACCACGTCGGCCGCCGCCCTGGTCGGCACAACCATAGCCACCAGTACGAATGCGGCTGCAGCTGCGGCTGTCTATGCCGCCGCGCTGAGCGCTGCTCAGCATAGGAGACAGGCGCATCAGATGCTGCCCGGGGTGGGCAAAGGGAACACGGTTGGTTTGAGGGGTTGGGTTTGGGGGGTTTTGGGGCCTGGGGGTAGTTTCAGAAGCTGGAAAATGTAAAATGTCGTGCAAAGTGTCAAAATTCGTGTAAAATGTCAAATGTCACGCAATGCAAAGTGTCAAAAGTCATGTAGAATGGCCTGTAAAATGACAACTCGGTCGCCATTTCGCAGAGCATTTACATAACCTTTGGCACTTTTCGTGACATTTGACATTTTACAGGGCATTTTAGAAGTCTATGAGTTTTATATCGCTGCAATCACTTTTAAAACGTCTCATTTCCGTTTTCAGCGGTGCGCGCCGGCGACCAGCACCTGTCCCAATGTGACCAGTACGTCCGGCAACTGGGCGTTCGTGTGCGACCATTGCCGCATCGCTTTCGAGCAGGTTTGTAATTGGAATAGGGACCTTTGTTTTATTTGTTGTTGTTCGCATTTGGTGCCGATTTTGCAAGTGGAGAAGTGAAATATCTATTTTGAAGTGAGAAGTAAAAGGGTAAAGAGTTAATTTTTAACTTTTCACGTACAAATTGCATTGTTTTTCCTCGCTTGCGGAATCGACCCCAGGGGGCAATCATTAACCGTGTAAAATGTCAAGTGTCATGCAAAGTGCAAAAATTCATGTAAAATGCCTTGCAAAATCGCAACCGAATTGCCATTTTGTAGGGCATTTTACATTACTTTTGACACTATGCCTGAAATTTTACAGGGTCTGGGACTGGCACCAGCACACATAAATCACCAGCCGCGTAGGTAAATCCCTCAATCATCACTCCCACCCAACTTTCGCCCGCAGGCGGTCATGTACCACATCCACATGGGCTACCACGGCTACGACAACCCGTTCCGGTGCAACCGCTGCGGCATACTGAGCGCCGACGCCGTGGCGCACAATTTGCACTTGCTGCAGGCTAAGCACGATTGAGGTCGTCGCTGCGGCTGGAGCGGGCTTTTTTGGAGATTGTTGTCGCCGCCGAGCTGCCGCACACTGCTGCCGCCCATAGCTGTAGTTTATACTCGGCGGACTGGATACTCTGCACTCGCACTTATTTATGTCGCACGTTGGAAGTGTGCCAATGATAATTAGAGCGCGCTTTTTTCTGAAAATGAAACAAAATTCATTGTTATGAATACGTAAACGTAGAATTCCGTGGCATCAATGACTTTATGAAACTCGCATGTGGTATATATCGTTGGCAAGCTTCCAGTGTGAACCACGTGTGCAAGGTCTAAAGTCACTGGAGTATATTTATGTGTGCGCGCACGTTACAAAGGTATTTTCGTAATGCGTTTTCTTTCCATTTTTCATTCTACCAGAATACATTACATGTACCTAATGAGTCTCAGGGTTTTGTGTCTCTTTTTGTGTATTTTGTGAAATTGTTTCGTCGCCCCGTTTTAGTGATTTTGTGTTTGTATTTAGTGGGCGTTTTATTTTACATTTTATTTTGAATTGCGGCACAGTGCACACAGTACTCAATTTTAGATATTTGGCCAGATTTTGACCTCTCTGGCCATTTTGACGGTTAATTGCTTTTGTCTTTGATTTTTTACTGCTTTTGAAATGTATTTATCGTGTTGTCTGTATTCCGCGACACTTATTATCGACAGTGTTTTTTGGGGGGCTGTATTTGAGTGATTTTTAAAACCTTAAAATTTGTCTGCCGCTGATTGAATGATATTTTTGCAAAATGGTTTTCCCTCACACTATTTTGCAGTTTGCACCTGTTTTTTTGTCTGTTGCGCATCGATTGGGTCAGAGATGAGCAGAGCACACAAATCTTTTTATTCGTGTGAAAGGCGGCTCACACACTAGTTGACACATTGTGTCAACTGGTCTGTGTCAACTCAAATTTTGGCTTCACGTGTCGCAGGGCGATTTCCAAATGCACGTACAGCAATGTTGAAATTTAAATATTTCTGCAAGTGCGTTGGGAGATCGCTCTGCGACACGTGAAGCCAATTTCGGAGTTGACACAGACTAGTTGACACTATGTGTCAACTAGTGTGCGGGCTGTCTATGTTTGGACTTTTCGAATAAATATGTCAATTTTAAATGTGTCAATATTGCTCACTCTGATGCAGTCGGTGAATTCTGCGGATTGTTTTTATACGCCACCTCACTGGATTTTGACCAGAAAAATGCTCTAAAATGAGTAAATAGTGATAAGTAATTCTCCATGTGTTTGATAGTCAAAGGCATGTTATGTATTTGCGAGATGTATTTTTACCGAGATTTCTTTTATCACCAGCACTTTGAGCCAGTACACTGTGACATTTGTAAAAATGAATGTTGTTTCACTGTTACGCTGGTCCGTCTCGTGCGAGTCTCGAATCAAGTTGACACTAATTTGGTGGTGCATGATTTTTTTGGCATCTGTCCAAAAAGTGTCAAAGTGGTTCATTCGTTGTAGACAAGAAGCAATGATTAGTTGTACAAAGCCACTTTTATTTTCTACCTATTTATTTTTGTAAGTGTGGGCATTAGCATCAAGAATCTAAGTAGCAGGTTAAAATATAGTGTTCTACTTCTAGCAGTTTTTTTCCTGCAACATTCCCTTTTTCTAAAAAAGATTTTATATTATTTTTCCTACCTCTTTTGTCCAACTGAATATACATTTGTGAGAAACCAACATAAGTATTACCTCTTATCAAAACTTGCACATGTCCCCCGGGATGGGGAAATGTAAGAAAATTTGTGGTCGATATACGAAATTTACCTCTATTGTGGTTAAAGTTTTCACATGTTTGTGCGGCTTTAGTGTTTTTGAAGAGTGGTATAATATGTAAATATTTATGTGTGTGAGTGGTGAAATTTATCATGTTGATGAAATTTGGTCCGCAGGTGACAAATGGGCTATTCAAGTGTGAAATTAATTGGCGTATTTTAGAAAGAAATTTTTTTTTCTCATTAAATGAAAATTCAGCCAATAATTATTTTCAAACTTGTCTACTGGTGGTAAATTTTCTGGCTTTGCCGCCACTTTTGTACAGCTCAAAACCTCTGGAATTTCGCTCTATGTGCACTTTGATTTTAACTCAGTCAGGCTGCAAAATTTTTTTTTTCTGTAATTATTTTCGTCGCTCCGCCCGCTTCTGCTCTACTCCCCGTCTGGGGATTTATTTCTGTGTTCATTTCGTTGTTGTTGTTTTTTGGAAATCACCTTTCCACTCAGGGAGTTTGAACCACACCAGTCTCACATGCCATTTCGTTGTTTTTATATATTTGAATCGTGACAAATTTTGCGCATTTTAATCAAGGGTTGTTTTCGTATTAATTTTACGGTATACTCGGCGGACCGCAAAGTATGCGCCCAAAATTTAAAGTCTTGGTCGATAACGCGCGAGCTGGATACGATACTTATGTATGCTGTTTCACAAACACAAAAAAAGGCGGAGTCAATACAAGTGACGAATTTTTTTCCTGAGACGTCTTTTCTTTATTTGCTGAACTGATTATTATTTTAGAAATTAGGACGTCATGTTGGAGTGTTTCCTTCAGAACAATGCCTACTATGCGGTCCGCTGAGATTACCCAACATTAGTTGTTTTTTTCAGGAATGTGGCAAAATATTTATCACAAATCAGCCTTGGTAATTCAATTGAATGGGTGAAATGCGGGCAAAAGATTTTGTCAGTCATATTTGTAAACTTTTGCTTAATTTCATTTTTGCCACTGTTCTGAAAGAACCAGAGTGTAATTGACCCAGAAAACTTTACAGCATATTGAAAATTTGTGCACGGGCAAGCCCATGAACATATATATGCAAAACCAACTGCAAACTACACTTAAGGAAGGTTCCGTAAGCTAAAGTGATGAGAAGTGGTAAGAAAAGTTGTTAACTTTAAATACGAGGAAACTTATCTAGATAAGTCTTATCTAAAATTTAATGTGATTAATTTTATTTAATGTGATTAATTCACCAGGGGGTATTTTTCAGTGTGAATTTTGAGGTGGGCTTGGATATTTCGAAGCGGGGGGGTATTTTTTCATAACCTCTCCTAGACCTGGGGTTATTTCGAGGGAATACGGTAAATAAGTTCTACTTGTATGTACATGGGCTTGCCTATTTTATTAGATAAATAACAACCTAAATATCTACCTTACCCAAAAGTTTTCCCATCAAGTAGTACAATAGCCATTCGTAACTACCTAGTATCTTTTCCACGTCTCAATTTATTCTAAAATCACAACTACAATTTCACTCAAAATCGACTCACGCGGGCCACTCGTTACTGGGAGCCATTTTGTTTTTTTGGCAGCGCGCAGTAAATCGCATCTGCCGCATTTTCACACATAATTCTCATACAAATCAGCGGGACTATTATTATCGCTTTGACCACAAATCATGTCTTAATGTGTGAGCGAAATATTTTATTATTTTTGTTTTTATACATGGTGTCCATGTGAAATTAGAATGTAGCGTTTTTGGTTTGTTTTTGTCGTCGCACGGACCATGGTGATGATCAAATAGTGTGCAAATAATGCATTTGTCAAAGGGCCCACACACACCAGTTGACATCGAAATTCCTGTCAACTAAATTTTGGTTACCTAATTATGTGATTCCAAGTTTCGTTTGTGGCAGAAAATCATCAATTTTTACCGTGACACTAATTTTCATTGTTACTGCTCAAGTGTGATGCTCCAAAAAGCTTTTTTGTTATTTAGTTGACATTATTTTGCGATGTCAACTAGTGTGTGTGGGCCCAATGCCTTCAACGATTCCTCAAACGACTGTTCCAGCGTTCAGGCGATAGATTTGACCATGGTCCGTGTAATTGTAAATAGATATTCATGTATTTACGGCGTGCCAGAGACGCGTTTTTCATCGCTTCCAGAAACCTCTGCCGATCGGAAAATAGAATCGGGTAACAAAAATTTTTTCTATGCAGCTGTTGAATGTTTCCCTGGCACGCCAACACCTACCACGGAGTCGCACCAATTCATATACCTCGTTTCCAAATCTGTTCAAATCATTAAATCGTGCACATTGGTCACGTAGCATTTCGTCACGTTTCACTTGGTCACGTTGTATTTCGTCACCAAATATGAAAGACGCGCCGAAAAGATGATTTGAACTCGTTAGCAAAGCAGAAGCCTGAAGATTATAAATGCAACAAACGCTTTTTCTAATGTATTTTTATGTATTCAGGCGACCGCATTTTGCTGTCTATTGTTGTTCTGTGTCAGTCAATGTCTGTGACATTTTCATTTGAGTATTTATCTATCACACTTTTACAAATTTCCACACGCTTAAAGTGCAGTAGATGCAAATTTGCGAACTTTTTTTTAATTGTATCTTTTATTTCTGATGTGGAAAATGAACAAAGTTGGACGCAAACGGCGGTGGTAAATAGAAAATCACTTGTCTGGTGAGAAAATTAAATATAAATATGTACACAAATTTGAGAACACCTAGAAACGTCACAAAAACAAAACGGCAAAAAATGAACCTGGTAAAACTGGGAATGAAAATTGACTAAAACGATTACAATATTCATCAACAAACGTCAAACCATATACTGGACTGACAGAACGCTATACAATGATTGATACCATATTTTGATGAATAAGGTTACATGAAAAATTGTTCACCAAATTCACCCAGAGTATGAGCAATGTGGTCTGATGAGAAAATATTTTATGTATCTTCGTTCATTCAGATGAGATATGGTAGATTTCAGCTCTTTCATTGTAAGGTGTCCCGTCAGAAGACTATATCACAAATCAAACCAAATGCTCAGACATCTGATGTCCGACGGCCACATTCACCTCATCAAAAACCTTCTCACAATAAACACACTTAAATCCACCATCCACCTGAGCGATATTGATCGTTTTGGCCGCTTTACCGGCGTCGATCTGCTCGGAGTGCCGCTGGTCGGACTTGAGCTGGTGCTCGTCGGACACGGACGAGTCGGGCTCGGTTTTCACCGGCGCCAAGTCGGTTTCTGAGTTTGTTGGACGCGCGGCAGCGGGGGAGTTTTGAGTTTGTCGCGGCTGCGGTGAAGTGAGCGCCGCCGCCCCGTGCGCTTGACGCTCGTGAGATGCCAGTAGTGAGGGGCTGCGCGGAATTATTACAAGGTTTTTATGAAAATTGGACGAATTGGCATAGGAAAATGCAACTACCGTATATCCTCGAATAAGAACACAGGGGGGTTATTTCTGTCAGAATTTTTTGAGGGGGAGTTATTCGAGGGGAGGAGATAATTTTTCATCTGAAAATTTTGTAAGATTCATGATCAATGGTATGAATCGGCTTACATTAGTTCCATAAACATGTATGAAATGCAAACAATTCCGTAATTCAAGCAATGATATCAATGCTAAACACGACGGACATTATAGAAGTCAATGGTCTAAGGAATTTTCGTACAACTGCGTATATTCGTAGTTGGCACACGTCCAAGTTACTGTTTGCGAGAATGTTACCAAATATGAAAGACGCGTGATTTCCGTCAGCGTCAACAAAAATGACTGCGGAATGCGATTAAGCGACCGCAATTGGTTGCTAATGGCAGCCCACACACGAGTTGACACTTGTGTTGACTTAATTGCATTCCGCGGTCATTATCGCGAACGGAAATCGTGCGTCTTTTACTTCGTTCATATAAAACGCAACAGTAACTTGGACGCAGCGGTAAGTTCATACGTAATTTTTTGAATGAATTTATCGGGACTGCGACGATAAGATCTTAACTAAGACCTAACAATCCGACGTTCTATAACGAGTTGTTTATCAAATTCACATCATTCTCGCATAAAAAGTCAGATTGAATCAAATGTATCATGAACGGAATGGAATTCGTCCATTCAAGTTCAAATTAAAAAACACACGTCATTGGTAACGAAGGGCCGAATCACTGATTCGTTTCATGTCCGCCGAGTTTACATAGTGAACATCAGTTGCAAAAGAACACAACCGTCACATATTCACATAAATTTTTTGTTATGTGTTATGTCTTCCCACCCATCAGGGGGGGGGTGGAGTTTTTCGAGGGGGGTCTTATTCGAGTATATACGGTACATTACTCAGTTGTAAATTACCCAAAACGTGAAATTGCGATTTTTATAACAAAAATGGTTTCACTTCAGTTCCAAATTAACAGGCCGCCATGAAATGAGTAAATACCGTGTTTCCTCGAAATACCCCCAGGGGGTTTATTTTGTCATATTGGCAGTTTTGAGGGGGGTTTTCGAGGGCGGGGGGGTATGTCGAGGAAACACGGTATACGTCCATCACTCACCTCGCAAACGACTGTCCACAAGCGGTGCACTTTGAGGGCCGATTCGAAGTGCGCGCGGCTGCAGCCGACCGCCCCACACCCAAGTGCACCGCGCGGAAGTGTTTCCTGTAGTCGTCGTTGCAGTCGAACGTCATGCCGCACGGCGGGCACTCGATTACTGTGGCCGTCGCGCAGGGGGTTTGTGATGCTGTGGAAGCGGACGCCTCGGATCTGCGATAGAGGTTGGTGACGGTCACCGGCTTGTTGTGACGATTGTACTTTGAGCCAGGTCGCATTTTCTCCGCAGAAATAGGCAGGATTTACATGAGAAAGGTGCGCTCAATAGCCCTACCACACTAGTTGACAAGGGCACGACATGTCAACTGGTTCCGATCCCAATTCAAAGCTTGGTGACGAGTAACACAACGCATTATTGTATACACGTATACTTTGTCAGGCCATGCACACAGCACATAACGCAATGTTTTTTTTTCAACGCTACATCTTCATTTGCAACACGATTCAACACTTATGTATTTGAACGTCGTTCATCGGTTCGCCAGCAAGCTTTGAATTGGAATAGGAACCAGTTGACATTTCCTGCCCTTGTCAACTAGTGTGTGTAGGGCCAACACGGCAGTATAGCGCTCCACACGGTAGTTGACATTGGAATGTCAACTGGTTGATGTCAACTCATATTTTGTTTACATGCCACAGGGCGATCTTAAATTGCACATGTCACTAGATTTATTGTTCGTCGTTGCAGCACCGGCAATTGAACATCGCTCTGTGACACGTGAACTAAAATATGAGTTGACATTCGAATGTCAACTACCGTGTGGAGCGCCTATGAGCCCTTCCAAAAATATGCAGCACTCAAATAACTACTGTATATACCCAATTAAGCCCCCTCGAAACACCCGCCCCTATCAGATAACTAAATAAAAAATACCCCAATCAAATAACTGAAAAACTACCTAGTCAACTCTGAGGAAAAATAATTCCCCTGGGGACTTATTCGAGGATATACGGTAGCGGACAAACGGTCACTCTCACTCTTCCCAGTCAAAAAACAACCCATCACAAAAAAAGCCCCACCTCGAATCGCTGGCCGACTCGACCACAACAGCACCAGCCCCACTATCATGCCCATTGGTGAGTGGCGCGAACTGAGCACCGGGGCCGCTCGCCTGCTGCCGGGCGTACTGCGCGAGCGCCTGGCTCAGCGCGGGCATGACCGACTCGGTGAGCACCATGGACGCGGGCTCGGCCGCCGTGCCGATGGAGGGGGGTTGGGGCTGGGGCTGCGGTTGGGGTTGGGGGTCGGCTTGAAGCGAGGGCGGCGACTTTGCGGGTTGAGGCGGCTCGGTCGATTGTTGAGGTTGGGTGGTTTCCTGGTGCGCCTGTGCAAGCGGTGATGGGAGTTCTTTGAACCAGTATGAGTAACAAGTTGGCTTTTTTCAAATAGACACCTTGAATAAACTCGGCGGACAGCAAAGTATGCTTAGAATCATTCTATAATTTAATCCATAATCCAATAAAATATTGTCAAATATTTCGTAATTAATTATTCCATAGCGAAAACGAAATATTACGATGAAAGAACTGTATAATTTTTAGTTAATTCTTCGGATGGGTTACGGTAGGTTTCCATACTAAGTGTGATTGTTTCGGAGTGGAAATTTGAGGGGGGTATTTTGAGGAAATACGGTGGTGTGTATAGCCACTTTTGACAAACTAAGAGTGGAAATACCTTTTCACTGGAAGGAAGTGAGCACACAGAAAAATATTTACCACCATCGATTCTGAAAGTTGGCATTTTGCCCAAAACAACCCGAAAATTGGCAATTTTCCCAACCTGCGCCTGTGCCTGCGCCGCCGCCGCCGTCCTATCCAACCCGTGCGCCCTGGCGTAGTGCGTCACCAGCGTCGACCTGGTGGGGTAGGCGGCGCCGCACTGGTCGCACCGCAGCGGCCCCCCGCTGGCGGCCGTTTGAGCGTGCACACGGCGCACGTGCTCGGCCAGTTTGTAGGTGTGGTTGAAGGTGCGCGGGCACGAGGCGCACGCGAAACGCCGCCGGGACTGGGGGGGGGGGGTAATTTAGTGGGTGCCGATTTTGCACTGAAATTTATCACATGGGATCAGAATAATTGTGGACACGCACACTAATGCACCACTGAAATTTGGGAAACTGATAAATCTGCAATGAACACATGCGAGTTTGCTAGAATGAATATTTTTATCACCATCACCAGTAGTTGACCTACTCCTCATTCTGGCAAACTAAAATGTGTGTTCAAAATAGATATATGAGTTTCCCAACGATATACATGTACATTTACAGAAAATTTTAATAATCAAACCAAAGTTTTCATACCATGGAACTACGTTTATTGGCAAAGAATGGGATGGTGGCAAAGAAACAGCACTTTCTCGTCTGTAAAAGTTTTCCTGTTCAGTCATAATTTGACATTCCCTTTTCACACAGTCAAACATACACAGTTGTCTATAAACACCCAAGGCTTAAATCAAATATTTCCGACCCAATAAAATCCCTCACCTCAATGGACCCGTTAAGGCTAATCGGTGTGCTGTTCGCACTCGGTGGCGACTTATTCACTCCATTCGAAACAGTCGGACTAGGCTGGGGTTCCGGTTTCCGATGAACCGCCTTTGCGTGTTTGTCGAGCTGCGAAAAGTTTCAAATTTACGATAAAATTATCAAATACCAAGTGGTGGAAAAAACTACCGTATATCCTTGAATAAGTGCCCAGGGGAGTTATTTTGAGTCAGATTTTTTTAGACTGGGGGGTTATTCGAGGCGGGGAGTTATTCGAGACGGAGAGTTATTCGAGGGGGAGTTATTTTTCCGTCAGAATTTTGTATAACAAAGCATGATCAAAGCATTATTTACAAAACTGGGGTAAAAAATTAGTTTTGTAAATCATAAGACGGAATACAAATTCCACAATTCACCTAAGACCTTTTTAGTACATGTGGCGTCTTTCGTACACATCAAAGTGGATGGGGGGTTATTTTTGTACCGGCTTTTGGTGGTCTTCAGGTATGGGTGTATTGTTATTTTTACTCGAATTTTAAATACCGTATTTATGCTTAGGTAATAGAACGGCGACCTCCAATAGAACGGCATACGAAAATTACGTTGGAAGACTGCCAAAACTCAATCAAACAATAGATGGTAAGAACGTAAAGTAAAACGTAAAAGCAAAGTAAATATGTATCAAATGTTAAGCAAAACATATTCTCGCACTAACTGACAGTTTTTTGGATGGTGTTGTAATGCGAATTTGTAATTTCGGGGTTATTTTTCCCTCACTCACAAAAGTGGGGAGTTATTCGAGGGGGGGGCGTATTCGAGTATATACGGTAAACACAATCCCAACTCAAACAGAATCCACAAAATAAACTCACTTGGTAGCCACTAGAAAACCGTCTGGGGCAAGCGTTGCATGCAAAACGCATGTTGCTTTCAGGGTTCGCTGTTTGTTGCGCACCGGCAGCAGTTGACGGCTGATCAGTTTTTCCAGGCGATTTCGATTCGGCTGTCAACTGATTCGGTGTGCCCTTTGTAGCGGCGGACGTTTTCTTTTTGTCCACACCGAAGCCCTGAATAATGATGGTCATGGGTTGACAAAAATTGTTAGAGGGACCAAAAATGGGCTAGGGCCCATTCCGCATCAAAGGCGCTACGCACACTGAAGCCGAAATATTCGGCATACGCACGTTTTCATCTGCCGAATCCGAATTGAAAAATTGCTGTTCGGACGTTTTAAATTCGGCATTTTAGGGGCTGCCATATTGAATTTTGAAAACGTGCGCACAATATTCGGACGAATTTGAGCGTTATCAGCATTCAACATTTCATCTGATTTTGCCAATGGTTTCCGCATGAAAAAGTGTACGCATCTTTTGAATGCTGAAATACACGCTGAATTGACAAACCGCCTAATTTTCAAGAGTACGGACGATTTGAGTTCAGCAAGTTTTTTTCTATTCAGCATTTAATTCGGCATTTGTCAAAAACGTGCGTATGCCGAATATTTCGGCTTCAGTGTGCGTAGCGCCAAAGACCATTCCGCATGTAGACCCATAATAGACACATTGTGCCTGCAGGGGTAAGAAAGGGGTGTGGGTTACACCACCCCAAACTGCCTAGCTATCTATCTATCCCTGGCGCAATTTTTTTGGCTACATTCCCCTGAACAGCCCACCACCCTCAAATTGCCTAGATATCTAGCTATCCGGAGCGCTTTTGAGCAATTTTACCCTAATTTTCACCAAAACTCCCTAATTTTCACCAAAACTCCCTAATTTTCATACTTCTTATAGAATTTCACCTTCGAAATAACTAGGTCGTGTTTTATTACCTATTTTCAACATGCCAGGTATAATTAAATGTGTTCCGGGTAGGGTTGGAAAAAAAAACGTTTAAAAAAAACATCGGCCAACCCTAGTTCCGGGTCGACATGCGGGATAGGTTTACATGCGGAATAGTGCACTGCCCCAAAAATGTTCCATGAAAAAATACAGTATACGCGCAAATATTGCGAGTGCTGCCACAACACATTTTATCGTGGAAAATCGAACGGGTCGTATTTTCATTGGAATTTCGAATTTCAAACAATGGAAAAGAAACAAGTCAAGCTCCCAAACAACTATCTCTCAATAACACCGTCAAATGGTGCATCTTGTGATTTGTTATAATGCTGTAAAAAGGGGACTAAAGCTGTAGTTATTGCACAAACTTCAGACAACTTTTGACATCATACACTGCATAACTATCCCCACAAAAGAAAAACCCAGTGCCCTCAACCAAACCATCAACTAAGAGAAAAAACCCCACCCAAAAACCCACCATAGTCACACTGATCCCCTCAATAGTCCTCTGATGGGCATACAACATGTGCTTGCACAATGCATTCCTACTGGGAAAAGCCGCGTCGCAGTCCTCGCACCGGTGACAGGGGGCGCCTTCAGTGTGCACCTGGGAGCAGTCCCAGAGCCTGTAAAACGCCCTGTAAAATGTCAAATGTCATGTAAAGTGTCAAAAGTCATGTAAAATGCTTTGGAAAATGGCCATTTTCCAAGGCATTTTACATGACTTTTGACACTTTACATGACATTTGACATTTGACAGGGCATTTTACAGGCTCTGAAACTGGCACCTGCCTGACGTGCTGGCCCAGCTGGTAGGCGGTGCTGAAGCGACGGGAGCAGTCGGAACAAGCGTAGCGGCGCACGTCTCGGTGAACCTGCGGGGGTGCGTTGTCCACATGGGGTCAAGCCTATTACGCATGTAAACCCATCACGCATGTAGGCCCATTAGACACATTAAACCCGCAGAGGTAGGAAAGGGGGCGGGTAAGGGGGGTGTAAAAAATGACGCCCTAGTCAAGATGTAAAATCAGATATGGTCTATCAGATAGGAAAGTTTAAATCACTTTATTCACTTAAATTTAGTTGACATCCAGTCTGTGTGGCGCCATTCTGAGGACAGTCCCGCACCCGGTAAAATGTCAAGGCACATTTCATGTAAAGTGTCACGCAAAATGCTAAATCCCCACTGAAAAGACATATTTATTACTGAGAATTCGACATCTTACATCAATGATTTGTTGCATGACATTTTACATTTTACATAAAATTTTACAGGATCCTTTGCGTTTGCGGCGCGTTAGAATTTAGCTGATATAAAATGTTTGAATATTAAAATTTTTCAACTTGTCAAAAACATTCAACAAAAAAACCCCACCCACCGAAAGCACGTGCATCGACAGGCTCTTAATCGACCCATAGGGTCGATTACACTCTGGACAGGTATATTGTGCTCCAGACTTCCCCCCAGGCGGCGTGCCGCCGCCAGCGGCAGAATTAGCTGCAGCTGCATTTGCTGCGTCGACGGCGGGCTGGTGCCAGTGGACCACGTTGACATGTATCCCGTCCATGGTCTTCTGATGGTCGGCCTGGGGGGCAGTCCCGGACCGTGTGAAGTGTCGTGTAAAGTGGCGAGTGTCGAGTGAAGTGGAGAAAGACATGTAAAATGCCCTGAGAAATGTAAAATGTCAGGCAAAGTGTCAAAGGCCGTGTAAAATGCCCTGCTAAATGTTGCCGTTTCGCAGGGAATTTTACGTGACCTTTGACACTTTGCGTGACATTTTACATTTCGCAGGGGTCAGGTCTATTATGCATGTAAACGCATTATGCATGTAGACCCATTTTAGACACATTATACCCGCAGGGGTACGAAAGGGGGGTAGGTAACCCCACCCCAAACCGCCCAGCTATCCATCTATACCAGAGGCATATTTTTAATTACTTTCCGCTGAACAGCCACCCCCCCCCCCCCGCAAATTGCCTAGCATCTAGCTATCTGGTGAGATTTCGAGCAATTTTACCATAACTTTCACCTAAGTAGCTTATTTTCATACTTTTTATAGATTTTCACCTTTAAAATCACTAGGTAAAGGTGTTTTATTTTCAGCAGGTATAGTTAAATGGGTACCACTTCTACATGCATGATGGGTTCACATGCGCTATGGCACAGGGCCATTTCACACGAAATTTTACATGTCATTCTCGCCCTCCCACTACCTCACCACATTCACACTGCACTCCCCAAAGTCCGACACCGACACCAGGCTGTGCTTGGCCAAGGCCGACTTGCTGGGGAAGGCGGCGCCGCAGTCGAGGCACAGTTCGCACCGGCCGCCCTCTGCGTGCACTGCGCGCTGGTGCTTGGCGAAGTCGGCCGCGTCGCCGAATTGACGGGTGCACTCGCCGCACTGGTAGCGCCGCCGGGTTATGGCGGCCGCCTGGGGGGTTTGGGGGTTGGAGGGTTGGGGGGGGGGGGTGAGCGAGTGCAATGCAAGTTACCGTATTTCCTCGAAATACTCCCAGGGGGTTTCAGAGTGAGAATTATAAGGGGGGTTTAACGAGGGGGTTATAAACTCATTGTGTCCATTTGGAGGGGGTAGTTCGAGGTGGTATTTTGAGGATATACGGTAATTGTTTGCGAAATTGGGGGGAGGGTGCAATCGAGTTAACTCATTCTTTCTACACAAATTGTATGCATGCTGTATTTGCTCGAATAATCCCCCCTGGGGAATAATTTTTTCGTCAGACTTTTTTGACGGGAAACTATTCAAGAAAGGAATTATACAAGGGGGGATGGTTATTTCGTCCAAATTGTCAAGCATGTTTCCATCAACATGAATTATACGTGGCACTTTTGTTCAAATTGGAATTAAATGTTACTTTTCACTTGACCTACCACTTTTATCAAATTTTACTTATCACTTACATTACTCGCCATTTGTCCACTCGGGAAATTAACCCAACATATTACACATAAATACATCCAAAAACACCCAAAACCCCACCCACAACCCACCTGAGCGAACTGGACCTTCTGCTGCGGCGTCAACCCCATCTGCGGCGACTCGTCATCGCACTGCGCGACAATAGCCGACGTGGCCCCGCCGCCGCTGCTAGTCGCCGCCTGAATTTGAAGTGGGGTGACGGAATTGACCGTAACGTAAAGTACTGAAGTTTTCCGAAAGTTTACCGTACCGTAACGCGTACCGCATTTTCCGAAATTTACGGTACTGTTTACAGTTTGTTTATTTTCTATTTTTGTACTATATGCACTTATATTTATACCTAGTTTTAACTATTTTTCAGGTACTTTTAGCAATTTTCTCCCTTTGCTTCCTTCTACACCTTGAAAAAGCCTATAAATTGGACCCCTGCATTGTGGGTAATGTAATTTTATGTCATCATACTGGTATTCTGTTCTTAAGTCCATTGTCAATTACGTAATTGAATTTGGTGTCAATTTCTGAAGTAAAAGTTGTCTGTAGTCCACACTAGGGTTCAAACGGGATTGACTTTTCGGGATCGGGATCGGGATCGGGATTCACTTTTTGAGATTTCGGGATCGGGATCGGGATTGGGGTTTCGGGATCGGGATTGGTATTTTGAGATTTCGGGATCGGGATTGGCCGGGATTGGGGTCACGGGATCGGGATTGGCATTTTTTCGGGATCGGGATTGGGGTCTAGGGATAGAGATTTTCGTCACTGTTCTGGCATTCAGTTGTTCATAAAGGTCTCAGAACACTGTTGGATGCCAGAAAAGTGACATAAAATGGACGCTAGGGGTTTGCGTTCACATTTTTGCATGCAAAAATGTCATTTTTCCACTTTTTATAATTTACACTATTTTTTCCGGGATCGGGATCCCGGACTTGGGAGATTCTCGGGATCGGGATTTGAAAGTTTTCGGGATCGGGATTGGTATTTTTGGATTTCGGGATCGGGATCGGGATCGGGATTGGGGTTTCGGGATCGGGATCGGGACTGCTAAATCCCGGAATTTCACGGGATCCGGGATCGGGATCGGGATCCCGTTTGAACCCTAGTCCGCACTGATACATTCCTGACAATCAGAAATTTACCGTACCATACGCGCATACTACACTTTTAAGATTTACGATACCGTACCGTTTACCGCAAAATGGTAAATTTACCGTACCGCACCGTTTACCGCAAAATGGAAAATTTACCGTACTTTACAGTTTACCGCAAGGCCGTACCGTTTGCCACCATACCTGGCAGTAGTGTTGGCCACCATACCGCGGTTCCAAGCAAGTTTCGAAACCGAGAAACGGAACGGAAAATTTTGAGGAACCGAGAACCGATATCCGCACCGAAATCTTTTGGAACCGAGAACCGGAACCGACAACTTTAAAATCACCAACCCTACCTGGCAGTCCGGTCCCTCCCCGTCGCCGGGCTCGGGCGTGCTCTGTTCCACCTTGTTGATGGATATGCCGTCTATGGTCTGCGCGTGGATCTTGACCAGGTGCAGTTGGAGGGCTCGTTGGGAGGGTAGGGCCACGCCGCACACGTCGCACACTAGGGCTTCCTGGCCGGATCTGGGTGGGGTGTTGTTTGATGGAATGGTTGGGAAATTATAAAAGTATTTTTTTTAATTTGAAAAATTCGATAGGTATTTTTGGAGAAAAAATTGAAATTACAAAAGTATTCTAAAAGAAAAAAACACTTTCAAAATAATCAGAAAAAGTGAATGAGTTGTAAACATACCCAAATATTTCGGCACCAAATTCAGTGAAAACATACATGGAGCTCACACACTAGTTGCCATCAGAATTTTGTCAAGTTAATTCAACTAAATATACCAAGTTATGTGATGTCAAATTTCCTATGTGATAGAGCATACCTAGTTACTTTTATATCTTAGTGTGTGATGCTTTAAAAATTTTTTCATGTTTTATTCAGTTACCATTAATTCGCGATGTCAACTAGTGTGAGCTGCGTGTGTACTCTGCGAACCCAAACAACCCCACGCCGAACCTGTGCACCTGCCTGACGTGCTTGCCCAGCTGATAAGCGGTATTAAATCGCTTGGTGCACTTGTCGCACTGGTACCGGGAAATTCCCCGGTGCACCGAACGCACGTGAACGCGCAGCGAGTCCACCGAAGTGTAGGACCGGTCGCACTCGGAACAACCGTAACGGTGCACCTGAGAGAGGGGTGTTTTTTTGTTTTTGTTGGGATTTTTAATGGGAAATATGGGTCAAATTTTAAGTGGTAAGTTATCTAAAAAGTAAGTGCCGCTTTTATTTTCACCCGACGAAAATAAATGCGACGAGTCGAGTTGTTAGTGACGAATGGCAAGAAAGTGGCAAAAAAATTGCTCGACATAAATTAGAACTTGACTTGTCACTTACCAAGTCCTATATAGTGATGGAAAAGCGCCATGGCGCTGGCGCCTGGCGCTAGCGTCAAAGCAAAAAGCGCCATGGCGCTTCTGGCGCTTGGCGCTAAAATGCTCTGGCGCCATTGGCGCTTGGCGCCGCGGTCTAAGAAAGCGCCATGACGCTTTTGGCGCTTGGCGCTAGTTTCTGGTGGCGCTATTGGCGCCTGGCGCCAACAATTTAAATGGCGCCAAAAAAGCGCCAACCATAAAGATAAATTTTTTGAAATACAGGTATACTCAGCGAACATGATACTCTACCACCGCAAATATTTATGTACCGTTTTTATCAAAATCAAATATCTAAGTCAAATTGAAAACTTTAAGGACCGACCTTTCACAAAAAAATTAAGAAATGAATAGATTTGCCGGTATGCCGGCCGACCCTACTATTTTCAGGTAAATATGTCGCGTTTCCGGAGCCAGAAATATTGCTATAGCGGAACTTATAGCAGGCTATTTCACCGTGCGGCGAAACGTTTAGAAAACGGCCTTTAGAATCAGGAAATATTCTGTTCCGACTACACATCGAACCCGCGCATCACACTCCAATCCAATCGTTTCATCGAATATTCAAGATTATTTTTTTCTGTATTTCACACTGGAACGAGTTGGACAGCGGCGAAAATTGACGGGAAATATCTATGGCATAAAATAACCCGAGTATACATAAATAAATACGTTGATATTTGAAAATTTGTTGATGATGGTAATTTAGGTAGTATATATTGATTTTGAAAAACATCTCTGAATCTGGTACTGTAATTATCATTTTCCTTTGTATTGTCAAGTTTTACTATAAATTTGCCACTATGTGAAATTGTAAATCAGAGCTGTGAAAAACATGATAAATTCTAAAAACACAAAAGTCCTCCCTAATGAAAGTTTACAAAAATAGTAAACTCATAAATCAGCTTTGGATACATTCGAGTTTACTGGAATGAGTTATCATTGCTCTCAATCAAATAGTTGTTGAACATATGATTCCAGTAAATGTTAAAGTTTATTTATGAGTTTACTATCTTTCAGTTAGTAAACTCTTCAGGTTTACTGGAAGTGAACTAGTGTGTGTGCAACACTTTTGTAGTTAGTTCAAGCAAAACAACACAAAAACATGGGCGGTAGATATGTACTTATTATTCTGCAAACGAATTTGCAGAAAAACTTTTTTGGCGCTGGCGCTATTGGCGCTTGGCGCCATTGTCGTCTGGCGCCATTGGCGCTTGGCGCCGAGGTCCAGAAAAGCGTCATGGCGCTTTTGGCGCTTGGCGCCATTTTGCTCTGGCGCCATTGGCGCTTGGCGCTGGGGGTCGGAAAAGCGCCATGGCGCTTTTGGCGCTTGGCGCCAAAACCTTGGCGCTTTTTCCATCACTAGTCCTATATCAAGTGATAATTTTCACAGAAAGCTACAAATAGTGCATAAATACTAGGCACCTGAAATTTAGAAAGTACCTAATCTCAAAATCAGAGTTCAGTTTATGTTTATTACTGGTGGAATCAGTAGCTACGGGAAAATTCGGGGGGGGGGGCTGGAAAAGTGCCAAGTGCACACCGACCTGAGTCTGTTTACCCTGAGAAGCTGGAGTAGCGCGACCGCTTTCCCTTTCAATGCCATGCACTGGGCTTTCATTCGGTTCATCGTCCATTTCGTTTTTCACACCGGAAGCATCGCTGAAATAAAAATGACAAGTGAAATGGTGTAATGATGAAAGATGTGAAAGACAGGTAAAATGCCAAAATCGAGCTCCAACAATTGACTTGTCAAAATGTTTTCATCCCAAATTTCAAGCCAGTCCAAAAACCTTCAACTCACCCAAGACTATCACCCTGGAAATTGACACACTGACTCAAGGAGAGCGCGTCGGAGTCCACGCTGTTGTCGTTCAACTCGGACACGCCCAGGGTCCAGTTGTCCACCGTGTGCCGCGGTTCCACCTGAAAATGTAGAAATGCGTGATTTGAGTTGACATGTTGCGTGATTGCGGCATGTATTTCGTGATATGGACCATAAGTGTGCGGAAACTGTCGTCATATCACTAGTTTCGTTATATTTATTTTTTTTTGTTTCAATTTTTGTTCTCAGAGTCAGCTAAGTGATATTTTACCGCACGAAGTACGAGCTTTTGCTGTGGATATTCCTTGCGCACATATCATGCCCAAAAAGTGAGCTTAACTTCACACACTAAGCCGTAGCTTCTGTCAATTTTGTATACCGTATTTCATCGAAATACCCCAGAAATACCTAGAAATACCTTATTTTTTCAGATTGTAAGTTTTGAGGGGGTTAATTGAGGGAGGGGGTATTTCGAGGGGTTATCTCTTCATAAGCTAGCTCAGTCCAGGTGCCACTCCCAGACCCTGTAAAGTGCCCTCTAAAATGTCAAATGTCATGCAAAGTGTCCAAAGTCATGTAAAATGCCCTGCAAAATGGCAAACGTACGGTTGCATGACATTTGACATTTTAGAGGGCACTTTACAGGGTCTTAAAGTGCCCCCTGGGGGTATTCCGAGGAAATACTCTGCACGAAAACCAATGCACCCCCCCCCCCAACCTTATTCAACAGAATTCCATCCAAGGTCTTCGAGTGCACCATGACCATATGCTGGCCCAACACCTTCTCCATGTGATACGCATGACCACACTCGTCGCACTTGAAGCACTGGGCGCCGGCGGCGTGCACCTTGGCCACGTGCTGCTGTAGTTGGCGGTCTTCTGTGAAGCGGCGCGTGCAGTCGCTGCAGGCGAATTGACGCTCCATGTGGCGGCGGGTCATGTGCGAGCGGAGGTGCTCGTCCGTTTTGAAGGTCATGCCGCACTGGGAGGGGGGTTGGGGGGTTTTGGGGTTGAATGGGGGTTTTGGGGGGTTGTGGCTTTGGGTATACACAGGCTAGTTGACATGGTAAATTAATGTCAACTGAATGTCAACTAAATAACACAAATTACTTGGTGTGGGGGCACCAATTCCAGAATGTTTCAAGTGACGTCATTTTTTGTTGGTTGTTGATTAAAAGTTTGATTATCACTTGTCTCGTCGACGTCGCTTGATAACTTGCGTGATGCACAAATACAGCAACACACACATAAGGCTTGATAAAAAGTCGATTTTTAATTCTTTACCAACCCAACACAAACGCAACAGGGGCCAGTTTCGCAAATTGAGAAGGGAGAAGTAAAATGGCAAATGCGAAGTGAAATGGCAAATGCGAATTTAATAAAGAAGTAAAATGGCAAAAGCGAAGTGAAATTACTTTTTATTTGTTTACATCGCTTTTGCCCATTCACTTGCCATTTTACTACACGTTTGCCATTCTACTTCGCATTTGCCATTCTATTTACTTCTTATTTTGCGGAACTGGCACCAGATCCACTCACATCCGCATGGGGGCAGGCGAACGCTCGGACGGTGATATGCGACCGCATGTGATGCTTTAATTCGGTTTTGTCGTAGAACATGGCCGGGCACTGGTCGCACGCGAAACGCTTCAGTTTTTGGTGCACCCTGTAGTTGATATGGAATGATTGGATTGTGGTGAATATATGAAAAAGCAACGATTATCAACGCGGCAAGACCAATGCAAGTTTTGGGGTTTGAACATGATCTTGCAACGGTCAAACTGCGGTGTGAAGATTTACTAACGAATGACCTTGTCTTCGTGATATTTATGATACTAGAAGTGAGTATTTTTACCCAAATACTTTCTGTGGAGAAAACGCTTCACCGCACAGTCGTGATTTTGTATAGACTTTTGTTGGGAACCCAACTGACCCGAACTCGACACCCCGACATTGTTTTGTGGCACTATTTGATTTTTTTTTTGTGGAAAAAATGTCGCATTTGCGCATTTGTATTTGAAGGGTGTGCTTCTAAAAGTACCGATCTACAAAAAATCGATTTTGAGATAATCGCGATTGAAAGTTTGGAGTATGCAATACCCATACATGGGTATTGGGTATGGGAATTTTGGGTAAGGGTATTTCGGCCATATTGTTGGGTATCCACATGCATGGGTATAATCATTGCTTATACACATAACACTAGCTATATAAAATTTAGGGAATTGTATTTTTGTAGTACAGTACATTTTAAAGGAACAAATAGGTAATAGCGTGTAGATCGGTATTTTTTAAAGCACAAAATCAAAAAGCTGTAGATCGGTACTTTTACCCATAATAAAAAAGCACAAAATGAGTTTTTGCGCAACCGGACACCGATCTGACATCGGTACTTTTAGAAGCACAAAAAATAATGTGCAGATCAGTACATTTAAAAGAACAGTTTTGAAAAAAGTGTGTAGATCGGTACTTTTAAAGACACAAAAGCTGAAAAAGCTTGTAGATCGGTACTTTTAAAATTTCAAAAACTGTATTTTGTGATTTTTTTGCTTTTTTCGACCCCCCATATCTCAAAATTGAATTTCGCACCCCCCACATGTTATATATATTTTTGAAGCGCATTTTTATGGGGACCCCAAAAATGGTCCTAACTCAAATTTGAAAAATTTGTAGATCGGTACTTTTAGAAGCACACCCTTCATTTGCACTTGGTTACACTTTTTTTGCTGTTATCCAGATACCTGATGATTTAATTATCCAATACCAAACATTGATATTACCTGAAAAGTGGAGAAATTTTGAAACGGATACCCGACCCGAACTTTTTGGACCGGATACCCGAAACCGACAATTCCCAACCCTATCACAGACCCCAGTTTCCCAAACCCCCCCCCCCCCCAAACCAACCTTCTATCATGCTCAGCCAGCTTATTAGCCGCATTAAAGCTACTCGGGCACTTGTCGCACTGGAACGGGTACAAACTGGGGTGCAGCTCGTGCATGTGCTGCGACAGCTTCAACTTTGTGCTGCACGGAGCGCTGCACACGGGGCATGTGATGTCGCCGCCGCCAGGGGGGATGGGGGATGATGAATAGTCTTCTTCTGGGGAGGGGGACTTGAGCTGGGGGGGGGTGGTTTGGGGGTTATTGTAAATAGATACTGTGTAAATGAAACGTGAAGTGTTAAAAGTCATGTCAAATGGCAAACTGGTTTGCCATTTTACAGGGCATTTTAAATTACTTTCGACACTTTTGATGATTTCGTGATTTATTACAGGGTTTTAAAGTGGAACCAGGAGGAACACCCAGACCCTATAAACTGCAAAGTAGTGTCAAATGTCATGTAAAATGTCAATCAAAACAAAAAATACTTTATTACTGAACTTTGCCTAAGAATCGATAGTTTACTTTACATTTGTCATGACAATTGACACTATACATGACATTTTACATGACATTTGACACTTCACTTTACACTTTAGAGGGTCTGGAATTGGTCCTAGATCCACCATGCACTGGCACATATTTACACCAGACTACTCACAAACATCGGCCCAAAAACAATGCAAAAACAAACCGCCTTAGCCAATCGTTCAGCAGCCTTAATGCCGGCCTTCCTTTTGCCCGACCCGGTCACGCCCGGGCTCCGGCTCAACTCCGCATCCGACACGTCGCTGCCCGAGTCGGCCGTGGTCGCCGCCGCCCCGCCCGACTGAGTGGGCGGATTTGAAAGAGTTTGATGGATTTTTATATTCAGTCATGTTTAATGTGAAATTATGAGAGATTAATTGAACGGTTAGAACTTCATGAATCTCAGACGCGGGGAGGGGACCGCATTATTCCGTTTCGAACGCCAAAATTGAATGAACAGCAACGCCCATTTTTTGGCATGATGCCAATTCAGTGAAATTACACGCTCACCAAAAACTCGACCCACCTTTCCCTGCTGATAAACCATCAGCAGTTTATCATCATCACTGTCACTCTCAACCGCATCTTGTCCCTCCTCCAATTGGCCAACACGTTCACCAGCCTGTTCAACTTCGGCGTGCTCTTCTAGCTGCTCAGGTGAATCGTCGTCGATCGACTGCAATCTGGCGCGTTTGCTCGACGGCGGCGAGACGTCCATTTCGTCAGAGTTTTTCACTGGCGCCGGCGGGCGATTCGAGCGGCGGCTAGGGAATGAAGGTTGACCATTTTCAAAGAGTTGGCAGTGTGCCAACTATTTCAAAATGCACATTTATTACTCACAGCGGCTGGTCGCCGTTGGCGCCCACTGAAATCTTCAACTTGAGGCCTTTTTTCTTGCCCATGTTGCCGCGGCTTGAATTAAGTAACTATAGTATTATAATAGCGAGTCAGCTCAATGCCGTTGCCTGCGAATAGAAAAACCATAACTTGGCTCAAATCCACATAAATATTCGATTCACCTAGATAAATAATCCACTCAACATTCAACACAAAAGGCACAGCAAAGCGCGCCGAACGGCAAACAGAAAGCCGCAGCCAAAGGGGGCCCAAAACATATCCAAGCGCGCGGGGGGGCACACAAACGCATCGAGGCAAGGCGAGACTGAGACGCGCCGGTTGTAATGCACGGCATGGCGGCGGCGCCCCCCCCCCCCCGCGCCGCCGAACTGCACAGACTGCACGGCGGTCGGGCTGCCCCCCCTGCCCGACGCTGTTTGGCGGTCCGACGAGGGGTTTGAGTTGCCCCATGCAGTGACGAACTATTCGAGTGATGATTTACCTAGTGTTGAAGGTGCAGCTGAAAAAAAACCTGGGCGAAATGTGTGACGCTTTTTTGGGTCTGGCTGAAGAACGAGTAAAAGCACACGCAAGTGACAAAGCGACAACGACGGCACAAACGGCGCGCATGAAGATCCCACCGACTCATCAAAAGGGATTCAGAAACTCCAGCCATCGCTCCCAGCGGCACGCAAATAGCAGTCGGTACACAAGGCCGGGCCAGTTCGCCGGCGCACTCGAGCATTTCGCAGAGTGGCCGCGGCGGCGCCGCCGCGGGCCGCCGAGAGGCCCGCGCCGGGGCAACAGCACGCTGACTGGCAGCGCGGCAGCGGCAACTGCACGCCCGTCGGTGGGCCAGCGCGCGCGCGCCGCCCCGGCCCGGCCCGGTGTCGCGGCCAAGCGCGCGCGCGCCCGCAGCCGTTCGCCGCTGCCGCCGCCGCGGTAGACGCGCGCGCCGCGACACCGGGACCGGAGCGGGGGGCCGGTGGGCGACGTGCCGCTGGTCGATACGCGCTGCCCCGCTGCGGCGACGGGCGGCGGCCGGCCCGGCCTCCGTTCGACCGAGCGCTGGGCGCAGCTGCTGCTGCCCAGCGACGTGTGCACTGGCGGCAATAGCCGCGCGGCACTGCGGCCGGCCGCACCGCTATGCGTCAACAGCGACGCGACGCAGTCGCAGTCTAACGCGACCAGAATCGAATCGGACTCGACGGCCAATCCGCAGCGCGTGTCGAGCGGGCAAAAGGAATCGATATTGGCGTCGGCGACGGCGGGGCGCGCGAACAGCGCCGAGCAGGCGGCCGCGTGCGTTCTGTGTGCGCGGGCGCGCGTCTCGCCGGGAAGACGTCGCGCCGCCTGTCTTTCTGTCCGCAGTGCGCCCGCGTGCCGTCGGCGCGGCGCGGCGGCCCGGCCGTGTGCAGCGAACGAGTTCACAACAGCGTCGTCTAGCCCCGGTGCCACTGGCGCGATCGGCCGCCGCCATAGCACCGGCAGCTGCGCTGGGCACCGAGCTGGGGGCGCGCCGCCGCCGCTGTGGGGCGACACGGCCGCGCTCGCGCGCGTTCATACTGAACTACGCCGCGCTAGCAACCGGCGCGCCCGCCTACGGCGCCGACATTCACGCCGACAATTATCGTTCCACACTGAAATGGCCAGTATAACTTCGCTCAAAACTAAAACCAAACACACACATTCGCCAACGTGCACCGGCGCGGCGACACGCCGCACATGTGCAAGTACGGGGCGCGGCGCACCAGGCAGTAGGTATACGCGGCGGCAGGGCGCATTCAACCAGCCGGGGCCGGCGCGTCAGTGCGCCGCGCGGCACTTTGTCTTCGGCGAGCTGCAGCGGGGGACGGCGCAGCGGCGCTACCGTGCGCTGTTTGTGCAGCGGCGGCGAGCGCACTCGAACCGGCGGCACTGGACGCCGGCTGTGTCGATGCGAGGGGCGGGCGGGCCGCTGCGTCGCTGCCGCGCTTCCTCTCGACTGATAAGGATGGGTGAAGCTAAACTTGTTGTCGATTCTGATAAGCGTGTTGATGACCACATCATTGAGAAGTGAGGCCCTAAATACGTTCACGCCGTCGCTGCACCCGAACCTGGCCCCGTAGAGCGTGGGCCCCATCCAAAACGTATACAACACACACAAATACGCGACCGAATACCCGAGCAGTCAGTATGTCGAAGGCGCGGCGTTCTTGCAGCCGCGGCGCACGGCCGACTGCAGGCGGGGCGGGGGCAGCGTGCGCACTGAGAGCGATTCGCACTGCCTGCCGCCCGTCCGCGGGGGCCGGCTGCACGCGCATGCACATGCAGCGACTCGGCGGCAAGGACACGGCCCAGTGTGACGCGCGGCCGCAGCGACGGAAATCTGTCGCCGGCGGCAACCGCCCGCAGCGACGAGAACATGTGCACAGGCAGTGTGCGCGTCGCTGTCGCCGACGCGAATATTGCGTGCGCATGGTAGGGCGACTGCATGTTGTTGGGTGGAAAGTGGACGAGCACATTGGACTGCGAATGTGACAACTTGGGGACTTTCGGCATATTTGCATATTTGCCTAAATAAATACCTACATATTTACTTTAGACAACTGATAAGCCACCAAAACAGAGCAATTAAACATGAGCACGCATAAATACCTGGTCTCTCCATGCGCGGCCGCAACGCCGCGGCATGTGGCCGACGACTGCAGTGGACGTCACGCGCGCAGCCGTTGCACGCATGCAGCCAGTGCATGTGCTCGGAGGCTTAGGGGGTGCACATGCGGGCTTGGCGCATGATTTCGTGACCGTTTGAGCGGGGCGCTGAGATGGGGTGGTTGTGGTGATTGGAGACTTGTGGTTGTGTATCGTTTGACGTTTGTGTGTTCGTGAATATAGATGGGTATTTTTCAAGTTTGACACATTCATATTTGACAAAGGTATACAGCATCCTACCAAGCGATATTTCAGTGTAATCAATGAAGCACCTGTACATAAAGCCAAATTTATGCCATGGCACAACATTCGCAGTTATAAAGTGTTCGGCACTGTTGTCGAAAAACCACGTGTCTTATTTTCAAAACTTTCGAATTGAAATGTATAAAACTTCCCAGGTCAGCCGCCACTGGAGGCAAACTTAACACATGTGTTAAACCTAGGTAAATATGTATTTGCCTAAGTGCAAAATGTATTCATTTCATCATTTTATAGAAAGTTCTTCTGACATTTTTTTGTTGAGAAAAACCCTGTATTTTACACACAACCAACACGTTCCTTTCACACAAATCTACATTTCAACGTGTTTTATAAAAATACAACCCACAATAGTTTCCCTTTCGTAGCACAGCAGTTGGGTGGAAAACAAACAACACAATCGAACCGAAACATGGCTATAATACAGAGCTTCACATGCACTGCACACACTGTAGTACATCATGAGCAGTTAGCTTGCACGGTGTATAGCTGTATACTTGGGACCAATTCCACACTTTGAAATGTGACAAGTTATGTGTGAAGGAAATCTGTGAATGGAATTACTTGTCACTTAAAGTCACCTTGGGTAGATCAAGTGCTCTGTCAAGTAATAATTCTCAAGAAAAGTGTACAATTACAGTATTACAACTACCAGTAGCAGTCCCAAATTCTGTAAAGTAAAGTGTTAAATGTCATGTAAAATGTCAATCAAAACAAAAAAAAAGATTTTATCACTTAACTTAGCATGACAATTAACACTTTACCATACATTTGTCATGACAATTGACACATTGCATGACATTTTACACTTGACCTTACACTTTACAGGGCTTGGGACTGCCCCCTGATCTGGCCTGATATTTTTTACTTAGTGCAATTGAAGCTCGCATCCGATGCGCAGTGTGCAGCCGCGGTTCAAATGCATTCTTAAAGTGAAACGCGACAATAAATAAAAACCAATAACAGCTGCTGCCAGAGTGAATTTCACATAAAATAAGCCCTTTATTGGGCTACAGAAAATTTGTTTGAGATCATCATGAATAATCAATCTGTTAGCGTCATGAAAAACGCATGTGATCAGGTTAATTATATTCTTCCTTTTGAAGAAGCGAAATACTGACAATCACAATTTATTTGGCATGTGCAGATTATGATTGAACAATCGAAGCGACAACACTGAAACATGACAAACATGAAGTTGAGCGACAAAAATGCAGCTGATAAGAAACAGGATGATGCAATGCAGAGGGGCGAGAAACTGCCCATCGTGCCAAAAGCCACAGTTGATCCAAGTTTTCAGCCGACAAACATCGATCAGGTAAATTAGTGATGTTCACTAATTTACTGCATGGAAACTACCGTAATTTGACGAGTAAAATCTCATGACCTTCATGCATACCAGGGGCCAATTCCGCAAAGGGAGAAGTGAGATGAGAAAAAAATGTAAAGGATCAATTCCGACCTAAAAAGCATTGTTTCTGATGTCGGTAATGATGATTTCGTGGGAAACGTTTTGGCGTTTGTCGGTTTGAAACTGAAAATGTTACCCAAAATAAAAAAACAAACTATTTCACTTTTCATATCTCATTTCACGTCAAACTTCATTTTACACTTCTCACTTCCCATTTCACCTCTCAATTCTCCTTTTGCGCAATTGGCTGGCACCACTCAAAAATCATCCAAAACACACATGACCATTTGCAGGCATTGGAACGTATCGGCGGCCTGACAGCGTACCACCTGCTTTTCCTGTTGCTGTGCCAGTTCACCGCATGCACCCAACTAGCAGCGAACAATGCCTTCCTGTCGCTAGCCACGCATGTGCCGAGCATCATGTGTCTTGGTTTGTGGTACAATGTGGGGAAATCGAAATCTAAGTGTGCATAATCCAAGCACTTATAAAAAGATGTAAATAAAATTCATGCATTTTTGCGTGATTAGCCCATGAATATTTCAAGCAAAATGTGAGCATAAATCGAAGCATACATTATTAAGAAAAGTCTCGGCAAGGGCATACCTTTTGTGCATTCTTGGGTGTTCATGTAAATATAAAGTACCATGTAATTGTGTGTAAAGTTAGTTTTAAAGTTACAGTGAAGTTCAGTGACAAGTATTAAGCTGTTATTGCAGACGATTGCAGAAATAGAATCATAGAATAGGACATAGGTTACAATTGCCATTTACTCCTGATTCACCAGTGGTTCCTATCATTGTGTATTGGTTACAAAACCGAGGAAAGCAGTATTGTAGACTACTGTATATCCTTGAAATAAGACCGCAAGGGAGTTATTTTTGTCATCCGAGTTTTTGAGGGGGAGTTATTCAAGGGTAGGAGTTATTCAAGGGGGAGCAGTTATTCAAGGGAGGGAGTTATTTTTTTCCTCAGAAAACTTGGACTTAATTCATTGTATGAATGCATTCTGTCAAATCATGTAATCCAGCTATTTGACAGTGCAACAACAACAAAAAGGTGTGTATACTCTGTGGACACACTATGTATCTGATGTCTCTGCCATACGTTAACATTATTTTGTATTTTCATTTATCATTTTTGTAAATTATGTAACATATTTTTCACCCAGAGGGGGAGTTATTCAAGAGGGGGGAGTTATTCGAGGGAGGGAGTTATTTTTTGTCAGAGTTTTTGAGGGGGTATTATTCAAGGGGGAGGAGTTATTCAAGATGGTCTTATTCAAGGGGGTCTTATTCAAGGATATATGGTACATATTTACCAGACACAAGCTTATGGTATAGATGAAATGTGCTTGGATTTTGTAGCATCAAACACGGATTTGCGAGCGTTATACTTTTATTAGGTAAACTTGCCTTGAGGGAGGGAGTGGGTGCTTGAATTTTGTGGCTCTTTTGCTTGAATTTATATGCATTTTTTGCTTGGATAAAACCTGATTGGATTATGCATAGCTTGATTTTCATGACTCGTATTTTATGTATTAGGTGGGTGGGTACAATGTGGCTTTTTGTTGTGCTTGTATCCGTTGCACTGGCCGTCAAAAATGATAAATATGCTTGGTTCAACTGACCAAAACCAATCCCAAACTACCCAACATCCACCCACCACTCCCCCCACAGACTCCTCCGGGCACGAGGTATCTCAGCACAGCGAGTCCGCTCAGGAGGAGCACCTGGCATCCATGCACAACACCTCCAATAGGTCGCACCTCACCGAATATCCACATCACCATGCGAAGACCATCCATTCGATGGAGGTGTGCGCCAGGTGCCAGTCCCGGAGCCTGTGAAATTCCATGTGAAGTGTCAAGTGTGATGCAAAGTGTCAAAAGTCATGTAAAATGCCCTGCAAAGTGGCAACCGAATTGCATTTTACATGACTTTTGACACTTGACATGAGATTTGAAATTTTGCAGGGCATTTTACAGGGTCTGAGACTGCCCCTGGTTGGCAGATGGCCAGTGTCATCAACTGGGATACAAGGATGGGTACTTTCAGACTGTGAATCAGGTGAGGCAAAATAAACGTATACGAGTAGAATGTAAACCATGACACCTGCCCAGTGCCCAGCCATGGCGCTTTGGGCCCACACGAATAGTTGACATTGACAAAAATTCGTGTCAACTAAATTTTGGTTAAGTATTGTGATTTCCTATGTGATAGAGCATAGTTAATTTTATATGGTGACACTTAATTATCATTGTTTGTGTTATTTAAGTGTGATGCTTCACAGGACTTCAACCTAATCTGCGGCAACGACTACATTCCCGAGTTGATCGCAACCATGCAATTTCTCGGCCTGTACACCTTCCAACCGGTGGCCGGCCCGCTGAGCGATAGACTTGGCAGACAGCCAGCATTTTGTCTACTGTTTTTAGCCGCGTGTGTTGGCAATTTGATGACCTATTTTGCTCAATCGTGGCAGGTCTTACTGGCAGCCAGACACATTGTCAGTTGGTTATAACAATGTGAGCTGAAAGACCGATTTACAGCATAACGACAAATAGAACGTGAAACGACAAATTCAGCGTCGACAAATTACAAATACTCTAGAACGCTTCGATATATCCATCCTTAAATTGACATGTTGAAAGCACTAACCGATATCTACATCGTTTCAAAAAATTATCTAACAAACCCCAGTGGTTCTTAAGATATACATCTAAATTTAAAATTTAACTATTTATCGGCAACATTTCTCGTTGGAATTGCGACAAATAGCGAAAAAAAAATTTTTAATTTATATTTCGATAACCAGTGGAGCTTTTCGGAAAATTTTTGAACACGATGTAGGTATCGGTCAGTGCTTCCAACATGACTATTTGGGGCTCGATATCTCTAAGCGTTCTTGGGTATTTGTTGTTTGTCACCACTAAATTGGTCGCTTCAGCTCCTATTTGTCGTTATGCTGTAAATCACCCTTAAAAAGTTGGATCCTTTCAAAAAAAACCCAGCGCACACAGGTGGGCGGAGCCAGCGCCGCGTCCACCTCGGTGCTGTTCGTGTGGGGCACGGAGACGATGCGCACCAGCGACGGGTCGCTGTTCAACGTGCTCTGGCTGTGGCACCTGGTGCCAGTCCCAGACCCTGTAAAATGCCCGGTAAAATGTCAAGTGTCATGGAAAGTGTCAACGTACGTTTGCCATTTTACCGGTCATTTTACATGACTTTTGACACTTTGAATGACACTTGACATTTTACATGGCATTTTACAGGGTCCGGGACTGCCCCCCAGGCGTACATGTGCGCCGGGTTCATGGGCTGGCTGGCGCCGCACTGGCGACACTTTGTCGCCCTGCAGTTGGCTTGCGCGCCTGTTGTGCTGCTGTATTTTGGCTGTTCGGCCGTCGAGTCGGCAAGGTGAAAGGGATTTTTAAGAGGTTCACGTAGATACCTAAAACTGGAACGCGCCGAAAATGACGCAACATTTCAACTGTGAAATAGGCTGTCTGTCAACTTCGCGTAGGCACACTTACCTAAATAGAACACTTGATGCGATATCACACATAATTAACAACTGTCATTAACCAGATAGCATCCGTATTTCCTCGAAATTCTCCCCCCCCCCCGATTTACCCCAGGTCTGAGCGAGCTTATGAAAAAACCCACCCCCTCCCTCATTTAACCCCCCTCAAAATTTGCATTCTGAAAAATAATCTCCCTTGGGGTATTTCTAGGAAATACGCTACCTATTTTCCACCACCAACTTCACTCTTCACAACTTTTCCTATATTCAACTAGACAACATTTCCAACCCACCCCAGGTGGCTGGTGCAGCGCGGCCGGCTGCAGGGCGCCGCCGACGCGCTCAACTGCATGGCCGCCGGCGGGCCCGCCTGCCGCAGTTTGAGACAATGTCGGTGCGAGGACAAGGACAAGGACAAGGACAAGGACAAGACGCGTGCTGGCATCATTTTCACAGAGGACTCGTTGAGTAGGATTGAGCGGGCGTCGGGAAACGATAAGAAGCTCTCGCTGTTGTTTACGGATTCAATTTTATTGAAGGTTTGTTTGTTGGTTATTGGTAGGAGCGTGGGTCATTGAACGTACCGTTTTTTCTCGAATAATTCCCCCGGCTATTATTTTTACGTCAGACATTTTTGAGGGGGGAGGGAATCATTTGAGGGGGAATTATTCAAGGGGAAGAATTATTATGTCGTCAAATTGGTCAAGCATGTTTCCATCGACTCATTCCACCAAATACACTTCAAAATTATTTTAACACAATAACATGCATTTTTTGTTCACATTGATCATAACCAGGGTTGGTTTTATAAAAATTCATTTTAGTAAAATTGTATAAAAATTGTATAAAAATTTTATTTTATTTTTATTTTATTCTTGTTTCATTTTATTTTATTTTATTTTATTCCCAAAAGTCATTAATAAAATAAAATGACACATTTTACAAAAATTTTACAAAATTTTTACAAAAAATCAGAATCATGCATGCCTGGCCAGAAAAATGTTATAATTAGACCTATACATGAAAAACCTGTGACAAATTTTTCCCTTACTTTTCAAAAGATGCATTCAGTATGTATTGTCAGCTAGCTGCAAGTGTAAAGTTACAATTATTGATGAGAATGGTTTGCATTTTCAATAGAAGGACTAGTGGAGTGTGCTGGGCACATTTGTAAAATGTGACGCAATTTGTCAATTGTCATGACAAATGTAAAGTAAAGTGTAAATTGTCATGCAAAATGTCAAGTGTCATGTCAAATGTCATGCAAAGTGTAAATTGTGTATCCAAATCTTGTGTTTTTGTATCCATAGTATGTATTGTATCCAAATCTTATGTTTTTGTATCCAAATGTTCACATAAGATTTGGATTCAACAACAACATAATTTGGATACAAAACATAAGATTTAGATATCAAACATAAGATTTGGACACAATTTGCTTGACAATTGATACTTTATTTTTTACATGTCATGACAATTTACACTTTACCTTACATTTGTCATGACAATTGACACTTTGCATGACATTTTACATGACATTTGACACTTTACACTTGGGACTGCTCCCATATCCACGAATAAACAGGTAGAAACTCAAGCAACGAGATAAAATTTTACAAAAAAAATGAATTTTTATACAATTTTACAAAAATACGAATTTATATACAATTTTACAAAAATTTTACAAAAATTCAAATTTTTATACAATTTTTATTTTTATTCTTAAATTTTCCATTTTATTTTATTTTATTTTATTCTTGAATATTCCATTTTATTTTTATTTTATTTTTATTTTTTTCTGAGATTTTGCCAACCCTGATCATAACCTTACACAGATCATCACAGGGGGGGGGGGGGGTAGTTATGCACGAGGGATTTAGTTTACAGGGGGAGATTTTTTGAAGGGGAGAATTGTTCAAATGCTGAATTATTCAAACAGATATTGTATAGTTATTTCCAATGTGTTTACCCGCTTAATAAATATAACACAGAGTGCAATCGTATTGGCGCTTCTCTACATGACAACCGATTCCATTCAAAAGGGTTATTTGCTGCAAATTAGCGTCACCAAGGAAGGCGATCCAATTTTTGATCTGATACTCTATGGCGCTGCGCGGCTGCTGGTGGCATTTCCAATGGTAAGTTCACATTCGATTATCGGTTCAATTCATTTGATTCAATGATAGGAAATTATCAGTAAAGTGGCATACTCGGCGGACATCACACTTAGTATGGAAATCTACAGTAACCTGTCTGAATAACGAATCAAAATTAGTTTTTCATCATAATATTTAGTTTTTACTATGGAATAATTAATTACGAAATGTATCACAAGATTTTATTCATAAAAGTATGGTAGTAATCTGCGCACACTTAGCGGTCCGTCGAGTATACATTTGCATGTGCGAACTGCATTTTGTAAAATATCTACTGTTTACATCTATCGCAAATTCAAATGTACACTTTGGCACCGCGCCAAAATCTACCTCACCATGGAATAATGCAAACTTCAGCTGATCGGGGTTCAAGTGCTGGCGACGCTGAGCCGCCGCGGCATGGCCGCTACTGCGCTACTTATTATAGCGGCATTATACTCTGCCGCCCTGGCAAACTGGTACTTCGAATGGATACCACAGGTGAGATGCCAGCTGCCAAGGGCCAACGATGATTATCAAGCACCACTTATGTAAATACCGTATTTCCTCAAAAAATGCCCCTCGAAATACCCCACCCTCGATTAATGCCCCCTCAAAATTTGCAAAATTGTTCGGTACTCTAATATTGTGACAAGCATTGGAAAAATCTCTGCGAGATTTATATTAAAAAATTCCAGAAAATATAAGATTTTATGAGATTTATATTTTTCCCACGATTTTCCAGAGTGATTTGATTATATTTTCGTTTTGAGAGATTTTCTGAGATTTTCAAAAATATCAGAAAATCTATCAAATTCTGATATTTATATTTGTTTATATTTTTTGGAGTTTTTTTCTAGATTTAATTATATTTTATTCTTGAGAAATTTTCTGAGATTATATTTAATTATATTGATTCCAAAAATTGATTATTTTTTTCAATGCTAATTGTCGCACACGCAGCGTAGCGTCGTTCAACTGGGCTGCATGTTGGCAGCGGCCACGGCGGCCAACATCCTGTGGGTGGCCATGGCGCACCTCAAAGTCGAGCTGTTCCCCACGAGCATGCGCAACACCGCCGTCGCCCTGTGCACGTCGTTGGAGCCCGTGTGCGGCTTGCTAATGCCGCAGATGGTAAGGTGGTGGGGAGTTTGGACTAGGGTTTTGAAAGGACGGGGCTTTTTAAATAATAGAAGTATTCTTTTACTCACTCCAGGGACCAGAAAACGTAAAATAATATTTTAACGTAAAATTTTTACACTGCGTAAAATGTGAGTAAACGTAAAAGCGGCTATTTTTAGATTTGGTACTCAGGGTCTGGATAACATAAAAGTGAGAAAAGTAAAAGTGAGACCCGTTGGTTTCCCTACTGTTGCGGGAGCGCATGTTATCTGTTGAGCGCCCTATTATTTAGTTACACTTTACCTATCGCTCGTTATGTACTGCACATAGGTTATCTGTTAGTGCAGTGCATTTTCCTATTTAAGAAAGTATGTGTAATCCATGTTAGAGGGCTGTGCAGTAGGGTTAGGTGTTTCACTGGTGATATATAAGCAGCCCTGTTGTCTGTTCAGATCAGTTGTGCTCTAGGCCAACTCAATTGTTTAGGCTGTTACTTAGGCACTCAATACTGCTGTCTATTTGCGCACCTACGGATTTGCATATGAAGCGGTAGTTTGGAGTAGAACTACATCATCGTGGTGAAGGTGTAAGACGGGCGTAGGAAACGAGGTTCGACTCGACGCACTCGTCTCGTCTTCTCGCTTCAGCCCTTCGACTTTCTAGCAAGCATAACTACACGGCCAAGTTCACGCTTGTAACATGGTGATCGTACTTTGATTCGACCCGGCAGCCACGACTACACGAGCTGCAGCAACGACGCCCTGGGACACGGCCCCACTCCGAGTGCGACCACTCCAGCGGCGATCGACTACGTCCCGGGACACGGCTTCCACTTCGAGTGAGACCACCCCGGCGGCAAACGGCAACGCACTAGGACATGGCTCCACGTCACGTGTGACCACCCTAGAGGCAAACAACGATGTTTCACTCGCCACCACCCCCAGCGGAGGACAACCGCCAGCAGCAGCCGCAGGTCAGCTACGGAAAGCACCCGGTCTCCTTTACGCGACAGGAACTGGCAGCGCAGCTGAACGCGTGGGCGAGCGAGGACACCCCTAATAAAGTGGCGATCCTGAACATTCTGTTTCAGGTCGTCAGATTAGCGAAACCAGGGTGGCCGGTGCCCCCTGCACCGGCCCAGCTACGACCGACGGTACTAGTCACGAAAGTGCTGCGGTTAGTAGACGAGCATTTCAAAGCCACAAAAGAGGTCACAATCACGCTGCAAGACCCGGCGGCGGTCGACACGGACGACGAGGGCCACATTGACGCAGACTCGGAAAGGGCGTACAGGCCCCAGTCACCCATGCGCATGTCGTCAGCAGCCGTGCCACAGAACGCTCCGCCACGCGATCGAAATCGAAATCGCAGCCGGAGCAGCAGCGTGTCGTCACATACGAGGGCGTATGATCAGCACGTGGCCGACCTGGACAAGACGGTAGCGGCCCAGCAGAAAGAGCTGCAGCAGCTCAAGTTGGAAATTCGCGCGATGTCGGTGACATCGCGCTCGCCATCGGCGCGAGTGATGCCAGCGGTGCAGGCGGCGCCAACCCCGGCGGACGTGTGGGAACTCGACACAGAGCAGCGTCTCGCGCTGGTGGTAAATGGCCCGCTGTTGTTGCGCCTGGTGAATTATGTCGACATGTTTGTGACAGTCGACACGGAGGGGCTGCAGCCGCTGGGCGACGCGCATGCGGCATTGACGCGCCACGACAAAGTCGGCGCTGGGGCGGTACCAGGCATGGCAGCAAAGCTACCCAAATTCGATGGGGAGCCACTGGGCACAAGTGGCTCGTTTAAACACTGGCTCCACACGGCAATGCTGTACGCCCTGAACGTCCCCGACCCGCAGCAACAAATGTTTTGGACAACGGTGTTTGCGCAATGCCTGCAGGGAAAGGCACAAAAGCGATACTTGTCCGTGCGCATGGAAAAGCGCTATAATGTGCTGTACGTTATCGATCGGTTGGCCAGCGTTTATCGCCTGGAGCACCGAATTTACTCCGTGGCCGACTGGTACAGTCTGCAGGCGCACCCAAGCGACTCTGTAGCCGACCTCTACGCCAACCTATGTGCAACGTTCCATCACATCAGCGACAGCATCCCTGATCGCGAGAGAGAGCGCATGATTGGCGACAAATTGTTCACGGAGGTGCACAAGCTGCTCCCGAAGGCCTGCTGGTACCCGTGGCGGGACCGATGGCAAGAGGGCACGTGCACGTTGGATGTAGCCATTCTGAAAATGGACATGGCCCGGGAGGAGGACAAGCGCACGAGAGCGCCCCGACCGGAGACACAATTTCAGCAATCAAGAGACCGCCGACCATGGCGGTGGCCGCAGCGGCAACAGGGCCGGGGCGGGGCTGGGACTAGCCAGCGAACGCAGCGGGCGGACGAAAGCCCAGAATGCGCTAGGCAGTCAGCACAGCCGGGACGACCCACGTTTGACCCCCGCACACATAAAGGCCCGCTTTGCACGAATTATTGGCACAGAACGCCAATGCCCCATGCGTTTGCCGACTGCTACGTAAACCCAAAATCGGACAAATTTCAGCCTGAACGACTGCAGCGGCGCAAAGACAATTTGAAACGCATCGGAAAAACGGAAGAAGACGCAAAGAAAAACATGTGGCAAGTATGCCAAGAGATGGGCATACCCATGGGCGGCCCCAGCTACAACGACCGCAGACAGGCCAGTCGTTGGACGGCGCCTATGGATGCCACTGAAGAAGACCAGTCCGAACCGGAAGAGCCGCAACCTGGCGACGAAGATTACGATTCGGACGTGGCCACGTGGTGGCCGGTAGCATCGGGCGTGACCGCGGGGACCCTGGACAGCACGGGCAGCAGCAGCGCACACACGAGCACCGCCGCCAATCCAATGGCAACGATTTATTTTATGGGTTTTCCCATAACGGGCCAGATCGACACAGGCTGCAACATCGGCCTGTTTATCGAAGACACCACACTGGAGGACATCTGGCAGAAAGCAGGTGCCGATGCGCAGACCGAGCGAGCAAAATATAGGGAATATCCCCTGTCGCATGTACGCACATCGGGCCTGGCTATTCCTGGAGAACACCTGCGGGTGTATGACATGGCTGTGCGCCACCAGACGCCAGACGGGCAATGGCACGAGGACACGCTGCCTGCGGTCGTAAAACTAATGAAATATTTGCCCCCCTCAGACCCCCTGCTCCTCGGCAGAGCGGCGATTTGGGGTAACCTGCAGATCGTCCAGGACGCCCACAGCGAGTTGGACCGGCTAGAGCGGCACTTCAGGCAGCAAGGGAAAGCCCTAGGCGCAGACGGCGAGGAACCAGTGCACAGTCTGCGCACGGCAGATGTGCGCGTAATGACAACAACGGTAGTTCCCGCTGGCGAGCGGTGCCAGATACTGGTAGGAACAGACAAGACTGACCCCTTGGCGCACACGTCCGGAAATGAACCCGTGGCGTACGCGTTGGATCCGTATACCCGGAACAAGGAAGGGGAGTTGGTCGAATTTGTCCCCGGCCTGGCGTGTAATGCGGCGTTTCACCCGCGCAGCGATTGGATGGATGACTCGTCATTCACCCTGTGCGTGGTGAATCGGACGGCTGTTGACCAATACTTGCCAGCGGATACAAAGGTGGCAGAGGTGTTTGAGTGTCGGCGGTTTTTGCACGAGCACACTGAGCCGATTGACGCGGCTCGTGGCACGTTTGAACTACCGGCACCGCCCCCACCGTGAACAGACTACAAACCTGACAGGCACGCGCTAACGGCAGCGGAAGAGGCCCACATCAAGGAAGTGTGGGGCCGTTTGCCTGCGGAAAGCGGTACGGCGTTGCCTGACCATTTGAAAGAGGAGTTCCGTCGACTCCTAGCCAGACGCGGCGGCCTGTTCAGCTTGTCCGACTACGACATCGGCGAGACGCAGGTAACGGAACACAAAATCACACTGACACCCGGGGCGGAACCCGTGAAGTGCGTGGCCCGTTTCGAATCGCCACCAAAACGAGCATTTGTGTGGCGAACGGTTGACGAGATGTTGAAAAAGGGACTTATTGTGCCCTCCTCGTCACCCTGGGCATTCCCACTGGTTATCGTTCCGAAGGGAAAAGACGACTACCGGCTGTGTCTGGACTTTAGAAAGTTGAACGAACTGACAGTGCGGGACGCTTACCCACTGCCTCGCATCAGCGACATGTTCCAGCAAATGAGTGGACGCGCCATTTTCTCGACCATGGATGCCTCGTTCGGCTACTACAACGTGACGATTGCTGACCCGGACACGCGCGACATGGTCACATTCGTGTGTAGCCGGGGCCAGTACTCGTACACGCGGATGCCACTGGGCCTAAAAAACGCGGGCGCCAGTTTCCAGAGACTCATGGACTGCGTTCTGGCAGGATTGAACCAAGAACCCGAGCGGCCCGTCTTCTATGCGTACATTGACGACTGCCTCGTAACAAGCAACAATCCCGATGAACACTTCACGCACCTAGTGCAGCTATTCGACCGGCTGCAATGGGCAGGCATCCGTCTGAAGCCAGAAAAGTGCTACTTTTTCTGCAATACTGTGAAATTTTTGGGGTTTGAGCTGAGCCAGAAGGGCATCACCCCAAAACGCAGTAACGTGGCGGCAATTCTAGACATGCCGACACCCACCACGAAACAGCACATAAAGACCTTTTTGGGGAAAGCGGGCTATTTTAGCCAGCACATCCCGGGCTACCATCGACTCGCGGCGCCATTAAACGCGCTGGCGAAGGGCAACTACCGGGTAAATGGGGCGGACCCCATTCCCGCGTTCGATCAGTGGTCAGACGAGGCGCAGGAAGCGTATCAATTGCTGCTGCACCGACTAAGCACCGCCCCGGTGCTGGCGCACCCCGACCGCGAAAAACCGTACTATTTGTACACGGACGCATGCGATTACGGTTTGGGCGCCGTGCTGATGCAGCAACATGGCGACTTCCTGCGGCCCGTATCTTTCATCTCAAAAAAACTGCCGACCACACACAAAACATGGTCCGTAGTGGAGAAAGAGGCCCTTGCCTGCACGTGGGCTTTGGATCGCCTTGGCGACTTTATCGATGGACAGAAAGTGATCGTGCGCACAGACCACAAAGCGCTCGTGAACGCGCTCACGAAACCGGCACATGGGAAAATTGAACGCTGGACTCACCGATGGGCTGTGCGCCTGTCATTGAAAGATCTCATCATCGAGTACTGCCCGGGCGAGCAGAACGTCGTGGCGGACGCGCTCAGCAGGAACCCGATTAACGATCCCGACCAGGCGGCGTTTCAGCGGGCCAGTGAAGTGATTCGAGTCCCGCTAGAGAAGATGTGTCCCCACATGGCGCGGTCCACCACGCAGACAATAGATTGGGCGGCAGCCCAGGCAACTGATGCCTCGATCACAAAGTTGAAAACGCAGTTAGAGGCAGGCACTCTGGGTCAGGCCCAGTTTGCCTGCAAGGACAAAATCGTGCATTACCGCGGCATGTCGGGATTCGTGCCGTTGGCGCCACACAAGCTGCGGGAGACTTTGCTCCAAAACGCGCACGCCGGACTAACGGGTACGCACGGGGGCGTTGAGCGAACAATGCAGCGGTTATGCCGGTACTGCGCATGGCCCGGAATGCGACAGTGTAGCAGATTTTGTCGCCGCCTGCCGCATTTGCAAATTGACCAAGGACGCACAGCGGCACTGCGTAAGCCCCCTGTTCCCAGTCGAGCCCGGCACTCGCCCTTGGGCGAAGGTGGCTGCGGACATGACTCCGATGCCCGAGTTTAGGGGCTATCGACACCTGCTAGTGCTCATCGATTATTTGACCCGGGCGGTGGTACTGGCACCGCTGCGGCAGCTGACGGCAAAACAGGTTACCTCGGCAATTGAGCGGGGTGTGATTTTCCAGTTCGGGCCACCCCACGAGCTTATAAGCGATAACGGCACCGAATTTGCCAACAAAGAGATGCAGGCGTTGGCGGCAAAATGGGGTTTCAAGTTACGCCGCACGACACCGTACCATTCCCAATCCAACGGCCTGGCCGAACGCGCAATTCGCAGCGTAGAGCAGTTGACACGGCAGTGGTCGGCCCACAACGCGGGATCACGCGACTGGCCATCAGCGCTACCAGAAATTGCTTTGCGCATGAATGTTGCTTACAATCGGGATGTCGCGCACCCACCATTTGAGCTCATGTTTGGGTACCTACCATCCCTCTTGGAGGGGGTGGGGATCATCGAAACCGACTCCGACTCAACAACTCGACCTGACTCAACTCGATTTGACTCGACTCGACTCGACACGACTCGATCCGATTCACACCGAAAACCGAATTCACCGAATTTGACCATCGGCCCCCCCAGCAGTAACACTCGACTCAAAGCAAAATTGCGGGCACTTAGCGCCAAGTTACCGCAACTTACCCAGCGTCCCGGTGAACTGGGCAAGTTGTGGCGCAAAGCCCGCAACTGCCTCGAAAATGCGCAAATGCGTTATAAGGCAGCGTGCGATAAGAAAGCTCGTTTTCCGCTGAGCGTGGGCGATGCAGTGTATAAAAAGAAAGATTTCAACTTATCGGTAGAGAAAAAGATTCAACCCCTTTGCACAGGCCCCCACACTATCGTGGGAATCGATAAATCCATTGCTATTCTGGACATTTGCGGGAAACTGGTACGGGTGCCGCATTCCCATTTAATTTTGGCACCACGCCAGCGCGACATCTCCACGTTGGCGCCGCGCCAAGTAAACACCGCGAGTTTGGCACCACGCCAGAGCGACATCTCAACTTTGGCGCCGTGCCAAGTAAACACAGCAATTTTGGCACTGTGCCCAAAAAACGTAAATACGTTGTACCCGTTTATGGGAAAAATTCGGGCCCACACGGATCTCACCCGCGGAAAAATCCCCCTCGCAGAAGCGCAGCGCCTACGCATGGAGCGCGCCGCCAAGCACGCGACCAGCCCAGCGGCTGGCCGGCCATCGGCGAAGCGGGCGGCGGGCGCCACGACTGAACGCGATTCTACACCGCCGGCAGTGCGCGAGCGGCATTCAGCAGCGTCCGAGATGCGCGCCCAGCTGCAGCAAGCCGAGGACGCCCAGGCCCGCGACAACTTTGCCACGTCCGAGGCGCGGCGGCAGAACGCGCAGCTGGTCGACAGCCTACGCAAGATCACCGCGTCACTGGGCCTGCTCGCCGACAGCCACGGCGAGGCGCCGCACCTGCAGCCGGACAACGTGCCGCCGCGCGACGCCACGCGACCGAGCCGACCGCGCACCCGCACCCTCACCGAGCCAGCCGACGGCCAGCTCGCTGGCACCCTGCCAAGGTCTGTCGAACAGGGTGAATTCTTTGGCTGCCCGCCGGACATAAATGCAAGTGGGTTGCAACCCCCTCCCAGGAACCCATCGGGACTCGGTGGCCCGACGCACTTGCAGTCCAGCGACAAGCAGCGCGAGCAGTCCGACGACCGGCGCCGCGAGCAGTCCGACGACCGGCGGCGCGAGCAGTCGCGCAGTCGGCGACACGAGCGGCCACGCGATCGGCGGCGCAGGCAGTCACACGGCCGCCAGCAGCCTCGCGACAGCGTCGAGCAGCCGCGTAGCAGCAAGGCGGCAGACGGCTTACGGCGCAAGGAAAATCGACAGAGGTCTGTCGATATTGTTGAAAATTCGGTTTTTCCGGCAGACCCGGAAATAAATACGCTGCGCGCCGATTCCAGGGAAACGGCGCGCACCAGCAGCAAGCGGCCGTCCGACTGGCCGCGCAGCCGGCAGCACGAGCGGGCAAGCGACCCGGCCGGCGGCACCAACTCGACGCATAAGGACGTATCCAGGATTTCGAGCGAGGTGGAGGGAGCAGGAGAAAAAGGTGAGATAGGGCCGGAAGCGGTGGTGTTGTTAAAAATGCTGGAACTGCCAGCTGGTGTGACCACCGTAGTGGTAGGAAGTGAGGGGAGTTGGACAGTCCCCCCGGCCAAGTTTTCCATGGACCAGGGCCCCCCCACACTCATCCTGATGGCACCCTGCCAATTGCAGAACACCGGCCGGCGCCAGTCGAGACGCGGCCGCGGGGTGGGCGGCCGCGCAGTAAGCAGCGGCACCGCGGCCCGACTTCAAGCGCCAAGCCGACCGGCGACGCACTGCGAGGCGGCGACTCGCCAGGCGACACGGTCTCGGGCGGCGCACACACGGCGGCACCTGCGGGCGACACGCCGAGCGACGGTGCGGCGGCGAGCAGCGACCTGCGGCAGCGCGTGCGGGAACGGCTGGCGCCGGTGACTCCGCCCAGGCCAGCCGCGGCCGTTTCTCTGCGGGCCGCCTACAATCCAGGCGAGTTTGGCGCGCTGGCATGTGCAGAGCAGGAGCGGCGCCTGGACTCCTACATACAACTCGCAGATCGGCAGGCATCCGAGCTGATCGCCGCCCGCTACGAAATTTGCACACTCAAGGAGCAAAATCGCATGCTGCAAGAGGGCTTTGGGCAGCTGCAGGCCAATCCCCAGGAAGCGATTGCCCTTCTCAGGCAATCGCTCAACCTCGAAGGTCAACTGCGCGGCGAGATCGAGGGGCTGCGGGCGGATTTGACCCAGCTGCGCGCGTCAACTGAAGTAAGTTCACGGCCAGTAGGGGATGAGTGCGAGCAGTTGCGGGAACGCTTGCAGAGCACGATTTCTGCACGCGATTTGCTCTCGGCCCAGCTGGCCGAGTTGATGACATTATCAAAAGGGGTTTTAGCAGAATGGCGCGAGGGTCAACATCGTATTTCCACTTTAGAAGGGAACCCCGCGCCACCAGCCAACCTATTTCCGAAATGTTTGACTGCGCGACGCGCTATCACGCAGTTGGCAACCCACCGGCGGCCCGTCGTCACCGGGCCCGGCACGCGTTGGCGTCCGGGCAAGCTACCTGCAGTTTTGATGCGGCCGGCCGACGAGCAGACGCGCCGCAGCCACGCGGACGCGTTGCGAGCAGCGCGACTGGACCACGGCGGCACCAGCACCGGCGCGCATGGCGGCGATGGGTCCGGCACCCGGCCCAGCACCGGCGCCAGCTCCAGCACTGGCGCCAGCTCAAGCACCGGCGACCACGGCACCGCCCAGGACGCGCCTCGCGACGCTGCAGCGGCAGCTGAACCGGGTCAGCTTGCGGGACTTGTTTTGGCAGGGGGCAATAGCTCATTGAGAGGGCAAAAGGCGGTGACTTTCGCGGAACCGTTGCTCGAGTCCCCTGTGCTTTCACCTATGGGGGTGTCTCCACCGCGAAATACTCTCGCTTCTCAAACCGATCCTTTGATCTCCACGTGCCAACTCGCTGCAGATTTGTTTCTCTCGGGGAGCGAGTGCGGCGGCGACGATCCCGCCGACGCGCTCCTCGAGCAGCTGTGCGAGCCGGCCGTGACCCCTGCCCGCGTGCCGCGCCAGTCTACTGGCCAGAAAACTTCACGCAAGGGGCTCAAGTTTGTTTGCCAACAGGGAGAAGAAATGCTGCGCCAGGGTGATTTGTAGACGGGCAGTTATGTGTGATGTGTTTTGTTTTCATATTTTAGGCATTTTACACTTTCTCAGGTTCCCAAAGTTTTCAAAATTTCGTATTATGCGGGTCAATTTATTTTCACTTGTTAGTCAGCCCCCTGCTGTGCAGGCGTCTTGGAGGGGGTTGTTGCGGGAGCGCATGTTATCTGTTGAGCGCCCTATTATTTAGTTACACTTTACCTATCGCTCGTTATGTACTGCACATAGGTTATCTGTTAGTGCAGTGCATTTTCCTATTTAAGAAAGTATGTGTAATCCATGTTAGAGGGCTGTGCAGTAGGGTTAGGTGTTTCACTGGTGATATATAAGCAGCCCTGTTGTCTGTTCAGATCAGTTGTGCTCTAGGCCAACTCAATTGTTTAGGCTGTTACTTAGGCACTCAATACTGCTGTCTATTTGCGCACCTACGGATTTGCATATGAAGCGGTAGTTTGGAGTAGAACTACATCATCGTGGTGAAGGTGTAAGACGGGCGTAGGAAACGAGGTTTGACTCGACGCACTCGTCTCGTCTTCTCGCTTCAGCCCTTCGACTTTCTAGCAAGCGTAACTACACGGCCAAGTTCACGCTTGTAACACTACACGTCGCAACTGCTTCAATTCGATCATTTTCGCAACTGTTTCAATCCATTTGACTCGTTTTTATTTTTTATACACCCCATTAATTTTATGGAATAAGGTTTTCTGCACTCGCGAGCTTTCAAAAAGTACGCGTTGAGGAGCGTTCAGATATTTTTGCAGAGAAACGTAAACTGATTTTGTCGAGTATACGTATTTTTCGAGTAAACGTAAATACGTCTTAACAACTATGATGTGATGCGAACGTCCATTGTGGCAGCTCACTACACTGTCGATCAACTGTAAGTAGAATCCGTTTTAATCGAGGGTGAAAATCTTGAACTTCAGTGAAAAAGCCAACCTCAATATCGACGGCCCACTAGCGCGCATACCTAGCACCCCCAAAACCGTATCAGACCCCCCCCTCCCAAAAAAACAACCCCCCCCCAGATCTACGTGCAATCACACCTGGGCTGGCACTGGGCCGTGCTGGCCCCCCTGACCTTCCTGTGCCTGCTATGCGCCGTGCTCGCGTGCACCGTGCTGCAAGAAACTGCGGGCAGACCCCTGCCGGATACTGTGATGCAGGCGGAGAGTGCGCAGTGATGCCGGGGGGGGGGGGGGTTGTTTGAGAGGGGGGTGTTTGAGGGGGGTGTTTGAAGGGGGTGACATGATTTGAAATACCTATGTGCCATTCGTGGATGTTGATTGGATTTGTGTTTGCTACCTAATGTGTGCAAGTTAGTGCAGTGGTAAAAAATAAGGTGTATCACCGATGTTCGGACGGGTTAGTAGCGATTTTTACAGAAAATGAAACCGTGTTTTCGAATGGCTTAAAATTAACAAAGCAAAGGTAGATTATTGCGCCCTAAAACCTTAAAAAAATTATTTTGTTCCCAGGCAATTTAATAGACACATGTCCAATTCGAAATGTACCTACCTATTCTATATAAAAAAGCAAAAAAGCATTGATGTTATTCAATTTGAATATGCGGTGCAATGTTGCGCGATTGGTAAATTTTTACATTATTTTACACAATTTAGCAATGTTGAATTAATAGAGGCAACGTCAATTGATCACCAACTTCACATTCATTTCGTACGGGATCATCAAAACATTCGCGAAACATTTCAATAGCTGGAAAGTTTTCAAAACAGGAAAAATGACATCTCGCATCACGATCAGCATCATTGGCGGACACACAATGGTGTCAACTGGTGTGTGTCAACTCAGATTTTGAACTCACGTGTCGCAGAACGATCTTCCAATGCAATGCACTTATTTTTCAACATTGCCGCGTGTGCATTGGTAGATCGCTGTGCGACACGTAAAGCCGAAATCTGAGTTGACACATGTGTCAACTAGTGTGCAGGCCGCCATTGTTTGATGCCGCCCGGATTTAAGGCGTCAAAGCGCTTAAAAACAGATGTACTAGCGAAAAGCAAACAGACTGGAAACACCTGGGAATATTATACAACCAGAAAATGGAATAACAAATTAACTTTCGGTTTATGACACCTTAAAAATACCTTAGAATTCTTTCTTCTCATGGCAATAAAACATAAAAATAGTGAAAAGACAATTATTTAGTGTCAGGAGAAATGTTTCCGAAATCACTCTTACTGAGAAAAAAATAAAACGATATAAAATCTTCGCAAAAAACTACGTCACTAACGAATATATAGGCAAAATTCGGTACAAAAACAACGGATTGAGTATGTGGCATTTAAAAAAAATCACAACGAGTCTAACAAGAGAAAAAAGTAGAAATATTTATTTTTACCTCACGGCTGATGCATCACATTTTTTTTTACCATTCTTAATTTTGGCCCAGAAAAAAGACAAGTAAATATTCCGACAGAACGGAATACCTCTGTAATTAAATTACTGTATAATATCATAGAGCATGCAGTCAGGAACTAAAATATAGAACCGATTTCTACTCTGAAGCGCGTCTTATCCACACGAGAAAAAATCACTTCGAACAAAAAACAAACAAACAAACATACAAAAAGACACTCATCCATAGGCCATATAACACACAACCGCACTGATAATCACACGGCGCATTATAACATACCACACAAAAATACCACAATGTTTAAGAACGTAAGGGGCACGTAATTTGGGTGATAAATTTCACACGCCTTTAAGAGGCATTTAAAACATTTTAAAATATTGGAAAATACGGTTGGACTTGAGTAAATACATAAATGTGTAAATTTTTACCACTGAAAGTACTTCACCATTTTCCCTGCCAAAAACATTCAACTCAGCAACTCACATTCACGTGCCCCCCATATCCAAAACTCCCCCCTCAATATCCATTACTAGTAATCGCGAGCGGCATGTGATGCGGGGGGCCCCTGCGGCCCAACGAGTGCATGTGCTGCGGCATGGCCATGGGGGGTGGCGGCCGCATGCCCGGGGGAGGGGGTGGCGGCCCTATAGCCAGTGGAGGGGGGTGCCCGCGCACGGGGAGGGTGTGCATGCCTCCGTAGCCTGAGGGGGTTATTAGGTTTCTTAACACATGAAAGGGAATGAATATAGCTTGGGCAGCCCCGGACCCTGTAAAGTGTAAAGTAAAGTGTCAAATGTCATGCAAAATGCCAATTGTCATGTAAAATGCAAAGTTTCATGTAAAATGTAAATTGTCATGTAAAATGTAAAATGTCATGTGAAATATCATGTGAATGGTCAAATGTCATGAAAAATGTCATGTAAAAATTCATGCAAACTATGAATTGTCGTGACAAATTTAAAGTAAAATGTCATGTAAAATTTCATGCAAAGTATCAATTGTCATGACAAATGTAAAGTAAAACGTCAATTGTCATGCAAAGTTCAGTAATAAAATCGTTTTCTTTCGATTGACATTTTACATGACATTTGGCGACCCAGTGAAAATCGACAATTCCCAATCGCAATTCACAACTCAATCAATGGCCAATCGTCACCCACTTCCGAGAAACATCAAAACCTAAGTGCCCAAGTCAAAAGCCCCCCCCCCCCCTTAACCGACCGACTGGCGGCGGCAACATGGTGTGCTGCGGCGGCTGGCCCGAATAGAACGCCGGCCCGCCCATGTAGCCGGGCGGCATGAACGCCGGAGGTCCATTGGGCGACGGCCGCTCGCCGTGCCGCCATCTTTCTAGTTCCGCCTGCGATCGAGGTGACACTTGAATGGTGACTTTTGGCGGTTACGGAGAGCCCTAAATACCGTATTTACTCGAATAAGACCCCATGGGGTGGTAGTTTTTCGTCGTTAGATTATTTGAAGGGGGGTATTCAAGGAGGGGTGTTATTGTTCCTCAGAATTACATTACGTATATGTTGTTGCTGCCGTAGGTTAATATTCTTTTGTATTTTTTATTTCACACACTGCACTACATTTGCAGCCAAGGTGTAGCTCTATTTGGCCTGTTTGACTTAATTGATTGTTTTTTAAATTCACCCAACATCTTTTCCACCTATCACAGAGGAGGGTTATGAAGGGGGGTATTATTTTTTCTGACTTGGGCGACAGGGGTTATTCAAGGGATGAAGTTATTCCAGGAAGGTCTTTTTCGAGTATATACGGTAGCCGAAGCATCTATCGCCAGCAACCTAAAAAAGTTCACAGTCACAAAAATCCCACCAAAACCGGACCTGAGTGTCGAAAATCATGACCAAAAACGGGCTGCCAGGCACGTGCTTCCCAGCCCACTTGACCTCGATCTGGTAGTCGCCGGGCTCGCGGGGCTCGTATTTGCAATTGATGGATCTATCGTTGCCGCCCGCCCGCGACATGTCCACTTTGAACGCGCCTGAGATCGGGTTTGGTGGGGTGGGTGGTTTAAGTTGATTGAAGTGGATTGGTGTTTGGGCACTTTTTTGGGAAACACTTTAGGACGAAACAAAACAATTATAAATTTTTTTTCCGCTGAGCAGTGGGGGTATTTTTTGTTATACTTTCGACCAGAGGGCAGTGTCGAAGCCTGTAAAGTGTAAAGTCAACTGTTAAATGTCATGCAAAATGTCAATCAAACAAAACAAAAAATATTTTGTTGTTGTAATTTTGACACTTTGCATGACAATTGACAAATTTGTATGAAATTTTACATGACATTTGTCACTTGACTTACTACTTGACATGACTAAGACTAAAGCATAATAAGTCAAATATAAACACAAATAAATACATGGCTATTTATATTTCTGGATTTTTTTGCCAATACCACTGGATACTGGGGGTATTATTCAACTATACTCGGCGAACTGCAAAGTATGCGAGGAACCCTACCATAATTTAATGAATAAATTCTTGTGATAAATTATGTAATTTGATATTACATAGTAGAAATGAAATATTATGATAAAAACTGTATACCTAATTTTTATTCATTATTCAGAGGTTATGGTAGGTTTCCATACTAAGTGTGGTGATGTCCACTGAGTATACCTATACCTATATCCAAATATACAACAAGTAAATAACCCGGTATTTCGACTCATCTAAGCATGGATTTTACCGTATATCCTCGAATAAGACCCCAGGGAGTTATTTTTTCGTCAGAGGTTTTGAGGGGGGAGTTATTCAAGGGTGAGGAGTTATTCGAGGGTGTCTAATTCGAGGATATACGGTAATCCGTCACGCAAGCAATAGTTGTACAGGCCTAAGAAAACCTACACCCCAAAAACCCACAACCCCCCCCCACAACCCACCTTTAGGCCCCCTAACCCTAACAGTCAACTGCCCCGCTCCGGCGCCCTTGGTGTCCACAACGAAATCGCTTCTGAACCGGTGCAGAATTCCGTGTTCCACGCCGGGGCCGCGCACGCGCACTTTCGTCGCGTCGGGGGGTGCGGACACGTGGAAAATGAAGGGGGAGCCTGGGGGGGTTGGGATTGTTGTTTAGGGGGGGGGGGGGGGTTTGGAGGGGGTTGAAGATAAATATGTAAAGCGTGTGATTGTGTCCTGGTTACGTAAAGTGTGGAATTGCGTGAAAATCCGGAAAATGCGTGGAAAATAAGTAATGAAATGAGAAGTTGAGTGAACTTACTACAAGTTTAAACTTGTAGTAAGTTCACTCAACTACTACACTTGGTAATATACCTATACCTTTAGGTGTTCCGAGCCTCCGTAGGTACCTTTTCAGATAGAATATACACTAGTTGACATCAAAATTCGTGTCAACTAAGCTTTGGTCAATTTTGTGATTTAAACTTTCAAATTTAAATTTAAATGTGATAGAGCATAGTCAATTTTATACCGTGACTCTTAATTTTCATTTTTTCTGTTAAATGTCACGCTAAAAAAATTTCCTTTTGTGTTATTCAGTTGACATGCAGTTGACATTTATTTGCAATGTCAACTATAGCGTGTCTGGGCCCAAACCAACCCATCCCAACCCCCTTAAACCATCAACCACCCCAACCAACCGGGCACGTGCGCGTCATTGTACTTGATCGCGAGGTTGTGCTTGCCGAGCTCGGTGGGCTTGACCAGGAGCGTCTGCGTGCCCGGCTCGTCGTTGTTGTAGATGGCCGTGTAGCACGAGTCCCCGTCCGGCCCGGTGCACTCGCACCACAGTTGTCCTGCAGGGGGTTGGGGGTTTGGGGGGGTTTGGGGGGTTGGAGAGTTGGGGGGAGGGTTTCCCGATGGTTTTTAATAATTTTCAGGTGCCGATTCCGCAAAAGAGGAAGTGACAAGTGAAATGGGAAGTGAAGTGGGAAGTGAAATGGGAAGTGAAATGGGAAGTGAAATGGGAAATCAAATGAGAAGTGAAAAATAAATTTAAAAACCCGACGGCAAGTGACAAAAAATTCTAAAACATAAAACAATCAATATTTAAAAAAATAATTTTTATGTTTTAACATTTCCTTGTCAGTTGCCACCTGTTTTTTTCACTTTCAATTTCACGTCGCACTTCTCTTTTCGCGGAATTGGCCCCAGAAAAAATCGCTTCAAAATGCAGCGCACAATCAATCACCAAGAAATTCACTATCAAATAATTCAACATTTCAAAACCACCCCCAAAAACCAACCAGGTTTCGACAATCTAGTATCGATCACAGTCTGCACGTCGTTGCCAATGACAGCGTACTTGAGCATGTCTTTGTCCACGATGACTTTGTCGGCGCCGGCCGCGCTGCCGGACTCGTGCACTTGCACTGGCAAGGGGCACACTTGCAGCGGTCGACCGCACCATTGGATCTCCAGTTGGTAGCTTCCTGGGATGGGGGGTGGGGGGGGTGGAATGTAGGTGTGATGAATTGTTGGATTATATTGAGGGGTTTTGAAGGCGACCACGAAAATGCCTAGAATTCAAACATTGAATGAAAACTAAAAGGTCGAAATCTCAAAGACTTTTGGATAGACAGGAACGGTTTTGAGGTGGCATATTCAAGTATTACGTGTCAGAATGTCTACTATCAGTTTGAAATTTAGACGACCGGAATGGCAGACGTTTCCCAATATCAATGTGGCATGGCAGTATTTCCGCAAATTGGATAATAAATAATGCACTAAGTAAACAGCAGACGGTACAAAAAATTTCTCAAAAAATCGACCACAAGCTGCAAAAAGATGCGTATTCACTCGCTTACAACAATGAAAGTATTAACGGCCGCGCTGAAGATCTCGGCAGCAATAATAATTGCCAGCATTGTTGTAGCTAATGCAACAATCACAGTGAGACCATCAGAAGGGACTAGCCAGGCGACAGCAGAGATAAGTGAAATGGAAATAGATGCCAGAGGCGACACGATGACATTGGATGACGGCTTAATGAAGGATGACGGCAAAACGACCACTGTCAGCAGCACTACAAATGGCAAAACGACCACTGCCAGCAGCACTACAAATGGCAAGACGACCACTGCCAGCAGCACTACAAATGGCAAAACGACCACTGCCAGCAGCACTACAAATGGCAAGACGACCACTGCCAGCAGCACTACAACAGGCAAGACAACCACTGCCAGCAGCACTACAAATGGCAAGACGACCACTGCGGGCGGCACTACAACTGGCAAAACGACCACTGCCAGCAGCACTACAAATGGCAAGACGACCACTGCCAGCAGCACTACAACAGGCAAGACAACCACTGCCAGCAGCACTACAAATGGCAAGACGACCACTGCGGGCGGCACTACAACTGGCAAAACGACCACTGCCAGCAGCACTACAAATGGCAAGACGGCCACTGCCAGCAGCACTACAAATGGCAAGACGACCACTGCCAGCAGCACTACAAATGGCAAGACGACCACTGCCAGCAGCACTACAACAGGCAAGACAACCACTGCCAGCAGCACTACAAATGGCAAGACGACCACTGCCAGCAGCACTACAAATGGCAAGACGACCACTGCGGGTGGCACTACAACTGGCAAAACGACCACTGCCAGCAGCACTACAAATGGCAAAACGACCACTGCCAGCAGCACTACAAATGGCAAGACAACCACTGCCAGCAGCACTACAAATGGCAAGACGACCATTGCCAGCAGCACTACAAATGGCAAGACGACCACTGCCAGCAGCACTACAAATGGCAAGACGACCACTGCCGGCAGCACTACAAATGGCAAGACGACCACTGCCAGCAGCACTACAAATGGCAAGACGACCACTGCCAGCAGCACTACAAATGGCAAGACGACCACTGCCAGCAGCACTACAAATGGCAAGACGACCACTGCCAGCAGCACTACAAATGGCAAGACGACCACTGCTAGTATCATTACAACTGGCAAAAACACCATCGCCAGCAGCTCTACAACTGGTGTCACTCCCATACCCTGTAAAATTTTCTGTAAAGTGTCAAATGTCATGCAAAATGAAAAAAAGCATGTAAAATGACCTGGAAAATGGCAAACGTTCGTTTTGCTATTCTACATGTAATTTTACATGACTTTAGACATTTTGCATGAAATTTGACCTTTAACAGGGTCCGGGAGTGCCTCCTGGAATGACAACAATTGTCAGCAGCACTACAACAGAAAACGGCACGCAAACGAACACTACGCAGACACAAACAAACTTAGCAACGACAAAACATGGAAGCAGGGTCACGAAAAACGGCACCAAACAAAAAAATGTCCCCGACGGGGTCAGTTTATGATAATTGTACTTGTTATGAAAGCGTGCCAAAATTTTTATTTTGGGCTTAATTTTAACAGATGGAATTAAATCGAAGGAGCTTTGACGTATAGGTGGCAAAAATTTCTTTGCAAGGTAAATATAATATCGCACAATGGCCATTGCCATCAACGCCAACCGTCAACAAAAACTTACAATTACGAATACTTCGAATTTTTATCGACTTTTTTAGAGTTCTTCTAAAGTTTTTGAATTTTTATTGCACCGCCAGAAGAAATACCTCTAAATTGCAAAACAATTCCCACAAAAAAAGTATTTTTGGAAAAATCCAAAATTGGAAAAATTCTTCAAAAATACACTTGAAAATGAAAACACTTTTCCATACTCTGCCACCCTTAGACATCACCCCCACGATACCCCCCCCCCCAAGGAACACCGTCGCACGGGCGGCAACGTGGTGGTCATGTCTCTGGGCGTGTCCGCCGTGCTCCTGCTCGTGCTCGGCATCGGCGTCAAGGCGCTGCTCAACGACAAGTCCACCAAGGAGGCGCACAAGGACAAGAGCATTGAGATGTGATTGAGGGGGGTGAGGGGGGGGGGTGGGGGTTGTTTACCGTGTTTCCTTGGATGAAACCCACCCCCCTGGATAAATAGATAGCTGAAAAAACATTTGGGGGCAATCGGTAAAAATCGGTAGAAAAGTAGAAAAGTTATATTGAGCATAAATATGGGTAAAATTTCTCAAAAATAGCTCCCGATAGCTAGATAGTTTGCCGATTGAGGAGGGTCAGGAGATAGTAGCCAAAAAATTTAGATAGATAGTCGGGCAATTGAGGGGGGGTAACCCCCCCCCCCCAGGGAAGTGTAGTGATTCTCAATTGGCGGTTTTGAAAAAAGTTTTTTTTTCCGGTGAACTAAGATATTATCACCTAACTGTTGTCTAATGTTAGGCGCAAAATATGGCGGCAAGGCTATTTATCAGCATTTCACATTGTAAAGACGTTGGCAATGCAATGTAATTTAGGCAAGTACAGTGGCACTGTAGACATGCAGCAATTTTTCTAAACGTTGTTCCTGACGCTTAGACTGATGTGCATTTGCAATCATGTCACAAAACATCCAGGGAATTTTTTTCAATTGTGAGTATTCAAGAAGCTCCCATTTTGCGTGCATCTCTCGAAGGGGGGGGGGGGGTTGAATCAAGGATATACGGTACCAATGCATACGCCCGACGCATGACTAAGTTATACGTCAGAACTCACATTCCGTGCGGCGAGCATTTAAAAAAATCATTTCAACCTGTGATCTCATTGTGTGTATCTTGTGCGAACTACTGACAAAACCAAATGAAACTGAACCTAACAATCAACATAAATCGCAATCAACCAATAAAACCACCAACCAGCAATTAACGGCGTATAAGTAGCTCTATAAACCCTCGTTCCCATCTCAGCGCAATTCACAGGTACATCCGCCTTTCTCCCCATCAAAGTGCACTGCAAAAGCGGTTGGTCATCGTTCTGCGAGTCGGATTTGTCCACGGACGCCTCGCTGGCGTCCACGATGAATTCGGCTTCGCGCTTCACCGTGGCGGTGGAGAGACCCTCGCCTGGGTTGGGCGGCGGGTAAGGGTTGGATGGGGTTGGTGGGGGGTTGGGGGATTTTGAAAGGATTGGTAGATTTGGGTCTACAGATGACAATTCCGCAAAAGAATAAGTGAAATGGGAAGTGAGTCGTGAAAAGTAAAAATGAAGAGAAAAGTGAGGTGAAATGAGAAGTGAAAGGTGAAGTGAAATAGTTTTTTGAATACGAAATGTGACCCTATTCAAATAACTGTTTCACTTTTCAGTTCTCATTTCACCTCTCCTTTTGCGGAATTGGCCAGTTTGGTACCGCGGCGTCGAGTCGAAAGTGGTTGGGTCATGGCGCAGTTCCAACATTAATACTAAAATTGACATGTTCCAAAAAAATTTATGCCATTTGACAATTGTGTCTGGCATTTTACACAAAATTTGACAAATTTGGATGAAAAAGGACGGAGTGGCAGTGGCTCTCAGCCTTTTAGCGGAACCGGTTGTAAGCGAATATAGCATTGTAGCTGGGGTATCAGATCTGAAAATCCTCTAAAGTGTGAAGTAAAGTGTCAAATGTCATGTAAAATGTCAAAGAAAACAAAAAGGAAAGATTTCATTACTGAACTTTGCATGACAATTGACACTTTACTTTACATTTGTCATGACAATTGACACTTTGCATGAAATTTTACATAACATTTGACACTTTACATGATCTGGGATTGGCACCTGCCCATCGCAAACATACACATCCTTAAACCCCCCGCAAAAAAAACAAGAAAAGAAACACCGCCAACAAACCAGCCAACGTAATACGAGTGTCTTCATCGGCGATCTTTTTCGACTGTTTAGTATGCACCGAACCGCTTACTTGGCTGCTGGCTTGAGTTGACGCGCCCACGGCATCGGCAAAGGCCTGAAAGTTGTGACAAAGTGACGATTACAGTATTTGCTTGAATAATTCACCTGGGGAATTATTATTTGGTCAGATTTTTTTAGGGGGGGGGGCTATTCGAGGTGGGGGATGCAAGGAAGGAATGATTATTTCATCGAAATATTGAAGCAGGTTTTTATTTACCACCTGATCTCAAGAATGCGTATGCTATATGCATTATTAACACAATAACGTGCCATTTATTTCAACTTTGACACAACACAAATTGATCATATAATCTTAAAGGGGGGAATTCTTCAAGGGACAAATATTTGTTTCCTCACTCGTCTTACAGGGGGAATTATTCAAGAGGAGGGATTATTAAAGGGGGGAATTATTCCAGCAAATACGGTATTTACACTGAAGCACAACCGCGAGTTGACACAAATTGTGCATTACACAGCTGACCGATCCGAAACGTGTGCGGGAAGTTTGAAACCAGTGTGTGCAGGGCCTTTTTACAAATACAAACTTCAAATACCATATTTAAACGAATCAACCATCCCAAAACGCACGTGAATAGCCGAATACTGAGGCAGCTGGACATCATTGTAATAAATCGACAGGACATGTTCCCCGGGCTCGCGCGGTCTCAAAGTCAACAGCCATCTACCGTAACCCAAATTAGCCACCGAAGCTTCTTCGGTGCGGCCTGAGCGCGCAATGAGACTGGCCCGCGGCCTGCGTAAAGTTTGTGGTATTGATGTTACCGTATTTCGTCGGTATACCCCCGGGGGGTTTATTTATTCAGACTGTAAATTCAAATTTTCAGGGTGCACATTTTCAGGGGGTGTATCGAAGGGGGTATTTCGAGGGGGGTTTATTATTATATAATTAACTCATTCAGAGACAACCAAGTAATTTCTATACTGTACTGCTTTTTCAGCAATCAAAATCTTGCACCTGGCACCAAGCCAAATCCCCATCCCAGAAACAAACCATCCGGGGCCCGCTTGGCTCGCGTCCAATTCCAACTGCGAGTCGTGATTCAAACGCATTGCCAATTGACGTTTGTCATTCAAACCGGACACGATCTGCACCGCGGATGGCAACATCACCGGTACGGTGAATGGGGAGCCTGAGGGTAGGGGGGATTTGTTTAAGGGTTCGCACGCACGGGTGGGGTTGAAAATGGAAAAAAAATTTTGTGAACACTGAACGGTCTGCGCAGCTACTGTCAGTGACTTTTTGACATTTTTTAAATTTTGTGAATTACTGCAAATTTGGGCCCGGTTCCAATTTACCAAAAAAATCCCAAATTTCACGCACCCTTCACAGGTTTATCCTTCCACAAAATCTCCACCTCATGAGGTCCCGGCTCTATGGGCGTGTAATTAATCTCATAAACCCCTTCCTGTTTCTTTTTACTCTCATACTTTGTCCTACTATTCGGTCCTTTAACAAACACCTTCAAACTGCCTTTGCCCTTTTTCGAGTCAAAGTAAATTGTCGACCGCTCGTTTACTAGCGCCCTTTCTAAACCGGGACCGTATGCGCGCGGTTCGTCCGGATCTGATACCGTGATTGTCATGGGGGAGTCTGTGATTTGGGGGGTTTGGGTTTTGGTTAGTGATGGAAAAGCGCCAGAAAAAATGGCGACGGGCGCCATGGAGCCATTCAGAAAAGTGGCGCCGGGCGCTAAAGGGCGCCAGATAAAATGGCGCTGGCGCCCCTTGGAAGGATGCTAGAATTCATTTTTGTTGGACTGACATGTGTAAAACCGTAAATGTGTTCAATAAATTTCGGTGAACACGGTACACATACGACGAATATACGGTATTCGTTCGAATAATTCCACTGGTCAATTATTTTTTCGTCAGATTTTTTTGAGGGGGAACTATTCGAGAGGGAATTATTCAAGGGGGAATATTATTTCGTCAAAATTTTTAAGCATGTTTATATGTAAATATAAACTCATTAAAAAATATGCTTTATTAAAAATATAACATACCATCGTTGTTCAAATTGGACACAAAAATTGATCATATGCCTCAAGAAGGGAATTATTCAAGGGGGGATTGTTTCATCCCCACTCGCCTAACATAGGGGCATTATTAAACAGGGGGGATAATGCAAGGTGGGATTATCTAAGCAAATACGGTAACAAAAATCCGATACACTTGTATGATCAAAGCTTGCATACGCGTTTCTCATTCGCATACACCCGCAACTGTGCACATCAAGATTTCACTCCCACCAAACCCCAACCCCCAAAATCAACCAACTCTGTACATTCTCTCCCCCATACTTCACAGTCAAAGTGTGCGATCCGACGGCCCTGGGCGTGAACTGCAATTGCAGCGGCGCCCCGTGCGAAGTCGGCCGGGCCACCGACACCGGAACCACGTTTTGCGGGGAGGATGTTTCCACTAGCTCCGCCCACACGTCCGCTTCGCCGGCGTCGGTGCGGATTACTGTGTTTTTAAAATGGGTTCTCGTTGTGTTGGGAAAAAAACAGCACATAAATACGTCCGGTCGGCGATTGATTTTGATTGATTTGATAAGGTAGTTCTGAAAATTTTTGATTTTAATTTTTTTTCCTCGAAATTTGTTGTAATTTCTGTGCTACAGGAATTACCTAGCCCGCAAAATTATTTCATTTCGGCTGGGCTCATCGCTTCCAATTGTATTTGAAATTTTTAATTTACTGGCATACCTAGTCGGCTCTCACACATGATTCATAGTTAAAAGAGAAAGGAAAGAGCACCTGAAATTTACGAAAAAACAAAAAGTTCAAGACGATGTGTGCTTCACCCACAGACCTTGTAAAATATCAAATGTCATGCAAAGTGGGAAAAGTCATGCAAAATGGCAAGGCAAGTCATTTGGCAAGGCATCTCACGACTTTTGACAACGTGCATGACATTTGACAGTTTACAGGGCTCTTCACAGAGCACCAGGTAGGAGCACCAACCCCCCCCCCAAAACCGACCATGAACCACACAAGGACTGCCCGCATTGAAGCCGTGCGGCGCGTCCGGCTGGAGCGACACGCGCGCCGGGTCGAACGCGTGCGCCGTGAATGGAGAGCCTCTCAGAGCACCGTCTTGTACTGAGCTCACTTCGATGCGATGGGCGCCTGTGGGGGGGTGTTTGGGGTGGGGGGAGAGTTTGAAGTGGGGGGTGTTTGAATGAGAGGGGGGTTTGAAGTCGGGGGGGGGTGTTTGAAGTGGTATTTTTGTTGTGTTGTGTTTTGTTGTGTTGTCGTTTTTGCTGTATTTACAACGTTGGTGCAATGTTCACAACGTTTTTGGTGGTATATTACCCATTCGCGATTATTCCTTGCCTACCTATAAGAAATTACAAAGCGTTTATTTCGTTTGTTCAATGTGAATGATGGAATCTGAACAATCACCGATTGACTTCAATGGGGTATAAATCCGCAAGTGATCTAGTGAAAAAAAGTTCAAGGAAAATTTGCTAATTATGGGTCTTGTTACGTGAAGTATTTGCTTTTACACGCAGTTATCCAATTTTTTGAAACTATCATATAGTAAATTCAATGTTGTCAAAACAAATTTTTCGAAAAACCAACAAAAATGTTTAAGGGCATGAGCCTTCATTTGCCTTATTTTCGAAATATTTGCACTTGAAAACATGTATTTATTTACTCGTGTTTGTCCCAACCTGAAACAACACCGCATTTTGCCCCCCCCCCCCAAAAAAAAAAGTTTCCACAAAAAAATGAAACTCACCAACGACAACCGGCGTGTACTCGAACACCAGACTGGAATCTGGCTGCTTGTAGCACTTCACTGGCACGGCGCCATTTTCCGGATCTGCGGTAATCGACGATACCGATTCAATTTCGGAATAAATGCACTCGTAGTAGTCCGAGTCGGAATCGCGCGACATTTTATTGCGATTGAAAAAAAAATTTGTTTTTTTTGTCAGAAGAATACTACCGGCCGATATGGAAGGGACGCTTTGTAAGTGTCACATTGTAAACTGCTGTTAAAGTGCAAAAAAGACTGCACGGCACGGCACACAAACGAATAATAAATAGTACATAGTATACTCGGCGGACACCACACTTATAGTATGGAAACCTACCATAACCCATCTGAATAATTTACCAAAAATTATACATTTTTTCAAAATAATATTTCGTGTTTACTATAGAAAAATTAATTACGAAATTTATCACAAGATTTAATTCATTAAATTATGGTAAAATTCTGCGCATACTTTGCGGTCCGCCGAGTATACAAAAAGTATACCTAGGTAGGTAAAATCTACTCTGGGGCCATTGAAACTCGCATCGGCACAAGTGTTTCAGTTTGCAGTGCAGTGCATATTTACACGGAAACTAAAGCGCCAAAATTAGGCAAACAAACACAGAAACACACAGATATATGAGAAATAAATTGGGGACAGGACTTGTGTAAATAAAATATGAAATAAAAAATAGACTTAACAGGACTAAACAGAAAATATCGCACCTGAAATTTCAATCAAAAAATCTTCTGGTTGATTATTGCTATCGTCCTTAGGAAGGGACACAGTTGAAGTGCTGTTAATTTTCATAAAAGTGGGCACTTTAAGTGTCACCATTGTTACATCTGAAATGAGTGTTATCAAAGCACACGCTACTAGAGCTGAAGTAAAATGCGATTAGGTAGGTACAAATTGTGGAAAAACCTTGTTTTGTTGTTTTGAGTTCCGAAGCAGCTTTCTCAGAAACATTACATTTAATTGGCTTTTTGCCAACACGTTGCCCATCAACAGCAATATCAATTTCATGCAGCCCCGCAGTTTGAGGAACAAAAGACACTTTGAACACGTTATTGCCTATTTTGTCAGCAATATTATTGTCCAACTCAATAGAACATGGAACGGTCGCATTTCTCGAGACGTCTGGAACTCGGACAAAAAGACATTTGTTAATTTTAAAACTTAATTTCAAACCAGAAACATTCACCTGTAACATCGACAGAAATCTGATCAACCTGAACACCACTGGCAGTGTTTATACGAAAATGTGTCTGTTCGCCTACTGTAGCTTTATTCCAGCCGCCGTCCACCACGGAAACACTTGGATCTTCATCTGGACACACAAAAAAAATAAACAAATAAAGTGAATTTTAAAAAACAAAACAAAGGTGAACAATATTTCAGCTTTGGCGGCACACACACTAGTTGACACACGTGTGTCAACTGGTCTGTGTCAACTTTGATTTTGCTTCACGTGTCGCAGCGTGATCTTCCAATGTATTTGCCTTAATATTTATATTTCAACGTTGCTGAAAGTGCATTGAGCCGAAATCTGAGTTGACACGGACCAGTTGACATTGGCACACATGTGTCAACTACCGTGTAGGCCGCCGTCACGGCAAAACACAGACCCTGCACATCTACAGGCACCTCACGACGCCTCTGCACACTGTGCACATCAGCCTTATCAACATGCACCTCCAGCGGCACATCGCGCACATCAAAGCCATCGTACGTCACGTGCAACGTGTGCGCGCCCACATCAAAGGGCTCAAAGGAGACCGTGTACACGCCGCGACGTTTGATGTGCCGGTCGATTTTGGTCAACACGATTCGATCGCTGTCGATGTGGGTACAGCGCACGCCGAGTATACCCTCGCCCGCCGGAGTGGTGTCAACTTGGGTGGGTTTTTAGTGGAGTGATGTTAGGGAGGGATAGGGTCCACACAGAGTAGTTGACAGGGAAATTAGTGTCAACTGAATTTTGGTTGATTGTGTGATTTCAACTTTCCTGTGTGATAGAGCATAGCTATACTCCGGTTACTTTACACCCTGCACGCGTGGTTCCCGCTGGAAGTGTGCCAACGATGGTTAACGCGTCCGAGTTTCATAAAAAGATGACAAAATTGATTGTTGTTATAATGTTATTCATTAACATTCACATCGATGAATTTTTTTCATATTTTTACGGAAATCGCATGATTAAATAATCATTGGCACGCTTCCAACACGAGACATAAATCAGTGCGAGGGCAGAGTATCACGTATGCCGAGTATACCTAGTTAATTTTAGGTTGTGACACTTAATTTTCATCGTTTCTGTTAATTTTGATGATTTGAAATTTTTTATGTGTTATTTGGTTGACATTCAGTTGACATTTATTTGCGATGTCAACTAGTGTGTGTGGGCCCAAATTGAACAAACGAAAATTGCAACGTAAATAAATACACAGAAAAGTAGAAACAAAAGAAAGAACAAATTTGCGGGATCATATTTTTAGATTAATAAAAGCGCGAACCCTTAAAATGGGCCTTCTTTCCAACAACGGCGTTATCGACCGGTCCAATGTCCACCAAATTTGGGTCGATTACATTAATCTCGTGTTCACCCAATGTCTCATCCAAGTTCTTCACTAAAACTCTGTGTGTGCCTGCACCGATTCAATGTGTCCCATTTCGTCACGGACCATTTCATCACATTTGATGACGAAATGACACGATGACTTACCGACAATGGTCGGTTTAAATTGGACCACTTTTTCGCCGGTTGACTCGTTGTATGTGGAGTTCAATACAAGCAACTCTTGATCAGGATCTAAATTAGAGGTGGGTTAAATGTCGAATTAAAGGCACGCGAGAGTCAGGGTGCAGTTGTCAAAGGACAAAACATAAATGCAAACAAATGATAGACAAACAACGGCACGGCACAGCAGCGAAACAAAAAGAAGCCACAACATTATAAATTTGACCCTTCAATATTGGCATACCTATTGATTTACTAATTTGATAATAAATTTTTTTTAACTACGACAAAATTATTGAATATTAATGAAAAATTCCTCCCGGAATCGTTTTTCCATTAGGCGGGGATAATAATTTAACGACGGTGTTCCAGGAGTACTTACTCAAGAATATCTGACATTTGAATAATACCCAAAAAGCAAAAAATATATTATTTTTTAACACAAACTAGAAAAAACGAACCAGTGACAAGCACATGGACATCATGTTCAGTTCCGAGAACTGTGAAGCTGGTTGTTTTTCCCACGCGCGCGTGCCCGATGCCCTGTGAACATGTTGTATTTTTTATTGCTGATTGAAAGATTGGATTTGTTTGCTTTGTTGTTGATGGCATCAAATAACGAGATTGTAAATTTGGATGTGCAAATAAAATAAAATATGAGAAACTAATAGTTACAAAGTGCAGGGACTACAACCATGTGATGAATATTTGAAGACACTATACAAATACACAATTTTTCACTGATTATACAAAGATAAACGCAATGATTTGTGTAAAATTTTTTTGTGGTTCCTATTTTCAGATCTACAAGTAAATAAACTGTCATCATCTAGCCACACTTGAACTATGACGCTCCCAAATCTTTAGACACACAATACTCAAATTCACAATCAACCCAAAAAACATACAAACCTGCACGCGTCCAGCCGCCGTTCTACTAGCCGTGTCAAGACTAAGACTTTTCTCGTCCCCTTTACTTTGTTGCTGCAGCTGAGACGCGGCCACTTTTTGCGTCTCCACGGGCAATGTAGCACCCGATGCTACGACTGCACACTCCATTGGACTTCCTGGGGGGGGGGGTATTTGAGGTTGTAGGTGGGTTGGGGTTTTTAAGTGAGTTGTGGTAGGCAATTGGGAGAGAACTGTGACTAAGTCCCTCCAAACTCTATTGTACGACAACTAGTGATGTAAATGGCTCAACGGGTTGCAGTCCCGCACCGTGTAAAGTGTAAAAGTCAAGTGTCAAATCTCATGCAAAATATCATACAAATTTGTCAGGAAATGTGTCAATTGTCATGCTAAGTTCAGTGATAATTTTTTGTTTTTGTTTTGATTGACATTTTGCATGAGTTTTGCACTTGACTTTACACTTTACAGGGCTGACTTTCTCTAACCGAGGAATGTCGACATAATAACGTGCCCCTATTCGCGACGCATCACACACAATATTCCCAAGTCGATAAACCCACCGGGTACATGCTGCTTATTGAACCTCACGGAAACCACATGCGAAGTGGGCTCGCGCGGCGTGAAAAGCACTCTAAACCGGGCATTTCCCTCGGCTTGAACGTGGTTGGGCACGTTTCTGTTGTCGACCGACACGATGATCTCCATGTTGCCGGCGCCGGCGCGCGACGCGTCGACTGAGGTCGATTTGGGGGTCGATTTTCATATGGTCGACTTATTTTGGGCGGTTGGGAATTCGGATGGGATTGGGAATTCTGGTGCCTAATCCGCAAAATGAGCAGTGAATTGAGATGGACAGATGGCTAGAAAATTAAAAAATTAAAAAAAAGTATTTGTTTAATAATTGCTTTTTAAACAAAAATTAAATAATACATAATTTTTAATGAAAAATAAAATTTAAAAAATTATTTTTTTGAAAATGAATAAAATAAAAATTATAATTTTTTTAGTGATTTTATTTAAAAAATACCTTTATAATTTTAATTTTATTTTTTTATCATTTTCCTGCATATCTTTTTAAGATTTTGAAAAACATGATGGGGATTCAAAAGACAGTGTAGCATTCCGCATCAAAGCCCATTCCACATTTGTGCCCATCCCGCACACAGGTGATGCAACGTGCGGGATGGGCACATGTGCGGGATGGGTCACATAATATGCGGGATGGGCACATGTGCGGAATGGTTTTTGATGCGGAATGGGCCCTTGCCGATTCAAAATAACTCATTTCCGTCAACTCAAATGCTTCCAAATCCAATTTACGAGTTCACCAAAACGTGGCAGTAAACTGGTGTGCGCACACTAAATCCCAAAACCCACTCAAAAACGACGCCTGTTGATCGACTTGTGCATTATCGACCGGCTCCAAAACAACTCTAGCCGCATCATAAGCCTTGGTGATGTAGGGGGACCCGCTGATCTCGGTGCCCTCGTACATGATGGCGACTTTGTGGCTGCCGATCACTTGGGGGGTGTACTCGACTTCGTAGTTGCCCTCGTCCGTGGGGGAGACCCGGCATTCTACTGGCTGAGGGGGGGAGGGTGAAAACTTTTTGGATTTTTTTTGGACTTTGAGAATTTCTAATTCACCCCCAGAAAGAACACTTAAAATCGATTTAATATTTTAATTTTAACATTTTTCTATAGAAACTCGAAAATTTGAAAGAAAAAATCGAATTTTAACATTTTGTTCAGTATTTTCAGCTGAAAATGCTTTGAAATGCCGAAACATAATTCGAAGCATCAATTAAATATCTATCTATAATGATGGAACAAAAATTGTGAAAGATGTGTCTGCTGTGATAGCTCGGAAGGTTTGAAGAATAAAAATGTTATCAACAGTCAGCAGAACATTTCGAAAATGCGATAATTTAGTGTAAAAAATTCAAAAAAATCAACCAAAAAATCCGACAACTATTTTTGGAAAAGATTTCGAAACACAACGAATTTAAACATCTTTTCCAAAGGCTCTGACAAAATTTTTTTGCCCCGTGGGAATTATTCGAGTAAATACGGTATCGAGAAGCAATGGTGCAACCACCAGCACTCGCACTGACCCTCACAAATCTACAAAAAAAAATAAAAAACCAAACTCACCTCATCCTCAGGATCCAAAATGGTCACCAATGGCAGTTTTTCGATGGCAGCTTCCTGGCTGCTAATCACAAAAGTGGCTGGTTTCCCAATGGCAACTCTTTCAAGGCCGGGACCAGATGCGGACATTTGCGATGATGCATTGATGGCGCATGAAAATGGGGACCCTGGAAGGGGGGGTGGGTGGAATGGTTGATAAAGGTAGTGTTGACAAGAATATTTACTATTAATATTGATAAGAATATTTGAATGGGAAAATGACAAGTGAGTAGTTGTATGGTCTCTAATGGTCCCACCCCCCCTAAAATCATCAGAACTTTTCTATTTTCTGACACATGCATTTTCACGAGCGCAGTTAAACATGCGCGTAATGTTTTGTATAGTTTCACTCCCATAAACATCACCCATTGTAATCATAAAAAGTGTCCACGGAGTGTTGACTTCTAACACCCACACAATCACATGCATTTTCATGCGTGTGGTTAAAACTTTTATTAAACTATGCACCTTTTATACTGATAAAAGTTTTGTAACACAACCGTCTTGTCAACGATATTTTGCAAGTACTGGGTACTAAAACTCATTTTGTAACACAACTGTCTTGTCAACAAAATTTTGCAAGTACTGTTTACTAAAACCCACTTTGTATCACAATTTTTTCTCGAATGCCCACGCAATTTGGTGGTATATAAGGAGGGTTATTTGCCCTGTATTTGAATTTTATCTTCCTGTTCTGGTTCCGAATCTACCAGTTCGTATTCCATAGGTGTGGTATCCATTTCAACTGGATTGGGTGTTGTCTGCTCAATTTCATCCTCTGGTTGCTGTGCCATTTTGTTTCTCTTTGTGAGTGTCTAAAGTGGGCAAATAACCCTCCTTTTATATCGCCAAATTGCGTGGGCATATGAGAAAAACCGTGATACAAAATGGGTTTTAGTAAACAGTACTCCCAAAATTTTGTTGACAAGATGGTTGCGTTACAAAATGAGTTTTAGTAAACAGTACTTGCAAAATCTGTGTTACAAAACTTTATCAGTATAAAATGTGTGTGTGTGGGTAAATAAAAGTTTTAACCGCGTGCATGAAAATGCATGTGATTGCATGGAGAAACATCTTGTGTTACAAAATGGGTTTTAGTAAACAGTACTTGTAAAATCTGTGTTACAAAACTATAAATATATCAGTATAAAATGTGCCTGTGTGGGTAAATAAAATTTTTAACCAGGCGCATGAAAATGCATGTGTTAGAAAATAGAAAAGTTCTAATGATTTCAGGGGGGGGGCACCAGGTAGTGTACAACTACTCAAGTGGGTCTGAATATTTACATGCCTGCTTAAACATGTACCCAGAGTGTACAAGTAATAATCAACTAGTGTACCAGCACTGGCAATGTGCTGTGCAGGGGGCTGTCCCTTGCCCTGTAAAGTGTCAAATGTCATGCAAGGTGTCAAAAGTCATGTAAAATGTCATGCAAAGTGGCAAAAGTCATGTAAAATGCCCTGCAAAATGGCAACTCGGTTTTTACATGACATTTGACATAATTCAGGGCATTTTACAGTATCTGGGACTGGCACCTGGTCCCCGATTCCCAGATCATTATCAGTTATAAAGCATTGTGAGACAGTTTTCTACACTTATACACAATCGAACAACCAAACCCCCCAACCCCCCCCCCCTCACCATTAACATTCTCCCCATTGAACCTAATCGTAACAGTATGGGTCCTGGGCTCCATGGGCACGAAACTGATCTCGTAGCGGTGCTGCCCCAACGAGTGCGCCATGGATGGTACTAAACCTTCGTTGACTGCAACTTCTAGGTTGCCAACTCCCGCGTCGGAGGCGTCCACTGCGGGGGAGGGGGTAGGGGGGTTGTTTTTGGGGTTGTTTTGGGGGTTTGTTTTGAATTAGAATTTATGTGTGTTATTGTGGCTCTAGAAACTAGTTGAGCTGCAGTTTTTGGTTTTGGTGAAAAAATAGTGCTAAATAATGTGACCCTGGGCACCAGTTTTGTGACCACAAAACTTGTGAGAAAGAGTGACACTTTGGTAGACGATTTTCTAGAAAAATAGTTAGCAAAAGGGTTTGTCAGATTTCCGTCGTAATCTATCCTACTAACTCGAGATACCCCTATCGAAATACCCCCAGGTCTGAGCGAGCTTATGAAAAAAACCGCCTCTCGAATTACTCCCCGCCACAAAATTTGCACTCGAGTCTACACTTACCTATTCAACTCTATGTGTGTATTGTAATTTTGCGAGGATAGCCACATGCTACCCTTCAACTTGGCGAACTTAAAAGAAAACCACATGCTACCCTTCAAATTGAAAACCCTTCGAAAGCCAACAAAAGGGCACTCAAAGTGTGCCTCAAAACCCTTCAAAAACCACCCCAAACCGCCCCCCCAACTAACCCACAAAGTTGACCGGCTTGCCCAACAGCCCATCGGGTATGGGCGACACTCGTATCGCCTTGGCGTCGTACACGCGGCACGTGAACGGCGACCCCTCCACCGACTCGCCGCTGTACCACACCGAGATCTTGTGCTCGCCTGGGGGGGTAGATTGGGGTGGGTGGGAAGTGGGGATGACACGTCACAGGGACTGTGAAATGTCAAGTGTGAAGCAAAGTGTCAAATGTCATGTTTGCTATTTTGCAGCGCATTTTGCATGACTTTTGACACTTTGCATCACATTTGATATTTTACAGGGCCTCGGAGTGGCAGCTGGTAGTGGAAAATGGCAGAGAAATTGGTGGCGAATATGAATGAGGCATTTTTCCAAACTGTTTCCTACCAGTGGTTTTTGTGAGACCGTTTTCAATACTGGTAAAGTCACAATACATTCCGCATTTGAATGATTCTAGTTACAAAAATGGCGGACAAAAGCAGTTACAAACTCGAGCCCTGTAAAGTGTAAAATCAAAGTGTCAAATGTCATGTGTCAATCAAAACAAACAAATACAAAAAAATGATTACTGTACTTTGAACGACAAACGACACATTACTTTACATTTGGCATGACGATTGACACTTTGCATGACATTTTACACCACATTTGACATTTGACACTTTACAGGGCTTGGGACTGCCAGTGCCACCTGGTGGCAGTCCCAAGCCCTGTAAAGTGTAAAGTAAAGTGTCAAATGTAAAGTCAAATGCAAAGTAAACTGACAATTGTCATGCAAATTTCAGTAATCAAATCTTTTCTTTTTTTGTTTTGATTGACACTTTACTTTGCATTTGACTTTACATTTGACACTTTACTTTACACTTTACAGGGCTTGGGACTGCCCCCAGGTAACCATGCGGCAAATCAAATCTAGGCTGGGTAACAAAAAACGGCGCAGGCTCGCAATTATGTCAGCGACTACAGTGCAGTAAAATGTCCGTAAAGTATATAAGACAAATCGACAAATTAAATATTACGTACCGACAATCATGGGCATAAATTCCACGGCGAAATTTCCATCCGAAGAATCGGTAATTTTGCTCGGCACCGTTTGCTCGTTCGGAGCTGCGAACACAAACGTTTTACATGTGAAAAAAGTGAATTTTCAAATTCTTTTATTATTAGTTCCATTCAAATAGAAGTGTCGTTGGAGGGGATAGAATAGTCATGCTCAAAAAATAATAAATATATAGCGGGATAAAAAGGGGCACACTGTAAGTAGTTTTTTTGCGAGCACACTGCACTATTTGTTTCACAATATTCTGGATCTGCGGAATGCCGGTATCACCTCTGCAACAAGAAATATTTAGGCATTCAAAATGTTTAAATCAGGTGTCAATTCCGCAAAAAGGGAGGTGAAATGAGACGTGAAAAGTGTTGTACCTATTCAAAAAACTATTTCACGTCATTTTTCACTTCTCATTTCCTATTTCACTTGTCACTTCCGATTTCACTTGTCACTTCCGATTTCACTTGTCAATTCCGATTTCACTTGTCACTTCCCATTTCACTTGTCACTTGTCACTTCCCATTTCACTTGTCACTTCCCATTTCACTTCCCGTTTCACTTGCCACTTCCCATTTCACTTGACACTTCCCATTTCACTTCTCACTTCTCCTTTTGCGTAATTGGCACCGTACATTAAAAAATAACACAAAAATCTGCCAAAAAATAATTGTAAATAATCGCACTTGTGACGGTGGCGCTGAGCCTGTCAATGTTGTTGCGCATGTGGTCGTAATGGTCGCCGCCGCTAAACAGTTCCAATTTGGCCGGCTCGCCCGCTTTCACTAGCTCAATCTGAAATCGATGCAACACTGCAATCGGGTTGACTATTATACGAGACGCTGAGAATTGAAATTCCAAACTGTGGGATTATGATATTACAAATTAGGCTGCAACTCAATTCAATTCAATGCTGGCAGCGTGCCAAAAACAACGCTTCCAATCAAATCAACCCACCACTAGTGATGGAAAAGGCACCAAGAAATATGTCACCGCACCGCACCGGTACCGGTGCCATCCATTGCTCAGAAAGGGCACTTGGCACCTTGGGCATCGGGAAAAAAATGGCACTGCACCGCACCAGCACCGGTGCCGGTGCTTTTCGGTGCCCATCACCGGAGCACCGGTGCCTTTCCATCACTACCATCACAGCACTCAAACTCTTACCTGTTCCTTATTAATCAAAGTGATCGCATTCGCAATAACGTGCTCCAATTTTCCCGGAGCCATGTCAACTGCGAGAGCGGCCGTTTGTTGCTCACTGGCCATTTTTCCCGGCCGACTGGCGCACACGAATGGGGAACCTGTGTATTTTTTGTGGTGTGTGCTATGGGTGACGGGGTAGAAATGGACTAAACTACCGTATATCCTGAAATAAGACCCCAGGGGAGTTATCATTTCGTCAGAAGTTTTGGAGGGGGAGGGGGTTATTCAAGGAGGGGGGGGTAATTTCTTTGCTCAGAACTTACACTTTATTCATTGTACATATGAATGCATTCCGTCAACCCGTGTGATCCAGGTAGGTATTTAACATTTCAACGACAACAAAAACAAGGTATCCATTCTGAAATTCGTGTTCATCAGCATCTGATTTATTCAAATACACAGATCAAATACCCAGCGGGGAGAGTTATTCAAAAAGGAGTTATTTTTTCCTCACTTGGCCAACATGGGGGGTTATCCAAGGGGGTCTTATTCAAGGAAATACGGTATATGTCTCCTAGATGCGTTGATGTTAGCCTTCACCACCACCCATCTAACAAACCCATAAAAAATAAGACTAATTTCGATTATAATCAACTAATCTCACCCTTGATAGGCTCTCCATTGAAGCTGATATTTACAAACAAATGCTGCGGCACTTTGCTCTGTTCTTCCGTCACAGGTGGCGGATGTACTGTGACTGTAAATTTTGATGCAGACCCTTGTACAGGCTCAACTTGGCTAGGAATTATTTGACCCTGCAGGTAGGGTTTGGTAAAGTTAGGGTGCGATTAGGGTTGGCCGATGTTTTTTTTTAAACGTTTTTTATTAAAAAAAAACGTTTTTTTTAAAAAAAAACATGACGTCCGAAATGTTTTTTTTTAAAAAAAAACATCGACCGAAATTTTTAGTACTAAGCACTAGGTATTTTGCAAAATTTTTGCGCGCAAGCGCGCAATTTCACACACAAATTGACATCGGTGGTTGTTTTCATTGGTTTTGTGGCATTTTTAGTATCAAAGTATCCATTTATATATGCTACCATGGGTTAATAAGCCGTCATATGTCAGTGTAGTATATAATATTGAGATAATGTGCTTCCATGTACCTCCACAGTGTGTAACTTCACTCCCAAAGTTACAACCTCCTTTTATAACCTTGTTTCATCACTATTCCGTGCCAAACTTTACCTGAAGTCACGAACATTCGACTATAAGGCGATATACGAACGATATGTCGACGAAAAATTGATATTTTTGACACAAATCACCACTTATAATGCTATCCCATGGCTCCACAGACATTATGTGGTCATATATAACATCACACAGTATTGCCACTGTCTGATATACCTATATATGTTGACACAAGGTCATATCTGGGAGCTTTTAAAAAAAAACGTTTTTTATTAAAAAAAAACGTTTTTTTTAAAAAAAAAACGTTTTTTTTTAAAAAAAAACATCGAGTTAAAAAAAAACGTTTTTTTTCCAACCCTAGGTGCGATTGAGGTATAAATTGGCCACGTTGACAAACCTCTTTGTCCCTGATCGCGATTTCTAGGTTACCATAGCCCGCCTTGCTAGCGTCCACTGAAAAGTTTTCAAGTTGAAGCAACTCAGTAAAATACATACAAACAAACGCAAAAACTTACTAGTAAACACAATAGGCTCAGGGTAAACCCTATCCTGGACCCCCTCGACGATAATCTTATCAGGGTCATAAATCTTGGCAGATATGGGGCTCACAGGCAGCGGTTTGCCCTGCGCACTGATATGCACTTTGTGAGTGCCGATTTCCTCCGGGAAATAGGTCACCGTGTAGCCAGTGTCGTCAGAGTCGACGTGTGAGCGGACTGGCTTTTTGCTGGGCGCTGCAGGGTGGTTCATAGCATATTTTGCAGTCCATATTTAGAGGATTGGGTGATTTTTTTATAATTGAGACTTCAATGTCTTCAATGGGCCCACACACACTAGTTGACATCAAAATTAGTGTCAACTAAATTCAACTCAATCTTTGTTAATTATGTGATTTCAATCTTCCTTTGTTTTATAGTGTGGTTAATTTTATATCATGACACGTAGTTTTCATTCTTTCTGTTAATTGTGGTGCTTTTATTTTTGTGTTATTAAGTTGACATTCAGTTGACACGAATTTGCCATGTCAACTAGAGTGTGTGGGCCCAACAAAGCTTCAAATAAGCAAAAAAAAACATAACAAAATCCCAGAGCCCCAACCCACCCAGCACATTCACTTGCAAATCCTCAATAGCCCCACAAGGCTTAGGCTCAATCCTAAAACCCAACTGCTTAGCGGTCCTGCACACCCCAACCCCATTTCCATCAACTTGGACCTGTGCCAAATCGGCAGCTACCCCAGCTGTGGTTGTTGTAACTGTTTGAGTTGTGGTTACCACCCTGGTGGGTTCATCGTAATCAGGCGAGGGGTCCTGGGCTTGAGTTTGGAATGTCGATTTTTGGAAGGAATCGGATTCTGAGAGACCTGTGTTGGGGGGGGGGGGGTAAAATCGCTTCGAGTACTATCTATGGTTGTGGACAATACATACATGCAGAACTGTGGAAAGACGTTCCCTGAGCATATTACTATCAGGGGGTGTATTTTTTTTGCTTAGTCAGCTAAGAGGGGGGAGTTATTCGACGGGGAGTTTTTCAAGGGGGGACTTATTCGAGGTTATACGGTATATATTAAACAATCGATGTATTCATTTTTCCTCCAAAAACTCCACTAAAACCAAAAAATATCACCCCGCACCAGCGAACCCACCAGACAACTCATTAGGTCTGTGCGCAGCCCTGAGCGCATCGTGCTCGTCGTAGCTCTGTTTGGACCACTCGCTGTAGCTGGTGGTCACCATGGCGGACTTGGACGTGGCGTAGCTGTTGTCGGCTTGGTCCGTGCCGCTCGTGTGCAACTTGGATTGGTGCTGGGTGGGTGTGGGTTGATTTGTGATAGGAAGGACCCTGTGCCTGAAAGGATACATGAACCCCGCTGGACATGTAGAGGTAGACCTGGACGACATCGGGATGCTATCCCAATGGCTCCACAGCCAATCTATGATGTGTTTCGATTTCGATGCGTATTAATCGACCGTGTAAATTCGAACCTAAATCGGTACATACGTCGATATCAAACCCGCAAAAAACACCACCAACCACCACAACAGCCTGTCTACCATCACTGCCAGCGTCGCCAGACATCCGCCTAGCCACTGCCTTCTGCGCGGCGGCCATTTCGCCCAATTCCCTGCCGCTGCTCGACGACGAGGTCCGACTGCCCGAACGGGACCTCCCACTGCGTTCCTGCCGCGCCGCCGCGCCGCCGGCGGCAGAAACGTACTGCCAGCTGTGCTGCAGTTGCTGCCGCGGCACGCGCAGCGGCTCCGCTCGCAGTTCCTGGGGGTAGTTCCAGAGCCTGTGAAGTGTCCTGTGAAATGTCAAGTGTCACGCAAAGTGTCAAAAGTCATGTAAAATGCCCTGCAAAATGGCAACCGAGTTGCCATTTTGCAGAGCATTTTACATGACTCTTGACACTTTGCGTGACACTTGACATTTACAGGGCACTTTACAGGGTCTGGGACTGGCACCTGGTCGCGCAGCGCGGTAGGTTTCGGCGCGACCGCGTATTGCGGACCGCTGGGAGCGGTGGTAGTGGTGGTGTCGTAGCCCTGCTTGAGGCCGTACTGGGCGACGGTGCTGCCCACGCCGTGCAGCGAGTCGAAATAGCGCTCTTGGCGGTTCTGCGAGGGAGGTTGGGGAAGGTTGAAGTTTTGGGGCGGTCCAAGATTCTGTAAAGTGTAAAGTAAATTGTCAAGTGTAAAATGTCATGTAAAATGTCATTCTAAACAAAAAAGAAAAGATTGTATCACTGAACTTTGCATGATAATTGACACCTTACTTTACATTTGTCATGACAATTGACACTTTGCATGGCATTTACATGACATTTGACACTTAACCTTACAGTTTACATGACACTACATGATTGGCACATGTTAAATATTTCTCACTCAAATATTCAGCAAACCTCAAAAACCCACCTCAAAACGATAGCCTCCATTACTGGCGTCAGTCAGAGGCCTCCTATTATCACTATCAATCTCGCTGCCGCTGTACTGATTAGCGGCAGTTCTGTTGCTAGTGAATTCATGCTGTCTGTGCTGCACAATGGGCGAACTGGCATAGGCGCTGGCCGGTTCTATTGCAGTGTCTTGCAGCTGTCTTTGCGCCCTGGGGGCAGTTCAAGACACTGTAATATGCCATGTAAAATGTCAACTGTCATGCAAAGTGTCAAAAGTCATGTAAAATGCCCTGGAAAATGGCAACCGAGTTGCAATTTTGCAGGGCATTTTACATGACTTTTGACACTTTGCATGACACTTGACATTTTACATGACACTTTACAGGGTTTGGGACTGGCACCTGGATTCGTAGTAGGTACGGCTTGTGGTCGTACTTGTTACATTGTCGCCGCCGGCGGTTGATTGTTGTTGTCGCGATTCGTATGTTTCTCGCATGGGTGAGTGGTCTGCGGGTGTTTTTTGTTTGTTTTTTAATTATTTTTTTTGTGTGTTGAGTTTGAGTATTATTGAAAAAGACTTTCAACGACATTAAATCAAATTTCTAAATATTGACCCTCCGGGGAGTTGGATAGATGCCAAATCGCCCTAGATAGCTGGGTTGTTGGGTGGGTGACCCCCAACCCACTTTCCTACCCCTGACTCCCACTGAAACCCCATCTAACAAACCCACACTCCCTCAACGCCAAAACCCAACCCAACCTCACCTTTATGATTCTGGGCCCCCATATTGGTGCCCTTGATGATCTGCCTGGTCGTGCTCGTGGTGGTGTACGAGCCGGCGGCGCTGGAATTGCGGCTGTTGCGCGTGATGGCCACGTCGCAGGTTATTGGGCAGCCTGCGAATGGGGGGGGCGAAATGGGGGGGTTTGGGGGGTTGTGAGATTAGGATGGAGAGATTGGTGATGGAGTTTGATTGAAGTTGTGGTGATAGTGAAGTTAAAGTGTGAGTTTGAGAGAAAATGCGTTTGCAATCAAATTTTAAATTCTATTTGACATTTACTATGTCTATTTCTGCCACTTATCAATCTATAGTAAATACCGTATATTCTCGAACAAGATACAGGGGAGTTATTTTTCCTTCAGAAGTTTTTGAGGGGGGAGTTCTTCAAGAAGTGGGGTAATTCGAGGGAAGGAGTTCGCCAGAATTCGGAGTTTTTTTCGCCAGAATATTTAGTAAAATTCATTATTACTATATTGTATGAATCATCTTACATTACTCCATAAACCTGTAAGTCAGGAGAAAACATGCATAATTCAAGCAAAACGTTTTTTTACACATGTTATGTCTTACCCATCAGAGAGGAGAGAGATTAATTAATAGATTTTTCGATGGGGTTATTTTTCCTTACCCTGCCAAACGTTGGGAGTTGTTCAAGGGGGTGCGGTTGTTCAAGGGGGTCTTATTCGAGGATATACGGTATCAAAAAATAAATCGTCAGTGCACTCCCAACCCAGCACACAACATCGACAAAACCACAACAAAGACAACAAAACCACCCACCTGGCACCACGACTCCATTGAAAGTAATGTCAATGACATGCGCCCCGGGTGCCTTGGGTATGAACGTTACCAGAAGCACCCCATCTGTTTGCATTTCAACGCTGTTGGGCACGTGGCCGTTGTTGATGCTGATTTCTAGTTGACCCCGACCCGCTTGGCTCGCGTCCACTGAAGGGGTGTTTTTGGGGGGTTTTGTTTGAGTGTGAAATATTTTTTCGTGAAAAAATGTTTTTTAACTGAGAGAAATTTTGGAGTGAATCGAAATTATCATTTGAATTAAATGATCTAAATGATCATAAAAAATCAATTTTGAGCCGACGCACACATCAAAATTCATTTCAACTAAATTTTGGTTACTTGTGAGATTTTAATCTTCCTTTGTTACGGTATGGTTAACTTTATATCGTGACATTATTTTCATTGATTTTACCAAATGTGATGATTTTAATTTTTTTGTTACTTAGTTGACATTCAGTTGACACGAATTTGCAATGTCAACTACTGTGTGTGGGCTCTTTACATCCCCTAACATCCAAAACCACCCCCCTCCAACTCACCAACAAACTGCACAGGCTTCCCAACAGCTCCCCCAGGCACAGGATCCACCTTAATCTTGTAGGGCGCGAAAACATTGACCACAAAAGGACTGCCCACCACGGGTTTCCCGCGCACGCGCACCTGCAACTTGTGATCTCCGCAGGTACGGCCGGTAAATTCGCATCTGATAGCCGTGCTCGCTTGTTGGGTGATCACGCGCACTGGCAAGTCTACCCCTGAGGGGTCTGTGAGGGGGGGGGGGGTTGGAAGGGGTGATTTGATTGGGGTTTTGAGCGGGAGGGATTTTTTTATATTTTTGAGTGATTAGCAATGTATCGTTAATGAGATACATGATACCTACCGTATTTCCTCGAATTACCCCTTGAATTGACCCCCCTCGAATAACCCAGAAATATAAACCTACACACTCTCAAAGCAACAAACTCAAACCCCCCTCACCAGTAACACTAGCATCCACATCATTAGCATGCAGCCCCGCCGCATGGACCAAAAACGCCGCAGGCCTCCCAAGTACGGCCTGGGTCAAACCTTCCCCCTCCACGCTGGCCTTAGTGTAGTCCACTTGAAGATGTCCATTGCTGTCGCTGTCCATCTGTCGGTGTTGGAGACTGGCGCCGATCATGGTGCCGGTGCCGGCGCCGATGTGCTGACTGGTGGCGCTGTACTGGTTCTGATGGTAGCCCACGGAGTTTGATTGCGTTTGACCTGGGGGCAGTCCCAGACCCTGTAAAAGTTCCTGTAATGTGTAAAAGACCCTGTACAGTGTCATGTGCATCCTAATTTTACTGTACCGTACCTAAATCTTATGATTTTGTATCCAAAACTTACGTTTGGACGTGAGATTTGGATACAACAACATTAGATTTGGATACGCTACAATTATTTTTGGTAACGCGCTTTACAGGGTCTTTCACATGACACATGTCATTTTACAGGGTCTTTTACATGACACCTGACATTTCACAGGGTCTTTTACACTTCACAGGGTCTTTTACAGGGTCTGGGACTGGCACCTGGTAGGTTGCTGTAGTTGTGCTGCGGGGGTGGCGGCGGGGGTGGCGGAGGGGGTGCGCTGTTGTAGGGCACGGGGGAGTATACGCCGGGGGTCGGCGACATTTGAGGCACGGCGGCCGGACTTGGCTGCGCGCCAGCTGAGTGGGGAAGGTAGGGTTTGATGGGTTAATATGTTTAGGTCGAGTCAGGCAGTGATAAAGAGGAATTCCACGCGATCGCGTCCTTCGTGAGTTCGCTTTGAGAAAAGCAGGCCAAAGTAGGAAATTTTGTCTTAAAACATGGGCTTACATGGGGAAATGCAGGGGTCTCGAATGGGGGGGGGGTTGGGGGGGGGGGGTTACCCCCCCCCCCAAACCGCCCAGCTATCTATCTATCCCGGAGGCCGCTCAGCTAACTATCTATCCCGGAGGCAAAATTTTGGGCTACTACCCCCTAACCCCCCCCCCCAAATCGCCCAGCTATACTATACCCCAATTTTCGCTATACCCCAATTTTCGCTCAAAATCGCTATTTTTCATACCTATATATAGATTTTCACCTCAAAAATCACTAGTTCATGCATCTAACAGCCTATTTTCAGCTATTTTAAGTACTATATGCTCTTGTATACCCATTTTGAACTATTTTACACCTACTTTTAGCGATTTTTCTCCCTTTTCTTCCTGCTAAGCCCCGAAAAAGCCTATATATCGAACCACCACAACCCCCCCCCCCCAGAAAAGTTTTCAGCTATCTATCCCTCCGGAGGAGCGATTTGCTATCTATCCAACCACTCGGAGGGTCAAAATTCAAGATACCCCTGGGGAAATGCAATGCAATGACGGTACCACTATTTACCAAGTAATCTCTTTATTACTCAAATGATGGTTTCAAACTAAGTTCCGTTTGTTAAAAACGTTTATTCTTATGCATGAATAAAAATTATATAGTGGTCACTTCGCCCACCAGTTAAATTAAATAAATAAAAACGTCAGTATACCTAGATAAATATTTACGTGGCGCCAGCATTGGCGCAATAGAACCATCGCACACTGTTGCCAGTGTGAATATTTTCGTAAGAAAATTCAATCAAAATCCAGATTACCCATCAATGGCAGCCCGCACACTAGTCGACACATTTGTGTCAACTGGTCTGTGTCAACTCAGATTTCCGCTGCGCGCGTCCCAGAACAATCTCCAAATACACACGTGGCAACGTTGAAAAATAAATATTACTGCAAGTGCATTTGGGGATCGCTGTGCGACACGTGAAGCCGAAATCTTAGTTGACACAGACCAGTTGACACGCATGTGTCAATGTCAACTGGTGGGCATTCCGCCAAAAGTAAAACAGCACCGGATCTAAGCACCACAAATCCCGACCGACCAGAATAAGGCAGGCTCGTAATAGGCGTGAGCACATAAGCCTGTTGATTCGAAGTCAAGTAAGGCGCCGCGCCGCCTTGCTGCACCTGCTGCCCCCCGTAGTACTGCTGCTGGTGATTCTGCTGCTGCTGCACGCTGAACTGCTGCTGCTGAGTGCTGGGGGCAATCCCAGAGCCTGTAAAGTGCCCTGTAAAGTGTCAAGTGTCATGTAAAGTGTCAAAGGTCGTGTAATATGCCCTGCAAAATGGCAACCGAGTTGCCATTTTGCAGGGCATTTGACATGACTTTCGGCACTTTGCGTGACATTTGACATTTTACGGGGCATTTTACAGGGTCTGGGACTGGCACCTGGTGACGTGCTGCTGTTGCAGCTGCGCGTTGTAGTTGTTGTTTTCTTGCTGCCGCTGCAAGCTGTAGTTGTTGTCTTGCTGCCGCAGCGTCGACCGCTCGTGTTCGTAATCGATCCGCCAAGGGGAACCTGTGAGGAGGGAAGAGTTTTATTCGAGGCCAGGCCATGTAGGCTCGCTAGACATGTAAACCCGTTCGACATGTAGACAGGTTGCAGGGGAGGGCTGCCCCCCCCAAATCGACCAGACCAATATATCCCGGAGGTCTGCTCAACTATCTATCTATCCTGAGGCAAAGTTTTTGCTATTATCCACTGAACCCCCCCCCCCCCTCCTCAATAAAAAAATCGCTCACGTATCCATGTAGGTATCTATATATAGAGCAAACGTTGACCGGTTTTCCCCAATTTTTACTCAACATCGCTAATTTTTGATCACTGGTTCAATTTTCACATTCAAAATCGCTATTTACGGCTATAAACATGGTTAGATACCTATATTAGCCATATTTTACCTACTTGTTGAGCGGGTTTACATGTCTACAGGCACAAGGCCGATTTAATGACGAATAGTTGAATGTAATGCGAGTTACGAGAAAATCTATCAAAGCTATTTCGTCGAACAATGCGGCAAATAAATATTTCGTTTGGCAATCGAGAAGACTGGTTTTTGTCCACTTTTTGCGTGAGTGTACAGCAGCGATGTATTTATGTAAAACCCCTTGAACAAAATGGTGCAAAGGTCTAAAGGCGCCACAAATTTTGATGTTTTTTTTAAATGTCCAAGATCAACATTCCTCATTAAAAAAATCGCTGGATACCCATACTGGACACAAAATCTCTATTTATTTTATGTCGATATTCGATATTGCTGCAAAAAATTTTTTATCTGTATTCGAAAAAAAATTCAAAAAAAAATGCCGAACTAGCACTAGCGCCATGACATCATTAAGGACACTACACCAAAAAATACAAGCGCCAATGGCACCATGGCACCATTCACCCATTAGATTACAGTGATATTGGTTTGGATAATATCGCGCACGAACAAGGTATAAAATGCGGCTATTATTATTTTTCACCTGTAGAAATTCTTGCATAGGCGCAAAATGTACTTGCGTTATTGTTTTTGTTAGTTATGCTTGAAAATACGCATATGGAAAATAGTAGGCAAAATACACTATTTCTTACTTTACCGCGAATTATGAAAAAATGAGTGCAGCCATCGCAAGATTAATTGGGCCCACACACAAGTCATAGTTGACATCGACACCAAATGTCAACTGGTTCCGATTCCAATTTAAAGCTTGCTGACGGGCCAACGAACTATGTTCAAATGAAAGCTTGGAATTGGGATCGGAACCAGTTGACATTTGGTGTCGATGCCAACTAAGTGTGTGTGGGGCCAAGCCAATGATATTTATATTTGCCTGCTAACGCTGTGTTTACAGGCATGGCGCAAAACATTACACAACAGTTCAAAACGGCCAAAATTAATGGCGGCAAATAACGCACGAATAAATATATCACGACAGCAAAAATAACCTGGCACGGTGCCAACAACCATTCTCCACCAAAAACAGAACTTCAAACAAACAGCGGTCACTCACACCGGTGTGCAAATAGTCCTCGGACTACATACATGCCTTTTTCGCGGCATTTTCGCTCGCAAACCCCAGCACAGTATGTACAGTGCCAAAAATGCGCTGAGAATGTGCCTTATGAATGCATGAAAATGGGGTCACCACGTGCACACGCATTTCCATATATCTCAATCTTAACTCAGGTAAAATAAGTGTGTGGTTTCGGAATTCGAGTGAACGTTTTGGGAACGAAATACGCTCACGTATTTATTTAGGACTGCGGATTTGCTTCATGTTTATGTAAAAACCAGAGTGCTAAAAGTGGCCGTGACCTAAAACTTAATGACAATTTCGTGAGAAAACATGGTGTGAATAATTATGTCTCAAATAATTTTTTAAACATCCCAGATAACTCAGTCCCCCGTAGAACATCTCCCGCACAAACATTGTACTTTCACATTGGACAAATGCCAACTTTTATCCAACTGACCATCGCAGATCCGCAAATGGCTCCAGCGCAATAAAATCAAGGACAATTCTCGACATGCCAACCTAATTGCGCACGCGCGGCAAAAATGCAAATGAAAACGATCGTTTCACAACAACAACTCGCTGGGTGTAGCTGAGAAAAGTGGAAAGAATTCTTTCAATCATTATAATACCAAAAATGCATGAGATTTAGCGGAATGAAAACACAAAAATTCACAGTCGAAATCTTACGAGGGCCAATGCCAATGGCAAAAATGGAATGCATTACCGTAATTGAGGCGTCCAATTCTAAAAGTCGACAAGTCCAAATATGAAAATTTCGAGTTAGGCCCGGAAACGTCATCTGGGGCTACTTCCGCACATTTTTCATCATTTTCCATAAATTTTTTGACCTCACATGCCCATATGGCATAGTGCCAAATTCGACATTTTTGGGGAAAAATGCAAAAAATTTGGGCAAGAAGTCGACAAGTCCACTTAGTTTTGGGCTAAAAGTCGACAAGTCCATCCTGCGCATCCTTTTTTTATGGGAAAAAAACGCAAGAAATGTGATAAGTCCACTATGGGCACCGATTTCTAAAAGTCGAGAAGCGCATAAATTTCCCATAAGGGAGGCGCAACGCCGGCGGGAACAAAAATGTTCTCGCGTGCAAGAGGGCGACAAGTCCATTTCCCTCCCAAAAACAGTTTTGCTCTGACCGAATGGAATTTTATGGACACCCCATTTTTCACATATACGTTGAGATTTGGGGCTGAAAATTTGACACTTTATTGTCAACATATGGAACTTAACGAAAAGCATGAGAGAGCCAAATTGGACACGCACCACGGGCCTGGAATTGGGTCCGAAACTTAAAATGCGATTTACTCAAAATCACATTTTGTGGACTTGTCGACTTTTAGAATTAGACGCCTCAATTGTTCTAATAGAACGGCATACCTCCAATAGAACGGCAGCTCCAATAGAACGGCAGGTTTTGCCATGTTTTTGCACTCACGAAATAAATAGAACGGCACCTCCAATAGAACGGCAGGTAGAAATTACGTTGGAGGAGGTCCGAAACAGAAAAATGTTGGAAAAATAGGTGGTGAGAACATCCAAGGTGTTCAGAACTATGTTTCAGGGCTGTTTTCACATTTGGTTTTGTTTGAATTGATGCTCTGATATTCAAATGTTGTTCATGTTTCATTAAAAACACTATGTTCAAATGAAAAATGTGTGAAAAAAATTGGTGAAAAAAAGAACGGCAGCCTCCAATAGAACGGCACCACAGAATGGCCGGTAAAAAAGTTGATGAAAAAAATATAACGGCGCTTTTCTATTAGAAGAAATACGGTATGTAGAAAAGAAAAAAAGTGACGCAAGGCGGGGAGAAAAATGTCCTTGAAAGGTGGTAAACACCCATTGGTAAACACCCAGTACTACAACGGTGGTATATACACAAAGTAGACACTGTGGCACAGCAAAAGTCAATGGCATGTGCAAGATTTGTGGGTGATCGTGATCGGACACGATATCGATCATGTCACTTCACTTGACCTGGTGCATATTGCACTGGTGCACGGTTTCAATTCATATGAAAAAAAACAAAATGTACACACAGCAGTTTGCATAAATATTCACGGATTCTATTGAGATACCTCACGCGCAGTGAAGCATGAAACTAGGAAAACAAGCGGCACGCGACAATGGCGGCCCACACACTAGTTGACATTTGTGTGTCAATGTCAACTGGTCTGTGTCAACTCAGACTTCGGCTTCACATGTCGCACAGCGATCTCCAAATGCACATGCGGTAATGTTGTAAAATGAACATTACATAGGAAGATCGCTCTGCGACACAAGCAACCGAGACCTGAGTTGACACAGACTAGTTGACACAAATGTGTCAACTAGCGTGTGGGCGGCCAATAGTACCAACACGTTTAAATAAAAACAAAAACACAAAACCCACACCCCCAAACCACACCTTTAACCGCATGTCCATTGAACCGCATCTCCAGCGTATACTTAGTAGGTTGTCCCGGGACAAAAGTGGCCACGTAACTCCTGTGCGAAGTTTCTCTGACCCGGCAGGGTACCCGACCACCGTTGAGAACTATCTCCAAGTTGCCTGAACCCGCAGCCCCGGCGTCGACTGCGAAAATGGGGGGGTATTTGAGGGGGTAGGAAGTTGGTTTGATCGAGGCCTTCGTGATGTTGTGTGAGGAATTGTGTTTGTTGAAAGTGGTGCCCCTTGGGGGCAGTCCCACCCAAGCCCTGTAAAGTTTCAAATATAAAGTCAAATGCAGAGTAAAGTTTCAATTGTCATACAAAGTGTCAAATGTAAAGTAAAGTGTAAAATATCAAGTCAAATGCAAAGTCAAAGTCAAACGTCAATTTTCATGCAAAGTCTCAAATGTATGGTAGATTTCATAGTAAACCGCGGGTGGTTTGTGCAATCAATCACTCAACAACTATAGGTATTAGTATTATAAGCACCCCAAAATTCTCGCCCATCAATCAAACAGCCGAAAATCGATTCAAGTGAGCACCTTTCAAAGAAATCTACACAAATAAATATCACAAACCAACCCCCCAAAACCCCCAACCCCCCAAAACCCACTCTCAAACTGGACCTCCCTATTCAACATGGCGCTGGTGACCACCTGGGGCAACCCCCTGACAGTGACCAATTCGGGGTCGCCCACGTTGCACACTAATTGGCCCGACTGCTCGCTCTGATTATCGTCTCCGGTGACTACTTGCACTTGCTGCCCGTAGATAGAGATGCAGACTGTGTGCTCGCCTGGGGGGGGGGATTTTGATTGAGCCTACACTATGGTTGGGAAGATAACTTGACAAATATTATAGTAGACAGAAACCCTCATTCTGGTGTTCAAAGCTGATTTGAGTTTTCCAAATTTTTCCAAATTTCGGTGGAAAACTAGCGTGTACAAGGCCGTAGAAAAAACCCGACCCGATTGCGGAAGAATCTGGGATCGGCAACGTTTAAGATAGTTCCAATCATTATTAATTCGGCAATTTCATAAATATAATTTGAAAGCGGATTAATTTTCCAGCTTTATGTTTATCAGGAGAGCACTTTTGCAAGAGAGTTACATGAGTTCGGGTCGGGTCGGGTCCAAAAATACGGGTTCGGTAGTCCGGGTCGGGTTCTAAAAAAATCCGTCTGTACGCACCGAGTTCTATAGGCTTCCACTCAATCTGATAGTTTCCATCGCCGATTTGCGCCACTGAAGCCCGTTTCATGTTGCCCGATGGAGCTGTATGTTTGAAAATACGGTAGAAATTTTTTTATCTAAATGTGTATAATATGTGAATATTAATGAGCAAAAGCTTGACGACGATGGCAACAAAAATACACCAATAAAAAGTGACTAAAACAAACTACACATCAAAATAAAAGGACACAAACCGATGGATACTAACCCGCCATTAGGATATTTCCCGCCGATCAACCAAATGAGCTTTAAAGCGGCGCTGATTCCAAAAACTGAGAATACCACCATCCTTGTTTGGTGACAACAGCCAATCAAATAAATGAATGCAAAAAGGAACTACCGTATATTTTTGGATATGCCCCCCTCGAATAACTCCCCCGTGTCAGTGACGGGAGGCAAAACGATTACAGGTAAATATCCCCCCATGGACATCTTCCCCCCAGAGGGAAATAGTCCGCGAGGACTACTTCCGCCCGAGGACTACTTCACCCCAAATTTTATAACGAGGGGGGAAGTAGTCCTCCATACAAAATAGTATTAAATAGTACATTGAGTAGGACTACTTCCCCGCCCACTCTAATTACTCTATTGGGGCGTCTGTTTGGGGATGTCCATGGGGGGATAGGGTATGTTAGCCAGGCAAAACTACCCGTTATACATGTATGGCATGCACTGTGCAAAAGTCAAAAATTATTTAAATACAACGCAATGCGCATCAATAAGACAAACGTTTGATCTTTGATACCTTTGATTTGAATAAACTGAATTTCCACTGCTTGAATGACAGTTTTACCTATAACTTATTTACGTATGTTGCAACCATTTAATGAAAAAAACTCCCCCATTGAATAACTGCCATGCCGATATCTCCAACGAAAAAGATAACTCCCCGGGGGGCGTATACAAAAATATATGGTATTATGATAAAAAGCGCATGCATTGGATGAGGGTAAGGGTAAACTGAACAAAACTACCAATTTAGTAAGTCTAGCCGAAATATTACTATGAAACAAAGCAGGAAAAAAAGAAAAAGAAAACACCCATCACCACTTATCCACCCCAGCAAACTACCGTAACCCACCAGTTACAGTAACCTCCAAATCGCTTCTCTGGGCGCCGGGCGCGTGCACAGTGAACACGGCCGGTCGACCCACGGAAGCCTGCCGCAGCGCGTCCCCGTATACGGATACGCGGGAGGCGTCCACGATGTCCAGCACGAAGGGGGAGCCTTTAGGGCGGGGGGTTGGGTGAGTTTTGGGTGTCGAGGGGGGTTTTCAGAGCGTTGAGGGGACCGTATACTTAAATGTGTTATGAGCCGTGTTGGGATGGCCAGTTTACAAGTGTCGATTCCTGATTTTTTGTCTAGTGGCGAGTAGACATTATAAGTAAAGGGTAAAAAATACTGTACCAAAAGTACGTTTTAACTTAACTTATCGCCAGACAAGATGCAGATTGGCAGGCCACAGGCAGCCCCCAATGGCGGCCCACACACTAGTTGACACATTTGTGTCAACTAGGCTGTGCCAACTCAGATTTCGGCTTGGGTGTTGTGTTGCATAGTGATCTCCAAACGCACATGCAGCAATGTTGAAAAATAAATATTACGACAAGTGCATTGGAAGATCTCTCATCTGCGACACGTGAAGCTGAAATCTGAGTTGACACACACCTATTCACAGATAAGTGTCAACTAGTGTGCAAGCCGTCAACAACTTCAAAGTCCAAAGACCCCATAAAAACCCAGAACACCCACCCTTAATCTCATTATCATTGAAATACACGTGAATATAATACTGTCCGGGGCCATGGGGTGTGAAGGATGCTTCGAAAAGTCCCGGTCGCCGTTGAGTTACGAACGATTCCATTTCTCTGCCTTCGTGTACTGCCACCACCTGCGATAAAGTTGTTTTGTGTAGAGAAAACCTCCTATGTAAAAAAATCATGCTGCAATCGTATTTAGGTATGTTTTTTGCAAGGAGAGTGGTATATCAATCAACCATCAAAAATTCGGCAAATATTTTGAATATTTATATACGGCACCATTAAAAACCTATACATGCAAGGTAACAATGACAACTTGTTCAGCGTACGCTATCAAGTGCACTTCAGAAACATTGAGCTATTTTGCAAACAGCGCTTTTTATTTCAGAAAACAGTGTCAATTCGACAAGATACTCTGCTATAGATTGATCAAATGACCACCCAAACCAAAAATTTTTCGACAACACGCCTGGGGGCGCTCCCAGATCCTGTAAAATGTAAAGTGCCATGCAAAGTGTCAAAAGTCGTGGAAAATGCCCTGTAAAACGGCAACCGAGTTGCCGTTTGAAGGGCATTTTCCATGACTTTTGATACTTTGCATGACATTTGACATTTTACAAGGCTTTTTACAGGGTCTGGGATTGACACCAGAGCAAAAAAACAGTCGTAAACACAACCTCCCATCTCCAAACACAAAAACACCCCTCCCCCCAATAAAAAAATCCCCTCCCCCAACCTTCAACTCGCCAGCACCCCCCTTAGTAGCGTCGACCGTAAAACTGAGCTGCTGGCCGACGGGTTACGTACCCTATCCCCCGATGGACATCTTACTCCCCGGGATGATATAGCCCTCGAGGACTATATCGGCCGACAGCCCTTTTTGTATGAGGACTATATCAACCCATTATATATATATATTACCTACTGTGTGCGTTACATTGACCCGCGGCACGCGGCCGTGCGTTACATACATTGACCCGCGGCACGCGGCCTTGCTTTACATTGACCCGCGGCACGCGGCCCGGCCTCCGCGGCCTTGCGTTACATCGTTACATTGACCCGCGGCACGCACGCTGCCCGGCTTTGCTTTACATTGACCCCATTGACCCCTTTTTGACCCGGCAACTGTTCTGCCTCGTATTAGGTAAGCCTAAGCCCAAGCATTTGTGCACAATTCGGCAGATACAATTATCGTTCTCTGCTCGAACCTAAGCCTAAGTGTTTTCTCACAAAATTCATTGGCGTTGTGTTATATTGACCTTTTGCCTGTGTTGCATGATTATTCTGTCCATGTCGCTTAATTTGTCTTTGGTGTATTAACGGTTTGTCTGCCATGATCTTTGTCATCACAATTTGAGTTGTGAAGACGCATAAACCATTAATCTTGTTCACTGGTCAATAGTTCATGCTACGGTATACATTATGCATAATTGTAGAATACATTGCGTGTTTGCGCCCAAGCCTAAGCCTGTATGAGGACTATATCAACCCATTAGCGTTACATTGACCCGCGGCACGCGGCCTTGCTTTACATTGACCCGTTGCCCGCGACCCAGGGCATCTGTTCTGCCGCGTTGACAATCGATTGCGTATTGCGTACGCGCATGTACATTACACACAGGTATTAGGTAAGCCTAAGCCCAAGCATTTGTGCACAATTCGGCAGATACAATTATCGTTCTCTGCTCGAACCTAAGCCCTAAGCCTAAGTGTTTTCTCACAAAATGCATTGGCGTTGTGTTATATTGACCTCTTGCCCGTGTTGCATGATTATTCTGTCCGTGTCGCATAGCCTTTTTGTAGGTGGTATGTTTTGTATGTTTTATATCATTTATTATTAATGATTGAGGTGATGATGGCAAACACTCTGGAAAATGTATTAAAATTTTTAAGTGCGCGGCCACGCTTAACCTTTACATTGTAGGGTAGAATAGATTGCGTGGTCATCACAATTAAATTTGTGAAGACTTGTCTACTGGCTACTGTCACTTGACATCGGTTTTTTAAATAGTATTTATGAATACAGTGTCGTTTTATATTACCGATTATTGATGATTGAGGTGACGATAGCAAACCCTCTGGGAAAAGTATTCAAATTTTTAAGTGCGCGGCCACGCTTTACCTTTACATTGACACGTTGCCCGCTACACAGGGGGATCTGTTCTGGGCGTTGAGAATCGATTGCGTGTGCATTACACACAACTGGTATACATTGTGAGTAATGCATAATTGTAGAATAGATTGCGTGTTTGCACCTATGCCTAGGCCTATGCCTAGGCCTATGCCTACAATTAGCTTGCATATTACGTATTGCATTGTCTTTTTATCTGTGGTTTATTATTTATGATTGGGGCGTCATTTCCTTGTCATCACAATTAAATTTGTGAAGACGCATCAACTATTAATCTTAATCACCGCTAATATCCGTGGAATACGGTAAAACGGCCAGTCAATTATCGTTATGTCAATCAATTCGAACCTATACCAAAGTGTTTTCTCACAAAATGCTTTGGCGTTTAAAATTTTATAGTGTTATAATGACGTTTTGCCCGTGTTGCATAGTTAATCTGTCCGTGTCGGATAGCCTTTTTGTCCGTGTCGCATAGCCTTTTTGTATGTGGTATAAATTATACCGTATAATAACGTTTTGTATGTTTTATATTACCGATTATAATTGAT